>CM020501.1:1770860-1908360 GCA_009823395.1 Thamnaconus septentrionalis | reverse complement strand
TGATCATGCCTGGAGGTTGTTGAACTTGAGTTCAGTCCTCCGCTGAGTCGCTGCCCCTCGGCCTTTGTGGGCCTGCTGCAGACGCCCCTGCCTGCTAATGAGCCGATGGACGCAGGAGCAGCTATTCAGCTCAGCAGCGCCCCTGCTCCTCGGCAGGAGAACAATCCTGGATCGTGTTGTTTTGTTATTGTTTTTTTTTTTGGGTGTTTGATGCTTTTAGGAACAGTCGGGCTTCTTCCCATCCATTTCGGAGGTGAATTTGTGCAACTCAGGTGCCAAAGTGCAGCTTTAGGTGCAGTTGTAGCGCCCCCTAGTGGTGGATGCTGCTGCACCTCCGGGTGTTTTTGTCTCCTAGTTTGCTAAAAAAAGATTAAAAAAGAAAACAAGAACAAAACAAGCCTCTTCTGCTGCTGATCTCCTGATTTCCTTCCCTCTGTCCTCCGTAGAAGCTGCTGCCTTGACCTCCTTCAGCTCTGCCCTCTGCTCCACTAGCTGCGCCCCTGCTTCTCCAGCTCTGCCCCCTACTCCACTAGCTCCGCCCCCTGGACTCCATCTGTGCTGGACCAGGTGAGACTCAGTTTCCGGGTAAAAATGTAAAGTTCTCTGGCCAGTTCAGCTAGCTGCTGCTGCCGCAGTCAGGAAATCAGAACTGGACCAATCAGTGTCCATTTTAAAGACAAGGAGGCGTCCACATGTCCTTAATCAACATTAACTTCATTCAAGTCATAAACCCCAATTATCCAAATTCCAAATCCATTTTTTTCTTTTTTTAATAATAATATTATTATTTATTTATAATGAAAAACGGCCTCCGCATTTCCTCCGAGACATCCGTCCATCTTCCCGGACGTCACGACCTCGAGGAGGACGTCTGTATCTATTTCCATCTCCCTGCGTGTCTCGCAAACTCGCCATGACAAGACGTCCCAACCGGCCAATCAGCTCCGAGCTCAGCCGTGACAGGCGTCACGTCAAGCATCAACTACTGTTGTTGTTTGTTCAGAAAGTGCAGATTTTCATTGAAGGTCATTGAAGGTGGGACAAGTCATCTCCTGTAGCCCTCGGTGATGTCACAATCGGACACTTTTCTCCTCTCGCCATCAGCGCGTGGCGTTCAGACCGGCAAATTCTAAAAATTCTCATCCTCCTCCGCCTCCCCCCTCCCGATTGATTGGCCGGTGGCTTTGATGTTTTAAGCATGCGGCAGCGTCTCTATTAAAGAGGCCCTCTGGGGTGAAGGGGGTGTGTGAATAATAGATGAGGAAGGGGGAGGGGCCACTGAAAGCAGAGTCCTCAGAGTGGAGGGATGCGTGTGTGCGTGTGTGTGTGTGTGTGTGTGTGTGTGTGTGTGTGTGAAATGAAATAGTCACCTTACAGAACACAATCAAATGCCCTGAGGGGATGCCAACCAAAAGTGGGCGGGGCTAGGAACTTAATCCACTCCTCCCCCCTCCCCATCCTCCTCCTCACTCCTCCGTTACCTCTTCCTCTCCTCCTCTCCTCAGCCTCAGTTATTTTGCACTGCTGCTACTTCAGATTCTCCGTCATTATGACTTTGAGAGTCACAGCAAACAACGCAAACCCGCAGCCTGGTCCTCCTCCCCCTGGTGGTGCTTGGTGGCGGCGGATGCGGAAGGTGGCGAGGAAGCTCTGACCCAGTTCACAGTGTAAACACCGCCCGCCCGCCTCCACTTTCAAGATTTATGGGGCCTTTTTAGTGCAGGACAGAGATTAGGATTCATTTCCTGTTTGCCTCGTCTGCTGCCGTGAAGTCAGATCTGCGGATTAGCTTGACCTCTGACCTCCTTCCTTCTCATTCCTCCTCCCTCCTCTTCCTTTTTTGGCTTCTGTTTGACCCGTTTGGCCTCCCAGGAGGAACAGCACAGAAAACTAAACTCAGTCGTCAGCTGTGTTGCATTGCATTGCGTTGCTTCCTCCAGATGAGAGACAAATGGTTTTGTTTGTCTGACTCCTAAGTTCTAATATTTAACCCTCACATGACAAACTGCATTTTCTGGAAGTCTGGAATCTTCCTCAACCGTCTTGCCAAACATCCAAAATATATATTTTTTGTTCCCCACGTTGTCATAGGGCAGGAAATAGAGGTATTTAGTAGATTTAAACGTCCTTCAACTGTTGTAATATCTGATTACTGAAATAAATTGGTCTTTTGTGAGAGTCAGGAGATGTTCCCGGCACATTTCATGATTTGATGAACCATGTGACTGATCTAACTTCACTCTGTCAACCCTCCCAGTCAGGAGTTAAGACGAGTATTTCTACTATTTCCTCTCTCCTTCATCTCCCCGGGGCTTTTTTTTCTCCCTCTCTCTCCTCCTCTCTAATAAATTGGCCTCCTTCCTTCCTGTCTGCAGCTTCTCCCTCACCCATCGTCTCTTTCTTCTTCTGTCCAGCTGCTTGACAAAAATCTAATCACACTTTTTTTTTTTCCTTTTGAACTTGAACCGTAGACTCTGTTTCTCTGTTTCTCAGCTGTGGTTTCACAGCTCAGTCGCCGTCCAACTTCTGTTTCTTCTTCTGCAGCTTCTTTTGATGGTCACGGTTTGGCAGGTTCAAAAATTGTTTATTTGATTTCTCAATCAGAAATGAACTTTAGCATGTGTTAGCTAGCTGTTAGCTGCTTCACTTTGTCAAGGGTCCAACTTGAATTAAATTTTTTTCATCCCGTGCAGGTCTGAGCCAACGCTACGCCTCGACGCCGGCCCGTGTCGCCTATCAGTAAAGACCGCACTCCACCGTAGGTAAGCTAACAAAAAACAAGCACAGCCTGTAATGCCAACAAATAACAGCCCGTCGTGCTAACAGTGACATGACAACACTCCTTGAACCAAATTCACCTCCTGGCAATATGTACTTGAAGCAACCCGACGTCAGACATGACCGATTTTTAGATCTGAAGTTGCTTTTATTGCGCTAGCATGCTAATGGTCCATCATGCTAACCCGCAATGGTATATATTTTATATTCTGAAACGTGATGTCACTTCCTGAACTAAATCTACCCACCCAATAGTAACCTTAGGTCAGTCATTACACATTTATTTTGGCTTTTTTTTTTTTTGCTAACCTGGCAGGGGAATTGTCCATTAGTCCAACCTCCCCGTAGTCCGACCTCTTGTTAGTCCGACAAATTGCCCATTCGTCCGACCTCCCATTACGGGTAGGGTTAGGGTTATGGTTATAGTTAGGGGAGGCCGGACCATTGCCATGCTCCCCCTGGCACGCTAGCATGTTAACGGTGTCAGGTTAGCAATCTCAGTACATGAAAGTAGATGGATGGAAGATTTTTAGCATTTTTTCATAAATATTTTACTGTATTATGTTTTTTTTTTCAAAGTGATAAATGGGCAAACAAAAAGGGCCCCCAAGTTCTTGTTGCCTTGACTTATGTATATATGTCATTCTTTCCAAAGGTAAGTTAGACAACATCTGTTTTAACCATTGGGAGACACCAGGTCCATTCATTTTTCCAATTTAAAGCTTTATCGTTTTGCTATCAATGAGCTAAAATCACAAAAGTACTTTCTGCTTTACTAAAGTTATGTTTATTCGGTGATAAAGCCAATATAAATAATTTGGAATCCAACATCATCTGTTTTAAATGGTCTTTTCAATTAAGTTTTTCACTTCTACCCAAAAGATTTTTAGCATTTTATTGGCATCTTTGCCAGGATTACCAACCAGATGATGATCCAATGAGCCTCGGCATCCGTCAACATTTCACACTGACTCGGACCCGTGACTCACGGGGGGGGGGGCCTCGAGAGTTGATCTAAGTGGCTGCACTCAGCTGCATGATTAGCTCGGTTGTTTGCATGATGCAGCGAAAGGAGGACGAGAAGCTCAGTGGAACGTGAGCGAGTCGGTGGGCGGCCGGTGGTTTGCGAGTGGGGGGGAGATGTGTTGCGGTGGTTTAGTGAGTTCTGCATCTTGAGCTGGATCTAATAAACGTGGGATGTCGACTCGGGCACTCGCACGAGGAAACAGTCGATGTTTTTCCCATCGGAGACCCTCGTCCTGTTCATGGCTATCGGCCTATCGACCAATTTAAATGGCTCAGATCCCATTTGCGTCAGTGCACTTAGGAAAGGGACAGAGCCCCGGCGGGGTGGGGGTGGGGATGGTGGTGGGTGACCTATTTCAGGATCTATAACATGATTGGCCCACCCAGCCCCTCCCACCCCAGCTTCATGTCGCCATGGGAACACGCTGACATCACAGTGGGGTGGGGCCCACGTTTTGCCAGAAAGTGTCTCCCCCTCCTCCTTCCCCACCCCCATCACCCCCTTCTCACCGGGGGGTCAGTGGGTGGAAGTGAAACTGAAAGACGAGTCTGACTTCAGGTCCGCCTTTCAGTTGTGTTAAATTTAGACATGAAAACACACAAAAAATACACACACACACACCGTTGCTGCCGCTTTTGTTTTGTCCTGCAGTAGTCTGAGTCACTTTGCCGGTGGCTGATTGGTTGTGACACTGTTGGGGGGGCGAGTTCAAACCGCGGTCAGATAAAACAGACAAAATAAACACACACGCACATGCACAAACTCAGACACACATGCAACTTTTCAAGGAGACTCTGTTGCCGTCACGCAATCCCAAGTTCGCCTGTAGCACAGTTAATACGGCGGCTTAATCTGCCTCCAGCAGAAGCACCTTTTATCCCTCTGTGTCTGTGTGTGTGTGTGTCGGCGCAGATTGTTCACACTTTGGTTCAGCGTCATGCCGAGTCAACAAAGTATAATCTGCTTAAATCCCCCCGCCCCCCGCCATCTTCTTCAGCAGCCCACTTAGCCCTGTGTTTGCAGCCTCCTGCTAGCAGCCACTGGGAAGGGTTGATCTCGCAGGGCAGAGCCAACACCTGGCCTGACGGTGTGGCTGCTTACCCGAAGGGCGTTGGTTGTGCCCTCTGTGACATCACAAAGGGCCAGGATCCAGCGGAGGAAGTTGAGAGTTTGCTAATTACAAAAGAAGTTCATTGACAGCATGGAGACGATCGTTATTACGCCCCTTTAGCATTTAGCTTAGCATTGGACAGCAAATAAGAGGAAGGAGCCTTAAGCCCTTTTCCCACTGGCCAAAAAACATAATGTAGTCCCGCTACGAATCAGCATTTGGTGGCAGTGGGAAAGGCTCACCGAGCCGCGCCGAAACGCATCAAACAACACGGCAAGGGACCCGGGTTGAAACCGGCTCAGATGGGCTCGGCTCCGATGGGCTCGGCTGCAATTGGCTTGCGGTGGGAAAGGCAGACACGCGACAACATAGCCCTAACATCTTTTACCTGCCACACAGGATGACATATATTGTGCATTGTCCTTTGGCTTTTTCACTCGCGGCTCGTGCACAAAATAGACCAGATGCCAAAGTGATGACTGCACGGCGCGAGCCGGCCACGGAGGTGCACGCCGCTTCAAGTCTGGCGTGACCGACACCATCATTCAGCAGCTATTCGTGCAACGATTCTACAGTCAAGGGTGCCAAACAACAAAGAACACTGGCCACCGCCGGACTCGCTTCCATGTTGCTCTCCATTATTTACTTTCCTGAATTCTGTCGCATTTCATCTACGCGATATCAGCGTGATGACGTCAGCAGACGCGCAGCGGTGACAGTTGAGGGGGTGCAGCTTGCCGCCAGGGGTGAGACGCCGCTTGGTCCATGGGAAAAGGACTAAATGCCGATTGATTAAGAGTCAACCCCCATTTGAAAAACACAGTGTCAACACCCTCATTTCAGTGGGAAAGGGGATTTAGTTTGCTGTAGCTGAATAACTGTCATTTCTCTAGTTTTTTGTATATTTTTTCAATTTTTTTAACATCCGGAAATGCGAAAATCCCAGCCAATGCAGTTGTTGGTCTGATATTTACGGGTCACATGGGAAAAGACAAATCATTTAATTGGCCTTAATTCCCATTTTAAATTGGATACCAACAGGACAGTTGGACCTTCCGTCTGTTTGTTCTCCTGCCCAGACTGATGATGATCACTGCACAGCTTTTCTCTTTTTCTTTTTTTTTCTTTTTCTTGTGTGTATTTTATTTTTGGGAACCTTAATTGGATAAACAAACAGTGACGATGGTCACATGACCACTGGACAGTGGGAGATGTGACAGAGGAGGGGATCAAACAAACACAGACTGCATTGTTTCAGTCCACTATGTTCCTAAAATTGAACCCACACACAGACATTCCAACACACACACACACACACACACACACACTGGGGTGCTCACACACAGGGGATTAAGGCCAGGTTATTCCATCCTTCCTCCTCTAAATGGATGGTGACATTCCGATGAGAGCGGCTGGCGCTCCACGAAGGCGTGAGGAGTGACCCAGATCTGGGAGAGGAGGGGGTGAGGATGGGGGAGAGAGGGGTGGGTAGATAGAGGAGGGGCCGAGGTCAGATTAAGGATATAGGGAAGTGAAGGTGGCCGAGACCCTCAGGGGACCTTCTGTTCTCCACCTTCACTACCAAGAGGCAATGGGAGTGGACGGCCTGTTTGAGAGTGGCTGCACTGTCATTTTAACCCTTTAACCAGGTCGAGGGTCCTCTGACTCCGCCCACCTGACCAACTCAGTACCAAGGGAGGAAGGAGGGTGGGGGGGGGCACAACAGGTCCAATATAGTGCAACCGAAAGTCGTCCTTCCATCTCTCTTCTTCCACGTTGCTTAATTTCTGATGTTGCTATATTATCAGCATATTAGCCGGCTACACTAGGAGGAGGAAGAGGAGATGGAGGGAGGAGGAAGAAGAGGAGTAGGAAGAGGAGGACGAGGAGGACAATGGGGAAGGTCTTCGATTTTGCGTTCAAGTGCACTCGAGAGAGTTTGGCCCCACCTCTGTCCACATTTTAATCGTCGCTGCTCTGGTTTTGAATGAAAAGCGCTTTAACAGCAGGACGAACGGACGGACGGCTCAGAGGTTGATGGTTCGACAACACTGCCAAATGGGCAGAGGCTGAAATTAAAAATGGGTCAATACTGTCTTTATTTCTGGGGGGGGTTTTTTGGCTATTTTTTTAAAGTGGTGGTGGGCAGCGTCGCACCAGTTTTCTGCCTCGGCAACAAGCGGAGACTGTCTGAGGGCCATGGGAGTGGCACTCAGTCTCAGTCCGGCTCTCTCTCTCTCTCCCCCTCTCTTTCTCTCTCTCTGAGGGAGGGATGGAGGGTAGGAAGGGCAAACAGGAAAATGAGCAATGAGGTTGTGGCGAGCGCTGATGGGTCCTGATGAAATTACCTGCAGCTCTGCTGCTGCTGCTGATGATGATGATGACAAGTAGGTTATTTGCTGATGTTGTCGACTGCAGGAGGTTCCTCAGGTGGCGCTTGTTGCGTGTTTTTTGTCTTCTTCTTCTTCTTCTTCTTTCTCGACTGGCTGGTACAAAAAAAAAGACCCGTCACACCCATCTGCTGCTGGACCTGCTCCTGTTGCCATGGCAACAGCCGCATCCTCACCCTCACATCCCCTCGTTGAGGGTGTGTTCACACCTCGTCCTCACCGACTGAGAGGAGGATTTTTGTTTGTTTGTGAGGTTTTATTTTATTTCACTTGACGTTTTTCCGTCCACTCAACTGTCCTTCGGCCACCTGGTGGTGATGATGTTGTTGTGTTTTTAGCACAAACACATGCAACACAGGCTTCCACACTAAATGCTGCTGTTGCTGCTCCTACTGCTGCTGCCAGTGTGTGTGTGTGTGTGTGTGTGTGTGTGTGTGTGTGTGTGTGTGTGTGTGTGTGTGTGTGTGTGGCATCCAGTCTCCTCCCGTTCAGACAAAAGGCTGAGCCGCCACTGCCACCTTCTGGTGCCTCCTGCCCCCTGCTGGCTGATTTTGGGAACTTCGCTCTTCCACCTCAACTCAGCTCGTTTTTCCTCCTGAACTACCCCTACCCGCCCTTTGTGACCTCACTGTTTTTTTACCCCACCTCCCCTCTGGTCCACCCGCCCTCCTGGCAGGTGACTCTCCCCTCCCCACCGCCCCAGCAGGCAGCCATGGCAGACGGTCGGCAGTCGGAGCAGCACTGGACCTCCAACGGCCAGGAGAACGGCGGCCAGAACGGCTACTCGGACTACGACTCGGCCCACAGGGAGAACGGCTACCACGGCGCCGCCGCCGCCACCGCCATGACAGCAGGTCAGTGCTTGTGTGTGTTTGAGTGTTTTGCTGTCAAAGTAATTATGTATAATAGCAACCTTTATTAATCCCACATTGGGGAGATTTGCATAATTACTTCAAGAATACATTGCAAAAGAATGAAAATTGTATTAATAAGAAAGACAATAAATAAAATAAAATAAAAATATTCATTGACTAGAACGGAAAAGCAAAATATTTACATTACATACATATTGACAGATTATTTTAAAAGTTACATAGTTTTGACAGATACTTACATAACATTGACAGATGAATCATTATAGAAGAACAGCTTCTCCATTAAAAGAAGGGGAGGGATGGAAAGAAGCTTTACTTTCTTTTGCAAAATTGCAGCACTTTAGCTGAAATAGTAGGAAAAAAGGAATTTTGCCTGAGTAACTCTATGAAGGTCCACTATGTGTTTATGTGTGTGTGTGTGTGTGTGTGTGTGTGTGTGTGTGTGTGTGTGTGTGTGAGAGAGAGAGAGAGAGAGAGAGAGAGAGTGTGTGTGTGTGTGTGTGTGTGTGTGTTCACCTGAGAGAACATCTTTGTCTCAGTGCTGCTGGGTCATTGGTGACCTTTGACACCAACTGTGGGAAGTTTTGTTGTTTTTTTGTTTTTTTGGTCTGCAACAAAACTCCCCCAGGGGATCAAATCCCAGAGGATGCTGGGATTTACCTCCACCAATCATGACGCATCAAAACCTCCTTCCTCCCCCTCCCCCATCCATGTCCTGTCTCCTCCCCCCTCCTCCCTCTGCCATCTCTCTCTCTCTCTCTCTCTCTCTCTCTCTCTCTCTCTCTCTCTCCCTCTCTCTCTCTTCTCTCCCTCTGCAGTGGATGACTCGGCCAATCTGCCTCCCTCCCCTCCCCCCTCACCATCCAGTGAGCAGGTCGGCCTCCCGGCAGCAGGTACCTCCTCCCCCCACGCCCCCTCCCTCTCCCTCCCACACCACTTCCACCGCCAAGGCCCTTCAGAGTGCGAATGGTGGCAGGACGAGGGCACTCTTAGCTCCTCCCCTTCTTCCTCCTCCTCCCCCTACTCTCTCCCTCCACTGTTTTCAGCTTAATGCTGCTTCTTCACCTGCTTGTCTGCAGCATGTTGCAGCTCCTGCTCACACTGGACTCTGACTACAGTTGAGATAATATATAATAAAATAATATTTAAAAATTCTATCAAGAGTTAAAGATAATGCAACCACACTACCCAGGCTTTGAGATCAGCCCCTCCCCCTCTTCCAACCTCCCCACCCAACCCCCTCTATTCACCTCTCCTCACCTCACTAGTTTGCTTTCCCCTCACGTCTCCTCTGTCAACCCACCTTTTGTGTTTCTGCTCCTTTCTGTCCCTCTGATTGGCTCACAGTCTGCATTACTCAGCGGCCAAACTGATTATTTTGTTATTTAATGGGGTAAAAAAAACAAAAACAAAACAAAAACAGGAAACAATCCGTTTCTTAACCAGCCCTTCAGAAAACGGCGAAACAAACTACCAAAAGAAACCCTTTTTTCATTTGATTGGTGGTTTTTCTGTTTTTATTTCTTAAAACAAAACTAAAAATTATTTTTTTTTGTCTTTGTTTTCCTCGTTCTGAACCTGAATCGAGGAACAGGTTGATTTTCGACTTTTTGTTGATGTTTTCCCATTTCAATAAAAAAAAAATTGGTTTGCCCTTTCAACTCGAGCTAAAGGCCTTCACTACTCCCGTGCCATTGGAGGAGAGTGGGTGGGTGGGGGGTGGTCTTCATGCAGGTCGATGTCTGGATTGGATGACTTTGGGTCCAACGTCTCGTGTCAAATTTTGCTTTATGCTTTTTTGCAGGTAGGAATGGTTCGGTGTTTGAAGGCCTTTATCTCAATGTCTCAATGTCCTGTCAGATACAGTATGAAAGTGTCCCTCAAGCCTTTTGCCTCCATTGTTGCGGGTCAAAGCTTGAGGGTATCGGCCAATTGGCTCCCATGTGTCTCCCCCCTCACTCACTACGTTTACATGACACTCAAGAAAACCGAATTATTGCCTTATTCCGACTATGATCAAGACAACTCATGTGCATGTAAACGTGTTAGTCCAAGTTTGAGAACTCCGATTGAGACACCCAGATAATGTGATTGGAATTGGAATTTCTCCGCCATGTGTGGCACTAGCGTCTGGCCCCGGAACAAAAACGTTCAAGATACGAGCTCCTTCAATGCATGGCGCGCTACTGCGAGTTTGTGTATAACTGAGGACACAACCGAGAACCTTTTTAGTTCATTTGTGTTCTCCAAAAAAGTTTGTAACAAAACGGTGCTCTGTACAACTTCATACAGAAGAATGGCGCTTCTCACCTGGAATGGAATTGGAGCTCATGGTTACTTCCTGGAGTCTCGAAACATCTTCACACAAAGTTTCTCAAATGATCTGCGCGTTATTCGGAAATGTGGTCAAAACTCCTTCCTTAACATTGTGTTTTGTACTTCTATTTATCAACGCAATAAAAGGAGTCGGTAGATACGTTTCATTGCCTTTATTGAAGCTCCATACACTACAATTCCAAACCCTCTCCCACCAGTCTGTTTTCCGAACCCGTATGCACCAAGAATTAAGGGTCTGGATTTCTCGACACAGTGACGGCACAAAGTGTACAATCGAAGACATGGTTTTGTTCTAACCCTCCAACAGCACACAGTGTTGTCTGCCTCTCCAAATCACCATGGGTTTCCTTACCGAACAGCTACTGCGCCACCATAAGCCGATCGTCAAAAATTCACATACATACACATGTTACTAGTGATTTTAATCTAAGTAAAGAAAACACGATAGCCGAGGGAAAGCAGTTGTCTCAGGCAGCCCAAATCAAAATGTAACCTCTGTGAGTCTCGGTAGTCACAGAGGTAGACAGCTGATAGATAGCGCTCACTACAAGAGTACATTCGCTGTGGTAGATGTGGGCTTCGACAGTAAAATCGCCAGTTATATTTTGTGTATGTTGGTGAATTTCTGACCAATCCACTGACGGTGGCGCAGCACATCTGTAGCTGTTCGGTGAGGAAACTCGTTTAAATTGAAGATCATTTCGGAGATTACACCGGTGTTGTATTGCGCTCCAGTTGTTCTGTTATTGGGCGACGAAAGTTTACTCGGAAGTGAACATGCTGAAAAGACTCATATCGCCCCATAGTGTGGGATTTTCTCAGCTGCATGTATACGGGGACAAGGAGAGAAGTCAGATTCAACGAGAAAACCGAATTATGAGCTTTGTCCGATTAAGCTCTGCATGTAAACGTAGTCACTGTGTTGTAACTCCATTTGTGCCGTCTCCCTCTCCCCCACCCTCCAAACCCCCCATCTCTCACCTGTATGTCCTCCATCCCCCTTTGCCACCACCACCACTGTCGACGATGACCATAAAGCAGAAGTTGTCACTCGACTGCAGGACGAGGCTCCAGACGAGCTCCCTAATGGCACAGATGAAGGCTGCTGCTTTAAAAACCAAATATGTAAAATCATGTGACAAAGTGTTTGGACCTTCTTCTTTTTTTGGCGGTGGTTGGGGTTTGTTTTGTTTGCTTCTGTCGTCGCTTAATCATGCCAAATCATAACCATTTGCTTGTCACCGGGGGGTGGGAACATCAGAACGCCTGATCAACCTGACTAGAGTTGATCACTTGTCCGCGTCGTGTATTGCCAGCTACATTGCAAATGCAAAAGTATCACTGTCCAAGCTGTCGAGCCTTTTATACCTGAGTGTTGCAAGAGTATCTTTGTAATTTGAGTGAGTGAGTTTTTTTGCTGGATTACTTCTGTGCGAAAACACGTCTGAGTGCGACCAGGTGTGGCGGACCAGGTCGTCTCCTGGATGTATTTCTGTCTGTTGGCCGTAACCGACTGATTCAGTTGTCATTCCATCCCATGGCGAAGGTTTAGCTCTGTTTTCCTATTGTCACTAAACTTGCACCCTGAACATTCCAAAATACCTCCCTGTCATTGGACATAGCACCAGTATTACCAAGACCATTTCAATAAGGAATCAGTGTCCTGTCTAGTTTTCCGTCTGAGGAAATAAAAAGTAATTTAAAAAGTACTTTAACTACTTCAACCTTTGCTTATGCAATAGGAATACAATATCCTGTTGTACATCTATGTATTGTCACCTGACATTGTGCAACGCATTCCTTCATTGCAGTTCTGCACGCTGTATTAGATGCTGTGAACCCGCCTCCCCGTGCTGTTGTTGGCCGGCTACAAAATACACTCTGCTGTGTGTTTTGCATTGATGGACAGCTATCTTTGTGCGAAAGGCTCCCCCTGGCATTGACTGGCTAGCTTTTGTGGGCGACGCTGTGAGATCATGTGACACAGTTGGCACAAAGTTGTACATTGTCCTTCAAAACTTGCAGCCCAAGCAGAGGAATCTGTCTGTGAGGCGCAGTGCGGGTCTGGTGGCAAAGAAGACAAAGCACAGGTGCCGTCGCCGCTTCGTGACCAGCCAGCACTTGAAAGTGAAGTCAGCGAATGTGTGTGTATTGCGGAATGCACCCTCTCTGAAGGGTCCAAAACTGGAGAATCAAGCCAGCGTTCATGTACAGAGGAGTCCTCCATTCCTGAGGAGGAAGAGACGAAGGGGATCCCAGCAGACGCATCAGCAGATTTGGCGGACAGCACCTCGGAAAAATCTGAACCAGTTGTGGAGGTAAATGAGAATGCAAACAACAACCGTGATGTCATCTTGCACAAGACGCCAGTGAACTGCACTGAGAAAGAAGACCCAACGCAAGAGTCAATAGTGAAACTTGGACCAGAGTTGAAAGAAACATCCGATCCTATTGCAGAATACGGGTCAACGTCAGGAATGGACCATGAGACACCCTCAACAGGCCACGAAGAGGAGTCGGCCAAAGACCAGACATCTTCTGAAATTACTACAGCTGGAGAGATGTTGGATAAAGAAGCTGAGAGTAGCTTGCAAAATGTGGACAAGCAGAGTGAGAGAACGGCAAAAATGTATCCTGCTAAACTACAAGGATCTACGGAACCTTGTCCAGGCTCTGGAATTTTTGATGAATCTAAAAAACCTTTAGCAGCATCTGTGGACGCTCAGCAACATTTCCCTCCAGCAGTATCGGTTACCTCAAGTGATACTGAATCACCTCAAGACACGATCCACAGGGTACCTACCACTTCACCTTCTGATCAGGAGAAATATAACTTTGGTAGTTCTGTTAGTTTCTCTGAGATGTTGGACTTGGCCGGAGCCCTGCCTCAGTTATCACCAGAGACTAGAGATTTTACTCATGTGAGACGAAGGTCCATGCCCGCCAACATATCAACTCTCGTCAGTAGTTCCTTGACCAATCTGTCCGTAGGAGATCATGTTCCAAGAGATGTAGGAGAAAATCAATGTGACTGTGTCCTGGGCGAGTATTCAGGACCGATGCCTTCCCCTGCCGATGTACCTTCTTCTGGGGAAACTGCACATTGTTTCCCCACAGAGGTTGAAAAGGATCTGGTGTCTACTGCAGTCATCCCTCATCAAAAGGAATTTCAGCAACAGGCATGTAAAGATGTTGTCCCTGAAAGTCCTCAGAAAAAGTTGCCTGAAAAAAAAGGTTCACCAGTCAAGACCACGATGATCCTTGAGAAAGCTGTGACAAGCGGAGTGAAACCAGACCGGCTGAGGATTCCACTGAGTTCTTCCAAAGACAGACTGTCGGAGTTCCGTTTGGAGAGTGGACTGCCTGGGGACTTAAAGATCCAGGTGATTCCTGAGGTTGACATAGAAAAGGACCCCTCCAGAGAGGCCTCCCCCATACCGCCAGACAATTCCTTTACTTTCAATGTTGCAGAAAGTGGAGGGAAAGCTCCCCCGACTCCCACTTCACCAAAGTCTCCCACAGAAACACCTTCAGAGGACGCAACAAGTCAGGCAAGGATAGATGGATTATGGAAGGTAACGGTAAAGAATTATCCAGAAGCTGAATGGACCAGTAAGGAGAAGACAGAGCCTGGTGAGGAAATTCACAAATGCGACCGAGAGATATCACAGCGGGAATGTAATACACCACAAATTGTGCACTCTCAGTCTGTACAGATTACAGAATTACATGGCAGTAAGGTCAAAATGGAGCCTGTAAACACCGCAAGACCAGAGAAAAGTGCTGAGGTTTTAATTGTTGAAAAGACCTCAAGGGAAGAAAATCCCCAAATCTCCAAAGACTGGGCAGCGACACACCCGTCTTCCACAGTAATTGTTGTACCTCAAGCGCAAGTAGAGGAAGAAGCGGGCGAAGACAATGACATTGAGATAGCAGAAGAGGTTATGGAGGAAGCTGAAGTCCCCCATGGAGCAAATCAAGGAGACGAGGAAAAGCCCACCACAGAAACAGTAAGGCTAGCACAGAGTGCTCAGGAAGACCCAGAATCTGGAGCAAAAGGAAGGAGCGCTGGCACCCAGGACGGAAGTAACCCTGACCTTGCTATTGACACCGTTCCGCACATGGATCAGCAGCAACCAGCAGGAGGTGTTGAAGGTGTGTGTATAAAAGAAGACCAAGGAAGGGAAGCAACACCATTAAAGAGTCGATCTGTGAGCAAAGAGCAAGGCGACGTTTCAAGGGACGACCAAACAGGGACTTGGGGAGATGAGGGAGTGGTTCCTGGTGCCGCAGCTGGAGAAGAACCACAAACGAGGAATCAAAAGAAAGACATTGTAGATACTGACAAAGGCTTGCTGAAACTGCAAGGTACCTGAAACTTGAAATATTTCTAAACTGCTTAGATAAAAAAATAACAATTAATGTCTTATCTTATTTAATGATCTATTTTAAGCAAAAACTAGCTAACTAAGCAAATAAGCCAAGTGTGTGTTTGCACTAAGCTAGCTCCTGCCTCGCAGGGAATGTGAAGAAATGGTCCTCTTTTAATCCCTTTTTGCTGCAGATGACAAAAGTAACATGACAAGTGAGCAAATTGAAGGCCTTCCTCAGACCCCAAGTCCTGGCTCGACCCCAGCTGTGGACAGTAAGCAGCTAGTAAGCTTTAACATAACTGAACTGGCAAAGCAGTTTATTTTTCCTCTCTGAGCTCCTGTTTTCTCATTTTGTCTGATTAGCATCAGTAGTTAAATTTTCACTTTATTTGATGGAAAATCTTTTTAATCAACAATAATTTTGACTTTGAATCATTCCTACAGAGACCAAACTGGTATCAGATTTTGATTGATGGCTCATCCTCCTGCAATGTAGCTGGCAAACATGTACACAAACTGCTTCTCTAATATTTGCTCTTGTACTTTAACCTCCTTGAACAGCTTTTGCGGGTTTTTTTTTCTTCTTCTTCTGCCCTGGTTGCACTTTGGACGTAGGACTTTGAATCCAAAGTCCGTAAGGTGTTTAGCCTGCTAACAGCTGTTTAAGCGCCCTTGCCCCCCAAGAAAAGAACAAAAAATTGGATGTAAAAATTCCAATTTGCACGGCTCCCTAAAGTGGACACAACCGGGATTACAGCTGGACTTTGTTTCTCCACAGGGACGGAGAGCCATCAGCCTCTCAGTGTGGCCCACCCGTCTAGGACCACCGTAAGTGTTGAGTTAAAGAACAAAAATAGCAAAACTGTATGCATGTCAGAAATGATCACCAATTAAACGAGAGAGGAAGTACAAGTACTTAGTTTAGCAGTTTTAAGTTGAGTTTTTTTGGCTCCTTGGTCATAAAGTCATCAGCGAGATGCATGATGTCTTGTCCATTTTACATTTGTGTGTGTGTGTGTGTGTGTGTGTGTGTGTGTGTGTGTGCGTGTGTGCATGTACACATTCTTCTTGTCCTTGCATGGTAGCATCAGTCGAGACAGAGAAATTCTGTGAGTATGGACATGGACACCAGGAGTCACACGCTGCCTTAGTGTGTTTTCTGTCAGAGAGTTGTATTAGGGTTCCCCTTTGTTACTCCATCACCACGTGTTTGTGTGTGTGTCTGTGTGTGTGTTATTGTTTACATCACAAAATGTCTGTGTTTCGTCTCCACAATCAACACATCATCGTCATCTTCTATCTTACCACGCTCACCCCCACCTACACTCGCCCCCCCAATGTCAGAGCCCCACCAGGGCGGTTCTGCTAAAGATGGCGGTGCAGCGCCGGGCCTCCAACCACCACCAGCACCACCCGCACCGGTCTGGCTCCGCCTGCAGCCTTAAGCGGAGCGAGGAGGCGGAGTTCAATGAGGTCCGCCCCTCCTCCGCTTGCTCCCGCCCACTCCCTCGGCAAAGCAAGCCGTTGGTGAAGGTAGGGTGCCGGCTCAGTCAGGAGCCGGGTCGGGTAGCCGAGGCTAGGCTAGGCTAGGCTAGGCTAGGCTAGGTAGTGGTGCAATGCCGCCCTTTTGTTGTTGATGTCATTGTCGACTGACTTTGTGCTTGTGACGCAGGAACGAACATACCGCAGCCCTGAGAAGAGGTCGTCCCTCCCCAGGCCCGCCAAGTCCCTGACACGCCACCTGCCTGCTGCCGAGCAGGAGGACAACAGCGCCCCCACCAGGCCAACCTGTAAGAACGCACTTTCCACCTTGTTTTGCCCCCCACCTCCTAATAAAAAAGAACTCACTTGAAACGGATACGCCACATTTTCCTCTTTTTTTTCCCCCCACTCTTGCACCCGGATTTTTTTCCGAACCCGGGACCGTCCCTTTGACCCACTTAATACCTCCCCCTACCTCCACCCTACCCTCCCCTTCTCCGGAACAGCCATCCAGTCCAGAGCCGACAGCAGGACTGGGAGAAGCCCTGCGATGGCAGGTAGAGCAACCAGTAGCTCCTCCCTTCCTCCTCCTCCTCCTCCTCCTCCTCATCAAATCTTCTCCATCAAAGTCCCTCACCGAACCGTTCATTTGTTGTCTGTCTCAGTCACACATTGAGTGAGTCAGTGAGTCAGCTTTGGCCCTGCTTCACAAGGAAGAGGCCAGGATGGTCCTGTATCCCAGCAACAAGCAGGAAATGTGTGTGTGTGTGTGTGTGTGTGTGTGTGTGTGTGTGTGTGTGTGTGTGTGTGTCGCACCTTGCAGCTCTTTGTCAAACATCCTTGTTTGAGATGCACTGTTCGTTCAGTGAACAGGTGCAGCATTCAGGGTTCTCACTTTGTCGTCATCCTCCTCCTCCTCTCCTCCTCCTCATCGTCATCATCATCATCACTCTTCCTCCACCCCTTCCCTCCTCAATCCCCCTTATCCCTCAGGCACAGACTCCGCCCGCTCCCGCTCGGTGCGCAGCGGCGCCTCCACGCCCGGCTCGGCCGTCACGCCCGGCACACCGCCCAACTACTCGTGCCGCACGCCAGGCTCCCGCACGCCGGGCAGCCATACGCCCAAGTCCTTCAGCGTGCTGCAGGAGAAGAAGGTGGCAGTCATCCGCACGCCACCCAAGTCACCGTCCTCTGCCCAGCGGCAGCTCAAGGTTCTCAACCAGCCGCTGCCCGACCTGAAGAACGTCAAGTCCAAGATCGGCTCCACCTCCAACCTCAAGCACCAGCCCAAAGGCGGACAGGTGACCTGCGGGGAGGGGGCGGGGTTAGGGCCGTGGGCGGAGCCAAATCAGTCTGAGTTACTGAAGAAAAAAGATTATCTGTCAAGATGCAATTACTGCATTTGGCCACAAGGTGTCAGTAAAGGACAGAATTCCATTTGTTACACATTTAATAGTTGCACATTGGAATGCAGTTTTCGACCTTTTCCCTTCCCACATGATAAATAATCATTAAAATTAAAAACACTTTGAATGCCTGGAGAGCAGAACATTTATTAGCCCTGTGTTTGAAGCGAAGAGTTGTTGGATGGATCTCCACTTCACTGGGCGAAAATCACACATCAGCATTTGTATTACTTAACAACACCTGGTTGTATAAAATGCTAGAGAGTTTTAGTACTTGTTTATTCTTATTTTGAATTATTTAATGCTTCATAAAGGGCAGTTTTGATATGTGTAGATGTGTCTGTAAGAACTGCTGTCTGTCTGTCCTGTCTGTCTGTCTGTCTGTCTGTCTGTGTGGGAGTCCCACAGCTTCTCACATCCTCTCTGTTGCTCACCGGCTGACCTTCCTCATCCCCTCCTTCTCCTCCGCCCTGCTCCCCCCATCCTCTCCTTGTCTGCAGTCATCTCCATCAGCAGCTGCCTGCAGTCCCCCTCTCCTCACCCCCTCTTCCCCCACTCCTCCCTCTCTCCTCTACCTCTCCTCTCCGCCTCCTCGGCCTCAGACATCCCGATGTGTCTCAGCAACAGATCTGAACCTGCTCCGAGTTTATTTCCCAGCATCCTCTCCTCCACCTGCAGAGTCACTCAGCCCCCAGGGAGCTGCTGCTGCTCCCGCATCTCTCTTTTTTTATTTGGAGATTTAAAGGCTCTGGTCTCCTGGATTTTAAAATAAATGACGTAACCATGGCAACAGGCAGCCGTAGTGCTCCCTGAGTGCTGAAGGAGTGAGAATTTTTAATTGAGCTGGAGGAGGAGGAGTAGAAAAAGGAGGAAGGTTGTGATTTCCGGCTACCCCCATTCAGGGAGAGATGTGGCGTGCTGGCAGGAATTTTTCATGAGTTCCGAGTGGCACAGAGCTGTAGAGCGTGTTGGAGAGAGGCGAGAGTCCAAATCCCTGACTGAGTTCCAACACAATATTTGAAGAAAAAATAAGATAAGAAGAGAAGAAGTTCCCTGTTTTATGAACTGACATTTATTCAGCATTAACTGTTTCAGACCCATCGGAGGAGGTTCCTTTTTGCAGAACAGAACCAGTTTAGTTGGCATACTGTGATATTACAGCATTATTATTATTTAATTATTATTATGAATAATAATATGAATATTAATAATGTATAATAATAATATATTATGAATAATAATAATAATAATAATAATAATAATAATAATAATAATAATAATAATGTAATCCTGCTTGCAGATACTCCCACTGAAACAATAGGAACATATAGACTTTCTTCATTTTTTTCTTTACTTTATTATTATTTTCTTTTATTTATTGTTCCCGTCACTGGTTCCAGGTTCAGATTTTGCACGAGAAGCTGGACTTCCGTCATGTTCAGTCAAAGTGTGGCTCCAAGGATAATCTGAAGCACTCGCCCAGAGGAGGCCATGTATGTACGACCTGTCACTCTCTCCTCTTCTTCTTCTTCTGTCGCTGCTCTATTTGTGCTGCTTTTACACGTGCACCCCCCACCCCACTTCCTCCGATGCTGTTTTTGTTGTGGCGGATTACGAAAAGTGCAGCCGCGCTGCCGCTCCAAAATAGAATTTAAACCCATATTAAATCTCAGTCGTCGCGAAAAAAAAGAGCCATCGGGCTTCATTCCTCTGATGGGGGATTTGAAATGGGGACACTTTGACTGGATTATGTGTGTGTGTGTGTGTCCTCACGCTCCCAGGTCATGATTCCCAGTGTGAAGCTGGACTTCAGCCACGTCCAGGCCAAGTGTGGCTCACTGGACAAGATGCAGCACGCGGCCGGTGGCGGAAACGTGAGTCAAAAACCTGGAAATGTGGCAAAAAACACGCCAAAAGAGTACAGAATGACGTTGAAACGCAGCAATTGGTCAGTGATGTTTGACCCCGCCTCCTCTCTCCCACCCACAGATCCAGATCCAGTCCAAGAAGGTGGATGTGAGCCACATCACCGCCAAGTGCGGCTCCATGTCCAACATCCACCACAGACCAGGTGACCAGCCGCCCGTCAGCTGATCACACAACTATAACAATAATAATAATAATGATAATGATAATAATAATAATGTCATCAATCTTACTTTATTATTGTTATTGATGTAAAAATAGTGCTGGGGTTGTTGACCCCCCCCCCCACCACACACACACACACACACACACACACACACACACACACTACTTCCTGTATGACCTTTCAAAATAAAAACATATGCTCCGTCTGTCTGACCATCTCTGCTCCCTTCTGATTCAGAGTAAAGATTCCCTTATTTTCTTTCTCTAGCATCCATTATTTTTGACACACAAAGAAAGTTTGCGATTGTATATCGTGTCGAGGAAAGTGTGTCGTACTGTGAAAATCCCATCGCATGGCCAAAAACTGCTGCAGTTTGTGCTTTAAATCATTCATCAGATATTTAATCTGTTTGACGGTCTTTTTATATTTTATTGTATTTTTTAAAATGATTTTGTTTTTATTGAATTAAAAAAAAAGTATATATTTTTTATTATTTTATTACATTTTGTTGCATGTATGTTTTAAATGTTTCAATTCATTTTATTATATTTTATTCTTTATTACATACTTTTAAAACACTGGATTTGTTGAAAGATTCCCGCATACCCACGGCACTGACTCTTCTTTCACTCCTCCTCCTCCTTCCTTCCTCCCTTTCCATTTCCTCCTTCCTGTTGTCCTCGTGTCCACCAGGGGGCGGACAGGTGCGCATTGAGAACCAGAAGGTGGACTTTAAAGACAAGGCTCACGCCAAAGTCGGCTCGCTGAGCAACGCCACGCACACCCCCGGCGGCGGCAATGTCATGGTGAGGAGACACACAATACACACACACACATGAACACACACACACACACACTCCTTCCTGTACGACCTTTGAATTTGAATTGAATTTTTGGGTTGAATATTGTTTTTTCGTTTACAATGTAAAACAATGAAATTGTATGCAATCAACTAAAAAAAGAAGAGAAAAAAACCTTACAAACAAATTTTCACAATATATACTCTCACAACAAAAATGAAACAACTTTTGCCTATCGTGTACAGTCCAGAATTACCCAGAATGTTAGTAGTACAAAGACTTTAAAAGAACAAAAAATAAGCACAACAAACAAAATATGCTTTAAATTATTATTCATAATCATATCACAATTGAGTCATTTTTCCTTATAATCAATAAATATTCTGCCCTTTAATATTTTTTTAAAACTCAAAAAAGATCTACACATTTTGAAATCATCACTAAGCCCATTCGAAAATTTAGCTCCCAAAATAGAAACACTAAAAAACCCAGCCTTTTAAAATAAAAACACAACCTCCTCCTCCGTGTCCCTCCAGATCGAGAGCCACAAGCTGACCTTCCGGGATACGGCCAAAGCCCGTGTGGACCACGGCGCCGAGATCGTGGTCACCCACTCGCCGGGGCTGGAGATGGGCGGCACGTCGCCCCACCTGTCGTCAGCCGGCAGCATCAACCTGCTGGAGTCGCCGCAGCTGTCCACACTGGCCCAGGACGTCACCGCCGCCCTGGCCAAGCAGGGCCTATGAGCTCCGCCCCTCGGCCCAATCTTCCTCCTCCTAACCTAACCCTTCCTCCCCTCCACCACCATCCTCATCCTCTCACCCTGCATCCTCTCCCAGGGTGCATCGCTCCCCCTCCTCCTTCACCTCCTACAGTTGTAGTTGATTGTCTCTCTCTCTCTCTCTCTCTCAACCATCTTTCCCCATCCCAGGATTTTAAAGTGATTTAAAAAGAAGAAAAAAACAGAAAAAAAAAATTCTAGCTCCGCCCACTTGGTCACCACTTCATTTCCCGTCATTCTGTCCCAAGCGACGAGACCAACGCTGAGAATTTGAGTGGTCGTGCTCCTTTGAAAGAAGGTTTTAATGATTGTACAGCGCGTCTTTTTTTTCTTTTTTATTATTATTATTATTTTGTTTTGGGTTATTTTTTTAGCGCAGGTAAAACCATAAACATTCCACTCATATATTAAAAAAAAACAGTCCTGCATCCAAACGCGTGTGGCGCTGTTGTATTCCAACTACGCTAAATAAGTTTTGCCGCTAATTTCCTGACGATGTGCAGAATTGTTGAATGAACGCCGTCCTTTTTTGTTACTGTGTTTGTCCCAGTTTTCCGCCCCTCCAGCATTCCCTCTGGCTGTTTTTTTTTCCTCCTCTTCTTTTTTTAGCACCTACAGTTTGCGCCAGGTCGCTAAAGGTCGCTAGCTTCCGTAGCACTCTCTTAGTTTTCTGCTAGCTCTGTGACTGTACTAGCTCTGCTGCGACTGTGCTGTTACGCTGGCATGGCAAAGAAAAACAAAAAAACCTAAAAACAGTCGGTGGATGCATTTTTTTTTACGTTGATACCCCTGGTGGCTGCGCCGCGTGTTGCGTCCGAGCGATGAAAGTTCTTTTTGTTCTTATTTTCCTAAAATTTGTGGAAGACGTTCCGGTGAAAGCGCCAGAGCTGGAAACCACACCAGGAAGTGAAGAAACGGGGAGATGATCGCCGTCAACCTGCAGCTGTTCAGAGTTCATGAAAAGAGAAAGAAAAAGAGAATTTATGAAAAATCTCTTCTAGCATTTCACTGTTGTGAACCCTCCTCCCCCTGTTGTCCAATGACCCTGCAGTGTTTTTCTGTGACCCCCCCTTTCTCCCTCGACCTCTCCCTCCCCTGCCTGTGTAAGTGTATTATGAGACCATGTTAGATGTGTGCACAACCTTTTTCCCGCTGTTTGAGACCAAGTTCTGATGACAAGAAAAATGACATAAAAGCTCCCTGCTCACTGGGCAGCGACAACAACGACGACAGATGAATAAAGACGAAAGATGAAAATTGGTTTGGCTCTGGTCTGTTGTGTCATTTCATCTGCTGAATAATGAAGAAAGTGGCAACTACATGTTTTTATCAGATAGTCTAATAATACAATGCTAGCTGAGAAAAATTTGCTTGAGGAGGATGACTCAAATTGAATTAAAATGTTACCGGCTTTCTTTCTTTGTCTTAGAATAGCTGCATACAGGAAGTGACCTTGAAGCCCCAGGGAGGTCCTGTTTATTTATATATATATATATATATTTTCAATCACCGCCCTTGAGTCGATTTTTGTCCCACATCCATTTTCGGTTTGATTCTTATTCAGCCAACAAACCCAATCAAATATCCTTCTGCTGGTTGTGGGAGGAGTTTAGGAAAATAAAATAAATTGCGAATTGTAATATTATAAAGCATGTTCATCACTTGACTTCAAACATTGTCCTTTTTGCGGGGGCGGAGTCCTCAATCTAACCTATGAACAAAGAAAAATATATTATTTAAATCTCATTGAGAGTAATAAAACATAACAATAAAAAGCCCAGTGGTTCGTCGTGATTGGCTGACGGCGACTCTTCCTCCTCCTTCCTCCTCTTTGCCCACCTGTCCTAAACTACCTGTTGACGTCCGGACGGAACATCCAGCGGGTGGCGCACACTGCGTCTTTCCCTTTTTCTTTTCTTTTCTCTTCTGTCTTTCTTTCTTTCTTTTTTAAATCGCCCAGACATCCGGTGCACGGTAATCAAGCGTCGAGTGCGGTCGATGGTTGAGAGAGGGGGGGGGGAGCTGGGAGGTACTGCTCAAATCAGAGCGACCGTCTCCCCCTCCTCACCCATCTCCCTCCCTCCCTCCATCTCCCCCTCCTATCTCTCCACATTAGCGGTCTTGCGGGCGACACTTGCAGCCATTTTTTACGCAGAGACCCAGCCAATCATGTGGTGAGCGGAGCCGCGGGACGGTCACCTGGGCACCGCGAGCATCCCGGTGCCGCGCGAGCAGGGAGGGAGAGAGAGGGAGGAGGAAGGAAGAGGAAGGACGGTGGGAAGGAAGGAAGAGGACGCGCGCGAGCTCAGGATTAAAAAAAAAAAAAAAAAAGGGGGAAGATGGTGAAGAGGAAGAGCCTGGACGACAACGAGCCGGAGTGCGGCAAGGGGATCCCGTTCCCCATCCAGACCTTCCTGTGGCGGCAGACCAGGTCGGTGTCCGAGCAGAACAGGTGTCCGAGCAGCAGCACGGCGATTTCTTCATTTCATTTCTTCATTCATTTATTATTTATTTTGAAAAAGGGGAAGAATTGGGGGAGGATAATTGCGCTCGAGACCTGCGCGCAGACGTCGCACCTGTGACGGTGTTAAATCATCAGGGTGGGAATGGGGGAGTGTTCGGGGGGGCTGTGAGTCCGGACTGATTGTGTGACAGCGGCCGCGTTTCTCCTCCTTCCGCAGCGCCTTCCTGAGACCCAAGTTGGGGAAACAGTATGAAGCCTCCTGCGTGGTGAGTGAAAAAAACCAAAAACTAAACAGAAACCATCCCTCCAGTGAGTCAATTGTACATCATAAAAAATAATAATATTCATCTGCTGGCGCACCTGTAATCCCAGTTCTACTTCCAGTTCGTTCCCATTAAGATAATTGCTTCCACCTGCCAACTGCAAGTAATACCAGTAATGACAGTCCAGCAGCGCTGCTCTCATCTCTCATCTCCCTCTGTCTCTGTTTGTTTATCTCCCCTCTCTATTTGACTCTCCCACCCCCAGTCCTTCGAGCGGGTGCTGGTGGAGAACAAGCTGCACGGTCTCTCCCCGGCCCTGTCCGAGGCCATCCAGAGCGTCTCCCGCTGGGAGCTGGTCCAGGCGGCGCTGCCCCACGTCCTGCACTGCACCTCCATCCTGCTGTCCAACAGGAACAAGCTGGGTGAGAGGAAGGAGACACACACACACACACACACACACACACACGCAGCTGACAGGCTGAAAGGGCTCCTTCAGGGGGAAACACTTGAGCCGATGTGTTTTAATCAGATTTCGGAAATTCCCAGTTTGCTCCTGGGTGGGGGAGGAAGCTGGTGGCTGCACACAGGAAATGACCTTTGAACCTTTTTTCATGAGCAAACACCTTCATGAGGCGGCGCTGTCAAGCTAATGTGCTGCATCTATTGTCAGTTTGGTTCTTATTTAGCCAATAAAATGTTATTTATTCATGAGTTTATTTAGGGTTTTATTTAAAATCTATTGTGGGAGGAGTTTGGCGTTCCTGTATTGAGCATATTGACCTCCAGTGAAACAGATATAGACGGATTCAAACGGAGAAACAAACTCACCAAGTTTATCTGCTGCAGTTTCTGATAAAAAGAAAACCCCACTAAAACAGGGTTTTGCTGCAGAAAGATGTTGTTTTTTTAAAAAAAAAACCAAACTTCCTGTCAATGCAGGTTTAATCCATTTTCGCTTCTCACCTCACTAGCCGACAGTAAACTGACCTCCTGACCCCCCCACTCCTCCCCAACCCCTCCCGTCCTCACCAACCAGGTCACCAGGACAAACTGGGCGTGGCCGAGACCAAGCTGCTGCACACGCTGCACTGGATGCTGCTGGACGCCGCCCAGGAGTGCAACCACGAGACCGGACTGGGCCACGGCTGGTCGGGCAGCAGCAGCGGCGGTGGAGGCGGAGTCGGCGGTGGGGGCGGAGTCATGGGCTTCCTGCAGCCGCTGGGCAACCAGGGCTCCTCCTCCCCCTCGGGCTCGGCCCTGGGCGGGTCGGGACCCCCGCATGGCGGCGGGGGCGGGGTCGGGGGGTCCCTTCTGCTGGAGGATGACGAGCACACTCGCACCAAACTCTTCCACAAGAGCATGGCCACGGTGGAGCTGTTCGTCTTCCTGTTTGCGCCGCTCATCCATCGCATCAAGGTGTGTGACGGGGAAACACTTTATTATTAATTATTATGGTTTATTCGATGGGTTTTGCCTGAGTGAAATCCTGCCAACACACTTTTCCACTGTTGCCCTGTCGACTATTGACCTATCGATACACACAATGTTCCAGAGATGAGACAGGTCCTCCCTTATAGAGCCATGTATCACCGGCTCCCCTGAAAAATCGCTTAAAGAAGCAGTTTAGCATTTAGAGCATCCGTTATGATTCCTGCAGCATGTTTTTTGTTTTTGTTTCATCTCCAAAGCTACTTTGATCTGAGTCTGGATCCTCAGGGTGGAAATAGATTGTTTGACTGAGTTAAAATGGCCCATTTTTTAATGCAGCCTGTGTTCCACAGCAATCTTTACCTGTCAAAGGAGCTTTAAAAAATAGGAAACATTTAACTGATATGTAGTTGTAATATTGTGCAGCATTTATGTGTCGTATATATGCATTGAAAATACATTTTTAAAGCATTTATTTTCATAAAATACACCTTTTATTTTGAAAGTCTAGGCCCTTATTTTTAATACATTTTAAAGGCCCTATATTGTACAAAACTGTTTTTCTCTGTGAGGTGATTGCTCCGCCCTCTTCCAACCCTTGTGTAGCCATAAGAACATTTAATATGGGACCTTTAAATCTGGTGCTGTTTCTCTTTTTGATGAGGGTCTTTTTTTCCTTCTGTTTTGTTTCAGGAATCTGACCTGACCTTCCGATTGGCCAGCGGCCTGGTCATCTGGCAGCCAATGTGGGAGCACCGGCAACCGGACATCCCGGCCTTCACCGCACTCATCAAGCCGGTCAGGAACATCGTCACAGGTTGGAATAAAATAATAAATGAATAAATAAATAACAAAACAACGCCAATGAGACATTTTAATTTAATTAATTAAACTGTGTGGTCGTCTCGGCAGCCAAGCGGAATTCCCCCGTCAACAACCAGTGCAGTCCCTGTGGGTCAGCCAACCCCGGTCCCATGGTGAGGGAAACTTTATTTTCCCCAGCATCCTCTCCCTACTTGTTTTTTTCACCTGCCTCTCTGGCTCCGCCCACAGGGCTTCCAGGTGGTGTGCGAGGCCGCCCAGTCCGACTCCTCTTCCTCCCCCGTCGTCGCCGAGCAGAGCAGCCCCCGCGGCAACTCGGTGGAGAAGAGCGGCCCCTCCCAGCAGCAGCAGCAGCAGCAGCAGCAGCCACCAGTTAAAGGACCCTCCAAGAAAAAGTGAGCGCCATTTATCAATTTAGCCTCCCGGCGGCGCCTCCCGTCTGCGCCATCGATTTCCTGATCTGGGAGACGTGTCCCTGCATCATGTAGCTTGCACTCTGTTTTGTTACGTTTTTGTCCTTTAAAATAAATCAATGTTGATAAATATTAACTATTTTGAATCCTGAAATTTTCAGAAGGGCAACTGCTAAATCTGTGCACAAGTGTAGATTTAAAGATGTTTAATGGTGCAGTAGAATCACTGATTGAATGGTTCTGAATTCTGGCTGATCCATCATGAAAAGCTGCAGTCGTGCAAAAAAATAACCTTTGATGAAAGACGGGTGGAGCTGCTGCTAGCTGGCGAACAGCATCTCTGTCAGCGTGGATTCTATAGTTTGGTCCAAGAACTAAAGACGCTGAAGGCTTTTATTTTTTCTGCTGCTGCCCGCTGAAGAAATCCTTTTATTCCTCCAAACCTTTTTTCATTGAGTCGTCTGCTGCGTCGACTCCTAAACATCCCCGAGAAGAACACGCAGCTGAAGCGCTTCCGGACTCCTGCCTGTTTGCCTGGCTCGGCCCCCTGCAGGAGTGATTTATTAGTAACCTGTGCTGACCACCAGGAGGGCGGCGCTGTCGTCATGTTGTTGGCTCAACATTATTCATCCCTGCAGCAGCAGCAGCAGTTGTCTGGTCTGTCTTGATGATAGCTGAGCCCCCAAGGGCAGCTTCCCTCTCTGCGCACGCATCATCATCATCATCATGTGGTGTTTTTCCTTTTTCCTTTTTTCCCCCTTTTTTCTTGCGGCACTGGTCCCATCTGACATGTGGCCCTGCAAAAGCGGGGTAATGACGCTGCAGTAATGTGCTGCGTGTCTGGCAGTGTGTCACCCGCCTGTTTGGTGCAGGACCTGCTTCCCTCCCAACCTCCCCCTCCCTCCCCTCACCCTCTCTTTTTCTCTTTCTCTCTCAGCGCGACAGGTCTTTTTTAGGCGAGCGCCGTCGGCTGTTCTCGCCCGGCGAGCTGGCAGGTTAGCTTAGCATAGTGGGCTTCTCTCAATTTGGCGGAAGGCATCAGATTACAGCCGTTGGGCCTCTGCTGTCAGACAGCAGGGGTCAGAGTTCAAAGGGGAGGAGTCTAGGAGTCACCTCCTCATATCCTCAAACACTCCAGCAGCTGCACCACTACCACCAACGCCTCTGCTGGTCACATGGTAACAGAGGAGAGCCTGAGGAGAGTGAATCTGAGTCTGTCTGTTTTTTCTCTCTCCTCCCCATCGCGACACGCAGACCGAGATCACTTCCTGTCGTCGCTTCTTCCCCGACATTAGTGCGGCTCATTCATCTGATGACAAAGCCCCCCCCTCCCCGGCACCCGTCCGCCCCGAGCACCGTAGCGATGCTGAGACAGTTTCCATGGCAACCGCAGCCTGCTGCTGCTGCTGCTGCTGCATCCCCCCATTCCTACTGCCCCTACCTCCGTCCTTGCTGTCGTCACTCTGTTGCTATGGCAACCTGGTACAACAGCAGCAGAGTCCTCTGTGTGTGTGGTGGGGGGTGTGAGAGTGTGTGTGTGAGATGGTGGAAGGTGATACAGCCTCCCTCTGCTGTCTGCTGCCGGAGTGATTGGTGTTCCTATCGACCGTCTCCTTCCTGCTTCCACTCATTCACTACAGCCGCTCTGATTAAATGCCCCCACTCACACACTGTCAATACTGCTGTTCAGTGTGTGTGTGTGTGTGTGTGTGTGTGTGTGTGTGTGTGTGTGGAGGCTTCTGCATATGCGCCGCAGCTCTCTAACTGCCGCTGACCTTCATCCCGACTTATTTATAGTGGACTCACGTCCCCTCCCTCCCTCCGTGCCTCTCTCTCCTCTTCCCTTCTGCTGCTCGCCCAGTGATACTGCAGGCTGTGTATGCACCCCTGTTTACCATCATCCGTTGATGCATTATAAATTAAGCGGTGGCGATCGGATTCAATGACAAGCTAATATCGCGGCGCAAGGTGTTGAAAGTTGCAGTGCGACACTTGGTGCCCCTCAAGTTGTGCGAGTTGTTCATTTCAAATAGGGGGGCATGTGATGTAAATTGAGGTCCAGCCTGTGTTCAGAGGAAAACAGAGGTGTGTTGGTTTTTGACCTAAATCCATCCCCAACACCGGACATGCAGAGATGTCATTGGCCAAGTACGTTTTGTCTTCTTTATAGATAAGATTCAACTTTATTGTCATTGTGCACATGTCACAAGTACAGAGCAATGAAACACAGTTAGCATCCTTAGAAGTGAATTAAATACAAATGTACAGTATACACACATTATATTATAAACATATATATATATGTATGCAGGCATGAAATGAATAATATATATTGTGAAAGGTGTGTGTGTAAATATATATATATATATATATATATATATATATATATATATATATATATATATATATATATATATATATATATATATATATATATATATATATATATATATATATATATATATATATATATATATATATATGTATATATATATATATATATATATATATATATATATATATATATATATATATATATATATATATATATATATATATATATATATATATATATATATATATGTATATATATATATATATATATATATATATATATATATATTTTTTATTTTTTTATTATTATGCTTGGGCAGATACAGGCTTTGTGAATAACATTCAGAGAACCTATCACTGATCTGCAGCTACTCGGTCAAGCGGGATGTTACACAGTTAAATGTCCTTGAGTTTTGTGGAATTACAGTCACATACTGAGGAGGTGTTCGTTCACCCTTTCCTTAAAGGCATGAACGTATACAGAATATATCATAAGGGTTCATTGTGAATCAGTACAGTAGAGGGGATCTAAGGGCAGCATGGCAAGGAATAAAATCCATGGCAGCTATTAACCAGCACACCGATGACACCAGACAACCTACCAGAATAACAGGTGTGGATGATGCTGACTTGACCGATGCTTGTAATTTGTTTTTTTCTGGATTTGAAAGGCCGCTGTCAAATGACGTCCCCAAGTTAAGAGAGTCACTAACACCTCTCAATGAGCTGGAGATATCTCAGGAACAGATCATAACCCTGTTCAAAAAAGCAAAAATGGGGAAGGCTGCTGGTCCAGACGCCATATGTGGACGCACATTGCACTATTGTGCTGACCAACTGGGTAATATCTTCACAAATATATTCCAAATGTGTGCAAACAGTGGCCCTGATACCCACTGGATGGAAAAAAAAATCAACCATAATACCTATGCCCAAATAAAAAAAAAGAACTAAACAAACACAGGCCAATCACTCTCACCTCGTTAGTTATGAAAAGATTTGAAAAAATTCTGACGGACGAAATGATTTTAATAACTTGAGACAAACTGGATCCACTATGGTTTGCCCTTCATCTTAGACAGGATATACAAGCATCTTGAAGAGCCTAAATCCCATGCCAGACTTTTATTTGCTTTTCATTTCAGCTCTGCTTTTAACAAGATGCAGCCCCATATTTTAATTGAATGGCTAGCTTCTAGTTTTATGCTACCTGATCATATTTTATTGATGATTTTAAACTTCTTAACAAACAGATTGCAGCAGGTTTTTGTGAATGGGCGCATGTCCTCTCTTAGGGTCTCTAACACAGGCCCCTCTCAGGGCTGTGTTCTTTCTCTCCTGCTTTTTATCCTGTACACAGAGAAGCTGCAGATCCTTGCAAGACAACAGCTTCTTCGTCAAGTTTTCAGACGACACAATCTTATTGTCTCATCTTCAGGGCCACCAATCAAGTCATGGTTGTGCGGTGACAGTTTCCATGATTTAAATGTATCTAAAACTAAAGAGACCATCATAGATTTTAGGAAATCTAATGTTGACCCCAAACCAAGCACCATTCATGGCTGGGTTGCACAAATAATACAAACCTACAAGTATTTGGGCATTGTGATAGACTCACAATTAAAATTTAGTAAGAACAGACAGCATCATCAAGTGAGCAAACCAAAGAATCCACCTGCTGAGGAAACTGAACTCCTTTGATGTCAGCAGACACATTTTGCGTACATTTTATCAATCTTTTATTGATTCTCTTTTAACTTTTTCCTTTGTCTGCTGGTTTGGAGGTCTATCCGTGAAGGATAAGAAATGTCTGAATGACATCACTAGAGTGTGCTCCAAAATGACTGGAGTCCATCACGAGGACCTCGGCTCCCTCTGGAAAATACGGGTGGTCCAGAAAGCAGAAAGAATTTCATCCAACCCGAATCACATTCTATGGAGTGACGAGGAAAACAAACCGCTATGCAAATTCCTTTATCCCGTCTACCATAAGGCTGCTAAATGATCTGCGATGATTTTTGTTTTATTTATTTTTATTTGCATTCAGCCCTGCTGTGCTGTTGCTGAGGTGACCATACCTGACTGTGGATGTTAACTGTTGTGTATCTCCTGTCTTATCCTGTAGTGTCGTGTTGCCTTGTTTTTGTCCTCTTGTGTTTTTGCTATGGACAGGTGATTGTAAAGAGAATTGCCCTTCAGGGACTAATAAAGTATTTTGAAGTGAACTGAACTGAGGTTAGCTCTGCTAACACAATCCGCTGCAGCCTTCGAAGCTGCTCCGATTGGCTCCGACTCACCTATGCCCCTCCCCATGCAGGACGTCAGCCCCTGCCGGTCTGCCCGCCTCCCTCTCCCAGCGGGGGCGCTACGCCACCTACTTTGATGTGGCAGTGCTGCGCTGCCTGCTGCAGCCCCACTGGACGGAGGAGGGCATCCACTGGGCCCTCATGTACTACCTGCAGCGGCTGCGTCAGATTCTGGAGGAGCGGCCTGAGCGCGTCCCCGAGCCGCTGGTTGCGCCCCTGCCGCGGCCCCGCAGCAGCTCCATGGTGGCGGCCACGCCCTCGCTGGTCAATACGCACAAGACCCAGGTGACGACGACGACGATGGCGGCGGAATGCTAGTTGCGGCGCTCACACAAACTGCCTGTGAGATGATTTGTGTTGTCGTCTTTGCTTTCTGCAGGATTTGAGTCTGAAGTGCAACGAGGAGGGAAAGTCTCTGAGCACAGAGACCTTCACCAAGGTCTCCCTGACCAACCTGCGGCGGCAGGCAGTGCCCGACCTGGCCTCGGACTTGGGCATGAACATCTTCAAGAAGGTTTTTTTTTTATCAATGTTTATTCATTTATCTTTGCAGGGATGATGCACGTGATGCGATGAACCTCAACAAAGCTCACCCCCAATTATTGTGCAGTTCAAACAATGTGTTTTTAATAAGAACTGGATGCCGGTCTGTTAGAGCATGTGCAGTAGAGCCACTTCACATCATGCCTCTATAACTCCCATGATGCATCAGCCAATCAGAGTGAGTCGTGACACAGCATCATGCTCACTCAGAATAAAGACTTTGAATGTGTTCGAAATCACCCCCTCGTTCCCTCCTCCCTCCTCCCTATATAGGTACTTATAGGCAGCCACTATATATTGACTCATTAGATTATATAGGGACAACTTTCAGACACTCTTGTTGCCGTCAAAGATGGATGTCATTGTGGTGACATTATTAAAACGTCCTGTTGGCAGGTGGTCATAAATAAATGAATGATTAAATATATAAATTAATTTATACTTGTATATGCATTTTCGTGACAAGTACACGTTATACTAATCGTCTTCCCACATTAAAAAAAAAAAAACATACGCTGGCTTTTTCTATGGGTCAGTGTGAGTGCAATGAATGATGGGATATATTGCCCGGTTAGTGACCATCGGTTGTACACTACTTTTAGCGAGGATACGTTGAGTAGACTATATAGTGATGACCGATGTTTGGACACCACCACAAAATGGCATGAGTAGGGGGCAAATTTCAGACACAGCCTTTATTTAGGGATATTTTTTGGCCTTCTTGAAAAAATATTTATTTTTTAAATTTTACATTCCAGCAGCAGCTGCAGTGTAATTTAGGACCTGCTGGGCCTGTGGAAGCTGGGTTTTCTTTGTCCTTGCTGGGTCTGTTGTCCAGCAACTTCAAGTGACTATGGCATTAAAATCTTGTGTTGCCACCAGCTGCTGGGCTGGAGTTGTCAAAGACTTTGAACTGGTGCATCTTACATGGCATCATTTTCTCAAATGTAATTGTTTCACTTTTAATTGGATGAATGTTTTTGTATAATGTGGCACATTTTTCCTATTTATACTTTTTCAAGTGCAAATGACGACTTGACATTCGTAACATTTAACCAAACATTTTCAGTTTAAGAACCGGCGCGAGGACCGGGAGCGGAAGGGCTCCATCCCCTTCCACCACGCGGGCAAGAAGCGCCAGCGGCGCATGGGTGTGCCCTTCCTGCTGCACGAGGACCACCTGGACGTGTCGCCCACCCGCAGCACCTTCTCCTTCGGCAGCTTCTCCGGCCTGGGCGACGACCGGCGGCCGCTGGACCGCGGCGGCTGGCAGGCCACTATCATGGGTGAGGAGCTGCTGTCTGTTTCTCACTCCCTCCATTCCTCCTTCCTGTCTCTCTCTCCATTAATTTTTTTTTTTTTTCGGGGGGGTGAGTCATAAGATTCCGACTGTGGTGTCGGCTGCTGAATTAGGTCAGCTCATTAACGCTGCTGCTGAGAAGTGTGATTTCAAACACTCGCTGGAGCCACCGGGGGCGTCTGGTATTGTCATCCAGTGCCACCGCTGAGCTTAGCCGCCGCCAGTGGCTTACATAACACAAGAAGTATCCACTTCTGTACAACGTTAATGATAACAATAATAATAATAAAAATAATAATAATTCCACAGTGGCATTGATCAAACTTTGACTGATATCATACTCCACTTGCGTTAAGTTTATAACCAATCAGCTCCGTTTTTACTTGTCGGGGAACCAAGTAGTGATTGCTGCTAGCTACCTTGTTTAAATGTCCCGGTACAAGGAGAAATGTCGGAAGTAACGATAAAGGTGGTTAGCCTGAGTGACGCATTTCAACATGAAAAAATAATGGTCCCGAAAATATCAAAAGTTTCTGTTTTGATAATGTTTTTTGTGTTCCCAAGGCCTGGCTTTGGGAGACATTTTGTAAGCTAGCAACAGGGTGTTGGACAACCTTGTGCAAGTAAGCTAGATAGCATTAGCAAACTAGCTACACATAATGTCATTGTTCCTAGTTGTAAATATAAGATAAAATAATTCTGCTTTTATTTTTTTGTAAGTTCTGAGTATTTGATCATCCATTTTTTTAAATCACTCTTCAGGCAAATTCACAAGGCGAGGCAGCACCGACACAGCGGCGGACGCTGACAGCCTCAGCGCCAAACACTCCCACTCCCACCACTCTCTGCTCAGAGACATGCCGGACCACTCCAACAGCCACAGCGACAACACCGTCAAAGAAGGTAGGTGGTTGTTAAAAGTAAAACATAAAAAAACAGTGTTAAATGTTTAAAAGAGTCGTTGAATAGGGGTGGGTTAAAAAATATCGATAATTTAGATATTTATCGATACACGTTTAAAAACGATCATCGATACATAAATCCCAGTATCCATACTTTAAAATACAATAGATTTTACCCGTTGTTTGTTTGTTTGGTTAATTAGTCTCGCGTGGTTTAATGCTTCGTGCATCGTTATTGCAGTCAGATGTCGCGAGATCCAGCCCCTCCGCTTCAGAGAGAACAAATATGGCGGAGAAGGAAGTACGACTCTTTTCCCCGGGAAATCTAGCGAATTAAAAACTGACATGCTTATGAAACTTTACCATGGGCGAACAAAGAGCTGCAGACGTTTCTGTTCACAGTGGCCGAAGAAAAAGCACAAAGAGAGCTGGACGGACGGAGCGACACGCAATGAAAACATCCTACTGTTTTCCAGTCAGTGGCCGCAGTTTAGCAAAACAGTGTCGGGAGAAATAATAATAATAATAATAATAATAATAATAATAATAATAAAAATGATATTAATAATAATAATAATAATAACACTTAAAAATGCCGAACGACTGCTGAGCGACTACCGAAACACCAAGGACTACAATAGCCTGAGTGGAACGAACACAGAAAATGTTGGAGAATTGTTGAGCCTAATGCGGATGCGATGGACCACTGGCCCGGTGGGCATCGGAGATGAGAGAACAGTCGGTCATAATGTTTGAAAACATGCATGAGGACTGTGCATGTATAGGTTTACGGCTATGTTCAACGTACAGCCGCTGAATCGTGTTGATAAACTGTGAGCCACCACCGCTAACTCCGTGTTCTGCTTGTGTGTTGTGTTCGCTGGCAGTGAAACTTACAAGGCGGCGATTCTGCCTCTTAAGTTTCGCTCCTTATAGCGATTTTAACACTGCTAGCGTGTTAACACCGGTTGAATAGAGCTCTTCCTGCTTTATGCTTTTTTGTGAACTTGTGCGGATATTCTTGTCTAATAATAAACGACTCTGAGACTCAAGTGATCGTTTAAACGTCTACATTTTCTCTGCTAGCACAGTGTTTTGATACAAGTCAACAGTATTAAACAACATCATTCTAAGCCCTACTAAAGTGTCTTGCACAGAGCAAAACAAAAGCACGGTCAATACAAAAGGTAAAACCTATGAATAAACGTCCAGGGACCTTCGGTCCGCCGTGCAGCCGTAACTCAGGTAGTAACCATCCCAGTGGAAACGGGTTCCAACCGAGCTGTACTGTACCGAGTAGGGCTGGCACCCACCGTGTAGGGCCAGTGGAAAGACGCCCTCATTGCGCTCACACACTCAACTTAGCCTCGCAAGCAGCACTCAAAATACCCTCTGTTGCCCGACTGATCGGCAGAGTGAGGCGAATTGGAGCCTTCGTTCATTGCAGCCCATGGTCATGCACTTTACAACTGGGTTTACATGGTTCAGACAGTCAGGTTTGCTTTTAAATGCACTTTAGTGCAGACTGGTGTATTTTTTCCATTTCTGTTCAAAATGAACCAAAGGTTTGTGAGAAAATCACTGCAGTGTTTGTATGTTTCCATGAGGTACAGTTTGGTGGCCATGTATCTGGGTCCAGGTGTTTGAATAAAAAGTGCATGTTGTTATATAACTATTTGTTTAATGGGCAGTTCTTTCTTAATGTAAATATTAATGTTTAATTATGCACCATGTTAGAGGGTTACTTTTACAATTGGATTTACAGCGTTAGTTCTTTGAGAATTTTTTCCATTACCAAAGCATACAGTGTTGTAGCTAAAATATCGATATCGATTTCGGAAATATCGGAATCGAATCGACTTTGAACTTAGTTTATCGGAATCGTATCGTATCGGGAGGTCAGTGGCGATACCCGGCCCTATTGTTGAACTGAATCAAAGGCAATTTGACCCTCGCTGTTGTTTGACCTTGTCGGAGCCAGAGACCTGTTGTTGTAGTTCACTTGAGAGTCTGAAAGCAGAAGAAGCCTTAATCAGGAAACAGACGCGCTGATGAGAAAGGAGGGAAGGAAATGAACTGTTAGTCTGGAATCATAATTTAATTTGTCAGTGTGGTCACTCATTCTGTAAACTGCTAATGGCATTAGCATCCACTGCCATATTCAGAACATCATTGAAATGTCTTCCATGCAGATCCCTTTTATTTTTAACTCACCGCTGCAACAGCTGTTCTTTTAAGAATATAAAAACTACAATCCTGTTGTATATATTAACTTGCATGTATATTGCAATTAAAATAAGTAATTTAAAAAACTCCAACTGCTCTCCGACCTGCTGCAGTCCGATCCCAGATCTCCACCATCACCATGGCAGCTTTCAACACCACGGTGGCGTCCTTCAACGTGGGCTACGCCGACTTCTTCACCGAGCACATGAAGAAGCTGTGCAACCCGGTGGCCGTGCCTGAGATGCCCGTGGAGCCGCTGGCGTGCGCCAACCTGCCGCGCAGCTTCACCGACTCCTGCATCAACTACTCCTTCCTGGAGGAGGGCGACAACATCGAGGGCACCAACAACTTTGTGCTGAAGAACGGCATGCTGGACCTCACCGTAGGCGTCCCGTCCTGCCCCGCTCGCTCGCTGTTGTCTGACCGGTAAGACTGAACATCTCACCGCCTGTCTCGCCTCTCCCTGCCAGGCTGTCCTACGCGCCCTCTACGCCGTCCTCAGCCACGACATCAGCTCCCGCATCTGCGACGTGGCCCTCAACATCATCGACTGCCTGCTGCAGCTGGGCGTGGTGCCCGGCATGGGCAAGAAGCTCTCCAAGCCCGACAACAAGGAGAACCAGGAAGCTTGGGCCAAAGACGCCTCCACGCAGGGGCTCGGCGGCGGAGCGCAAGGGGGCGGGGCCATGCCTGGGGCGGGAGCAGGCGGAGGAGGTGATGGAGGCAGTGGAGGAGGAGGTGGCGGAGGAGGAGGAGGGGGGAGCAGCGGAGGGAGCGGGCAGGGGAGCAAGGACGATGTGAAGAACAACAAGGATAACGACAAGAAGGTAGCACCCACAATCCTTTGGGGTTATGTCACATCCATCTGGTCAAGAGCCCACAGGAAGTTTTTTTTCCTCTTTTGTCTCATTGCTTTCACTAGGCAGCTACAGGCTGATACTTCCTATTGGTGTGACGAACATTAGATGTATGCCTTCAGTGTTTGACGGACCTCACAAAGGTTTTTGCTCATAAAATATAAAGTTCAGCACTTAGAATAAGAACGCCTTTATTAATCCCACATTGGGGACATTTGCATAATTACAGCAACAATATAGTGCAAAGAGAAGGAAAGTTATATGAATTAAAAAGAAGTGAAGAAATAAAAATGAACTAAAATATTTATAGAGTAAGAAAGAAAAAACAATGATGTGATGTTGACGTGTACTGAATGGTTCTGATAAAACTGCCCCTTTTGCAGCATCCGTACTAATCCCATTAGCAGTAGCTAATGCATTCACTTCCTGTCTTTTGATTTGTTTGTTTTTTCTCACACTGATCCAGCTTTATTGCAACATTAACATTTAATTTTTTGCCTTTAGAAAAACTTTGAGCAGAAAACACTTCCTCTCGCCCTGGTGTCTCTAACAGGAAGACGGCTCCGGCCTCAGCACGCACCGCCTGGCTCTCACCATGTTGATCAAGATAGTCAAATCACTGGGCTGTGCCTACGGCTGCGGCGAGGGACACCGCGGACTGTCTGGGGACCGCCTCCGGATGCAGGTCAGCCCACTTCAGAACCTCGGCCGGGCGTGCTCGCGGCCAGTGTGGGGAAAAAGCAACGACGCTTGTGTTGCCCGATGTCTATTCGTCTTATTAATTATTAACTGAATTGGTCCACTGGTGCCATTAAACATTCATGGAAGTGAAATTAATCCAGAGAGATTTTACATCTGGAGCGGGAAGCTGCTTCCTTACATTAAAGCTCGTCCGTGTTACATCAGTCAGTGTAAATTATTTCAATCCCACCGTCCCTTGTCTGTCCGATCCAGGCCCAGAACTGCCTGACCAGCCTTTACAAGCTGGACAAGGTGCAGTTCCGGCAGACCATGCGCGAGTATGTCAACAAAGACTCTCTCAATAACATTGTGGACTTCCTGCACGCACTGCTGGGCTTCTGCATGGAGCCCATCACTGACAGTAAGTGTGTGGCGCAAACAGGGCCGGGTACGTAGCACACACACACAGCCAGGACTGACTGCGGCTGTTTTTTATTTTATTTTTTGTTGTCATTAACCAGCATAAACTGGTCTGAGGTGATGTAATAATAGTAATAATTTTGCGCAATTTAATCTTAAGCGACGCAGCAGCCATGCTACCATGCTAATGTGTGACCGCTATAGTTTGTGCTAGGAACATGCTGACATGCGCTAGTTATCACATTTTTCTATACATAATTGGATATGGGAAGGGGGGGGTTTAGCAGGCTATGTGCTTTTTTTAACATCCAAATATTGAAGAAAATTTTACATTTAAGTTGCTTTTTTTTTGTTGAATTAATAATTAAATTCTCAATATACAATTTGATACATTGAAGTTTTCTAGTTGTTGTTTTTTTTTTCTTTTACGTTTTTTCTATTTTTTTAACTTCCTAATTACAACAGCACTAGCATTGGAACATTGTCCAACTCCAGGTCACTTTAGCGCTGAGCATGAGCAGGACGTTTCTGATTGGACAAAGCTGACTGGCTCCGGCGCTGTTTCACCTCTCGCACCTCGACTCTGCATCCCAGCGCTCTATCTCTGTTTATATCTGTCGTCTCCTCCCACTCGTCCTCCGCCACGTCCGTCTGCGTCCCTTTACTTCTTTATTTTTTTGTCCCTTTCGCCTTCATCTCCCCTGCTTCTCCTCCGCCCACCTCCCTCCTCCCATCCACCTCCAAAACCAAACCGAGCTGAGGTCCCGCCTCCTGTCTCTCTCTATCGCTCTCCTTTTACTCGCTCATCCATTCTGTACACTTGCCAAGTGCTTAAGCTTTTTGCCCATTTACATCTCTGCTCAATTGGTCAGCTTTCCCCCTCAGCTGAGCACTGACGCGCTCGTCACCAATTCACTTTCTTTTGTTGCACTGAAATCTGAACATTGTGCACGCTAAAAAAAAAAAAATAATATTTATATATACATATTTTCTTCTTCCCTGAATGGCAAGTTACTGAACTGATGAGTGCTTTTATTCTGAAAGTGACCAGGGCACCTGCTGTTGTTGTATGATTGTTTGTTTTGTGTGCGTGTGTGTGTGTTTGATATGTATTGAGGCTCCACCTCCTCCTTCCCCCCCGGGGAGGTCATGGGAGGGGGCGTGGCACGTCCGTGCTGGCCTGACTGTCAATCAACCTGTGTGCCCCGCCTCTTTTCTCTTGCAGAGTACGGCAGTGCAGGTGAGAGGTCCAGGAGGGCGAAAAAAAGAAACATCGGTAGATACACATAATCAATCAATCAATCAATAATCAATGACTGCCAGTAGCCCGGGTCCCAGGTGGACCAACTCACCCAATCAGACCCTTCCCCTAGGCACTGCTTCCATCGCTGCAAAACCCCCACCAGTCCCCCTCATTTGAAAAGTGACAAAATTCGCCTGCAAAAAAAGTTTTCCGACACGTTTAAATACATTTGGAAGATCTTTGTTATATAAAATCATCAACTGGACCCAGAAATACTTAGAGAATTAAGCCCACGCCAGCAAGCCTTAGTCACTTGCATGTATTCCCTGACCCAGAATCCCTTTCAGTTTGCCCCCCATTATGCTTTATGGACCTTTTTAATTTTGTCCCTCCTCCCCATCCACCCCTCCCGTACTTGTTGTTTAATATTTTCTGTTTTTGATTTATATATATATATATATATTTTTTTTTTGTTGTTTTTGCCTCAGTGTTTCTTTTTTTACCTGCAGCACACCTGTTCCTGTACGTCTTCTCCACTCACCCCTCCCTCCCTCCTCCCCTTCCTGTCGACCCCTCCCCCCCCAGACAAGGCGGGCTTCGGCAACAACTTCACCACTGGCGACAACAAGTCGGTGGCCCAGAACATGGAGGCGGTGGTGGTGGGCTGCATGTTCAAGTCGCTCATCACGCGCTGCGCCTCCACCACGCACGAGCTGCACAGCCCCGAGAACCTGGTGAGTGATCCCTCGCTCCCCAGCCCGCTCGCCAGCGCCCCCTGCTGCCTCTCGGCATGTCGCACACGTCGGCCTACTCACAAGCTGCCGCATGAGAGGGAAAAGCACGAGTCCCTCGTGGGAATTTTAAAAAGTCACCGCTGTTTTATTTGTCTTGACTCCTCCCACTCCTCCTGCTCTTCATCCTCTTCTCATTGTCCTCCTCTGCATCGTTATAATTCTCCTCCTCCTCCTCTTCATCACCCTCCTCCTCTTCATCATCACTCATCCTCCACCTGTTCACCTCCCTCCTCTTCCTCCTCCTCCTCCTCATCCACAGGGTCTGTACTGCGACATCCGCCAGCTGGTGCAGTTCATCAAGGAGGCGCACGGCAACGTGTTCCGCAGGGTGGCGCTGAGCGCGCTCCTGGACAGCGCCGAGAAGGTCACCGCCACCAAGAAGCCCGAGGAGAAGGAGGAGAGCAAGCAGGGCGGAGCCAGGAGGTAGCGGTCCAATCACAGCGCTCGTAGTCGTCGCACTTGCAGTGTTTTTTTTCTTTTCTCTTTTGTTCCTAGAAGCTGTAGAGGTGAAACCCGTGCAGAACAAAGGTCACCTCAGAGTTCAGGGCTGTGCCTCCATCACTGCTGCATGTTCACTTAGTTTTATTTTTATTTTGTACTTTATTATTTTTTATCTTGTCCCGTCTGCATCTGTTTATCCCGCTTGAGTGGCTGGTTTGATGTCGTCTGTCCTAAATGTTCTCCAGTTAAACCAAGGTCCTGAGTCAGCGAGCCAAAGTGTGCACAGATTTCGATGTTGGTCCTCTGTGATGTCACAAAGGGCACAAATACCTCAACCAGATTTTATTAGGATTTTGTTTTTAATCTTAAGATTATTTCTTCATATACCGCATTTTGGAATGTGAAATAACCACAATTTATTTTTGAAGGCCCTATATGATACTAAAAAATATATCACCACCAATCTGGTTTACATGGTAGTTTGATCTTAAAGCTAAAGAGGAGAAACTCTTTAGTTCATCAGGTGTCATGTCTAAGTCTGGTGTGTGTGTGTGTGTGTCTGTGTGTGTGTGTGATGTGTGCTTGTGCAGGTCAGAGCCGGGTGTGTCCGGGGAGAAGGGTCAGGTGTCCAGTGCTGCAGATGAGTGTCGCAGCTACATCTCCAGCAGACCCCCCCAGACCCCCGAACAGTGAGTGTCCATCACCTCATATAGCGCCATTTCCTGTTTGTCCAGGCCAGCCGCCGTCTGTCTGTCCGTCTGAGTGGGAGGGATGTGAGGAGGGAACACTGTCTGTAGGTCAACGTGTGTGTGTGTGTGTGTGTGTGTGTGTGTGTGTGTGTGTGTGTGTGTGTGTGCGCCTGTCTGCAGCGACGAGCAGATCCCCGGCGCCCTGCTGGGCCGCAAGGACTTCTGGAGGAAGATGTTCAAGTCTCAGAGCGCCGCTAGCGACACCAGCAGCCAATCGGAGCAGGACACCTCTGAGTGCACCACCGCACACTCGGGCACCACAACGGACCGCCGCTCCCGCTCCAGGTCGCGGCGAATCTCGCTGCGCAAGAAGCTCAAGCTGCCCATCGGTGAGAGGATTCAAAATAAGAGCGTTGAAGGAGGGGAAATTGTAAAATGAAATATTTGCTTTGACGTCACCTTTCAGAAATAATGCTTAGACATAAATGTTTTTTCTGGCCCAAATCATTTTTCGGGTTATTTATTTTCCGAAAAACTGAAAGGTGACACTACGAAATATAATTACATAACAAATAATACATTTATTAGAAAATCCTTTTAGAGGTAAAAACAAATGTGGTGTTGGTACAAATGTTTGACAAAAGTTGTACAGGGAGCAACAGCCAAGATTTTCTTCTTCTCCTCCTCCTTGTGAGCAGAATAACTAACAGTCGCTTGTGTTCACGTCCTGCGATAGCGCCACCTCCATGAATCCATGACTCATTGTGTCTGCGCCGACTGACTGACGACCGCCCGGCTGCTCTCTTCTCATTCATCCTCTGTCCCGTCTTCCCTCTCTGTGCCTCAGCATGCCGCCGGAGCTCTCGCCCGCCACTCACGCTCTCTGTCTTACGTATGTGGAGCCATCTTCATGTCACCTCCTCCCCCATCCGCCTCCTCCCCATGGCCGTCCCCCTCCCTGTGTGCACCTTGTTACACACCTTTTTTTCCTCTCCTGTATCAGGTGGATGAAGGGTTTAAAAACTAAAAAAAATACAAGCTTAACAGAACGGCTTCCCGTTTCCTGTAGTGCCACTAGAGGGCAGCGTTGTGTCCTACATCCACCTGGTATGGATACCCAAAACGCAGCTCCTTCTCAAAGTTTTTTTGTTTTTCGTAGCATATTTGAACTTGAAGTTGTGCACCACACAGTGAAGACCACCGCTACCCAGACCAAGGGTGTGTTTCTTTGTGTGTGTGTGTGTGTGTGTGCGCGCATGTGACCCAGTGTCGACCAGCAGGTTTGTTTGTCTGTCCGGTGGCTCGTGTTGTTGCAAGGTTATTATTTTTCTTTTCTCTCTTTTGATTTCACTTTTGGTTTCCGTCCAGGGAACTGGCTGAAGCGCTCGTCTCTCTCCGGACTGACGGACGGCGTGGAGGACCTGCTGGACATCAGCTCCGTGGACCGCCTCTCCTTCATACGGCAGAGTTCAAAGGTCAGCTGACCCTCTCAAAACGTCTTGTCGTGCCAAGGGGAGAAACATCACATCAGGGGATCTGGTCTTCTGTCCCGCTGTCTGCGCAGGTGAAGTTCACCAGTGCAGTGAAGCTGTCAGAGGGGGGCGCTGTGGGGCCGGAGTACAGCCGGGACGAGGAGGAGAATTTCTTCAAGCGGCTCGGTAAATGGAGGTCTGGCAGGAGGAATCCATCCAAGCTTCACCACACAGAAGAGAAAGATGGTAGACCTCCCCCACCCCGGGGTGCCCCTCACCACCCCAGCCACGCCCACCACCCCAGCCACGCCCCCTTTTCCTGTGTCTCTCCCCCTCTCTGTTTGTGTGTGTGTGATGGTCCTCGCTGCCTGTCTGCTCAGCTCTGTGCGCCTGGATGTCCGTCACCTCCTCCATCACGTCAGGCCGTCCGACTGCTTGGCACCTCAATGTTGCAAAATTGAGGAAATGGTTGCTGCAGTTGTGGAAAAAATCTCATTTCTCGCTTTTCTTCGGGAGGCTTTTGTCTAAATTATAAATTAAAATTAGTTAAAATAAATTAATTCGCTTTCCGAGTTCTCGTGGAATACAGCGTTGATTGCAAAGACTGTATTATATTTAAGTAAAACTGTGGTGTCCAACTGTCTCAGTCTGGCCAACTGACTTAGACACCTCTGGTGACAACAACTGATGGCTAGGCCAAGTTTTTTTTGGAGTTGGCAGCTCTGCAGCGAGCCTAGTGGTGGCGCTCTGCCAATCTCTGCATTTTATCTCCCTTACTCTGTCCATCACTGCAAGTCCCGTCGGCAACAATCAAAAATCCTGCCAAGGTGGTGCCGAAACTGCACTAGCCCACCACTCTAACGAGGTGGGTCAGAAAACAATGAGGCAAAGTTTTTGCCGCCGCCGGAGTAAGATTTGTTTTTTAGCGTCCCGTCTTCGTCTGACAAGCCGCTTCCTTTCTGTTCCACCAGGGGGCGAAAAGAGGCGTTTTTTTGTGTGTGTCTGCCTGTTTGTTTGTACCTACCAAAAACCATCTTTCTACAGTAGAGCTGCGCTGTCTCCAGCATGACGTCGTTGTCGCCTTCTTCATCTTCAGCTTCTTCTTCTTTTTGGGGTGCTATTGTGACAATATTTGCAAACACATATCTCAATGTAGGGGCGACACGGTGGCGCAGTGGTTAGCGCTGCCGCCTCACAGCAAGAAGGTCGTGGGTTCGATTCCGGGGCCCGGACCTGTGACCTTTCTGTGTGGAGTTTGCATGTTCTCCCTGTGTCTGCGTGGGTTCTCTCCGGGTTCTCCGGCTTCCTCCCACAGTCCAAAAACATGCATGTGAGGTCAATTGAACATTCTAAATTGTCCATAGGTGTGCATGTGAGTGTGAATGGTTGTTTGTTTCTATGTGGCCCTGCGATGAACTGGCGACTTGTCCAGGGTGTCACCCTGCCTTCGCCCTAAGACAGCTGGGATAGGCTCCAGCAGACCCCCGTGACCCTGAATTGGAATAAGCGGGTATAGAAGATGAATGAATGAATATCTCAATGTATGTGTGCGTGTATTCATACTTGTCTGTGTGAAAAAAATGAATCTGTTTGTCTGTACTCAGATTTGCATGTGGAAACCAATCTGCAAAGATCTGTGAATGCACACCCAGATCTGTTGGTGCACATAATGTAAATGTGAACACAGATCGATAAATGTCTGTCACCTGTTACAACTCAGGCAGGAGCTCTCCATTTGCTCTTTTCACACAAGATTTTTGTCACACTTCACATGCAGATGTATGTACACCTATATGTCTTTGCACACATTTGCAGATTTGGTCTCAATTACAAATCTGAGTACAGACATGCAGATTTTTTTTTTTTTTTAAACGCACACGGATTTAAATAAATACACACACATAGATTGAGATGCGCATTTGCAAATACTATTGCCACAGTAGGACCCCCATACTACTTCTTCTTCATCTTCTCTTTCTCGAGCGCCGTGGATGGTGATGTCGCTTCATGGAGTCTCGTGTGCATCGTGACTGAAGTTATTTTGAAGGAAAGGGGAAAAAAGCTGTCTTCACCTGCTCTGCTCTCCCTTTTTCTCGTGTTTTTTTTTTTTTGTGTCCCCTCCCTCCATCCCCCTCTCCCTCCAGGACCTCACGGTTTCCAGGAGCGCCTGGCTGCCAGCCAGGAAGCCATGAAGAACAAGAACGTGGTCAACCTGGGCGCCATTCGCCAGGGCATGAAGCGCTTCCAGTTCCTGCTCAACTGCTGCGAGCCGGGCACCATCCCGGACGCCTCCATCCTGGCCGCCGCCCTCGACCTGGTGCGTCGTCTTTGTTTTCATTTTGTTTTTTCCACCCCTGTCTCACACCAGCAGGTTCTTAGAACCTCAGCTCCGCCTCTGATTGGTCCCCTGCAGGAAGCCCCCGTGGTGGCCCGGGCCTCCCTCTTCCTGGAGTGCGCTCGCTTCGTCCACCGCTGCAACCGCGGCAACTGGCCCGAGTGGATGAAGGGCCACCACGTCAACATCACCAAGCGGGGCCTCTCCCGGGGCCGCTCGCCCATCGTGGGCAACAAGAGGAACCAGAAGCTGCAGTGGAACGCCGCCAAGCACTTCTGCCAGTGGGGGGATGTGAGTTGAACCCCGACCTCTGACCTGTCGGGGACATGCATGTCAGTGATTTTGTTGCACTGAAGTGAGTGATTTTTGTGACTATGCGAGCTCGCCTCTCTCTGGCCCCGCCCTCTCCCCCTTCCCCTCCCCCCACCAGGCGATCGGCACGCGGCTCAGCGAGCTGTGTCACTCGGACAGCGAGAGCCCCGCCAACATCCTGGGCTACATCTTCGACGAGGAGACCAAGCGGCGGATGAGGAAGGAGGACGAGGACGAGGACTACCTGGACGACAGTGAGTCACGGTTGTAATGTGCCTTTTTTACCACTAGATGGTGCCAAACATCAGGTCTGTTTTAAAGTGGCATCACACTGGGATCAAAATCGCTCTTTTGGTTTTTTTAATTCAAGAGTTCAGGTGGATGTTTCAAGTCTTCTATGGATTCATTTATGAGAAAACTGTTTTAAAATTTTTGATATTTTAAATATTTCTGATATTTTCACTATTTTAATTCAGACACAGTCAACCCCACCAAGTGCGGCTGCCCCTTCGCACTGAAGATGGCGGCGTGCCAGCTACTGCTGGAGATCACCACCTTTCTGCGGGAGACCTTCCCCTGCTTGCCCCGCCCACGCACCGAGCCCCTGGTGGTGAGTTCCGGTATCGCAGCGGGCATGCTCACTCGCTGCTGCCTCCTCCCCTCCCTTCCCCGCGCTTTGACGCTCCGCCACCCTCCCGCCGACCTTCTGTAGGACCTGGACAGCTGCCGCCTGCGTCTGGACCCCGAACTGGGCCGCCACCGCTACGAGCGGAAGATCAGCTTCGCAGGCATCCTGGACGACGAGGACGGACACGACTCGCTCAACAGCAGCAGCCACACCCTCAAGTCGGACATCACCTGCGACGACAAGAAGACCCCCGAGGCTCAAGGTGAGACTCCTCCCTCTCCTCTCCCTTCAACGATTTAAAGGAGTTTTATTGTCATGTTTTACAGTTATGGTAAGAAATTAGTGCTCAGGTCCAGTTTAGCAGCCATAAATAAGTATAAAAAGTAGGGATGCACAGACACCGCTTCTTTACAAAATGAGTAGAGTACATGTACTGGCTTTTCAGTACTTAATAAAGCCACATATTATACATTATTGAATTACTCAGATTTTCTTTTTCACGGATGTTCAGTTATTTGAATAACATTTCTCAGCATGTTTTTCTACAACATGGGGTGACTGTCACAAGTTCCATTACAGTACAAAAAAAATTAACAAAATTTGTCAGGTACATACATACATACATGTACAACTGGCAATGTATTTTACAAGTACGTGTAGAGTACTCAACCCCTAATTAAAAGAAACGAGAACATTTTGAAAAAGTGTAGTCCGAAAAACTAAGAACTATACAACCAGCACAAAGTTATACAGTTATAAAGTTGTAACAGTTAAATACAGAGGCTGAAATTCTCCCCCCAACCCACCTCCAGCACCCATCCGAAAGATCCGCATCGGCGGCTCCCGCCTGCTGCAGATTAAAGGCGCTCGCAGCTTCCGGGTGAAGAAGGGAGGCTCGCTGTCGTCCATCCGCCGCGCTGGCAGCCTGAAGAGCACTAAACTGTCGCGGCAGGACTCGGAGTCAGAGACCGAAGACGGGCAGCTGTCGCAGACACACAGCAGGGACACGGTGACCGACATAGGCAAGGCCACCTTCTAGTCCTTTCACATCCGAAGAAGGAAAAACCTTTGTACTTAGCCCTGTGTTTTGCAGCCTTGGGCTAAAACTGAGGCTTTGTTGGGGTTTTGCATAAGAATAAGGTGAGCCAACACCTGACTGGGTTGTCGGTTCCTTTTGTGACATCACAGAATGATGTTTTTCTGGAGCTTTTGCCACACTTTAAATAACTGAGCAAACGGGGTGAAAAAAAAATCACTTTTTTATTCTGCTAATTCTCTCCTAGTGTCTGAAGGTCTCTTCATTTGTTATTACTTTTCTTTTGTTTTGCTCTTATTTTGCTGGCACCTCCGACAGGAAGTCCCTTCAGCACCAGCGAGCCCAGCATCGAGCCAGAGGGTCCGAGCTCCGGAGGGACGGAGGACAACTACCACCGCAACATGTCGTGGCTGCACGTATGTCCTCCCGTCTAGCCCACCTCTCACCTCACTTCCCTCACCTCCCCCTCACTCTCCATCCTCCCCCACCCACAGATCATGATCCTGCTGTGCAACCAGCAGAGCTTCATCTGCACCCACATCGACTTCTGCCACCCGCGCTGCTACCAGCACCACAGCCGTTCCTGCGCCCGGCTGGTGCGCGCCATCAAGCTGGTGTACGGCGAGACGGTGGACAGCCTGAGGGAGGACAGCGCCACCGCTGGCAACATCGGGGCACGCGCCAAGAAGAACAAAGAGGTGGGTCGCCTTGTGTTTGCCGTTGGTGGGCGGTCTCTGACGGGTGATTTTTCTTTTTTTTTCTTTTTTTCTTTATCTTTTTGTTCTTTTGCAGTGTTCGGACAAGTCGTGCCTGCGCACGCCGTCCATGAAGAGGAGACCCACCGACTCCAACACGGAGGGCAAGAAGGACACCGGCATGCTGAAGTACATCCGCAACCAGGTGACGGCATTTTTTTATACTGAATAAAAAATGAAATGCAAAATGAAAAAACAGGAAACGGGCAGAAAAGTAGCCGGTCAAAGTAAAACTAATATTACTCCTATATTACTGCCCCTTTCTTGCTGATTAATAATAATAAAAAAACTAGAAAATTAGCTTCTTAAATCAAATTACAGTCAAACATAAATACTACATAAATGCAAACCGAACTACACAATTAAAGATGTACACATTCACTTCTTCTTTGACTTAAATATATGATAATTACAAAAACTCTGCAGGACTTTTTTATTTGAATGTACTTTGATGAAAAAGGTCTCCAGAAATGTGTTGGGATTTTTTAGACAAATTGTCGTTGCGGCTGCTTAAGCTCTCAGAATGTAACCACATTTTTTAGCCTGTTTGATTTATTTTTCTCCTCTTTAAAATGAAATTGCGGTGCTGCTGCGCTGTCTCTGCTCTCCTCCAGGTGATGAGCTTGTCCCCGGCGCCGCTGTCGCTCCTCATCAAGGCGGCGCCCATCCTCACCGACGACATGTACGCCGACGTGCAGCCAGCCGCCTGGGAGCTGCTGCTCAGCGTGGACGAGCACATGGCGGCCGCCGCCGGTGAGTCTCTGGCCCCCAGTGCCCCCCAAACCCTTGACCCCAACCCTCCCGTGGCTCCACCCTGACGTCACGTGACACCCCCCACTCCGCAGCCGCCATGTTCCTGCTGTGCGCCGTCAAGGTGCCTGACGCCGTGACGGAGATGATGATGGCGGAGCTGCACCACCAGGAGGCGTGCCAGCGCATCAACTCCATCCTCAAGTTCTACACGCTGTGGCGCTTCCGCTACCAGGTGTGGCCTCGCATGGAGGAGGGAGCCCAGCAGATCTTTAAGGTGCCTGGATGTTCTGTCCACCCCCCACCACCCCCCCACCACCACCACCCCCGCCACTGCCGCCATCCATCTGAGCCTCTATATCTGTTTGTCTCTGACCCCCCCCCCCCCAGATCCCGCCTCCCAGCATCAACTTCACGCTGCCCTCCCCAATCCTGGGCATGCCCTGCGTCCCCATATTCGACCCACCCTGGGTGCCGCAGAACACGGGCAGCGTGCAGGACCCCATCAATGAAGACCAGTCGGTGAGTGCAGTGGCTGCTGGGAAATATTTCCCATTAAAGAGAAAGGGGGGGAGGAAAAAAAGAACAACTGCCTGTCTCTCCTTAAGCTGGACAATGGGTTTAGTTCTGAGTTAGCATTCTAATATGTTGAAAGACAAGCATTTGAGTTATTTTGAGTTTTCCAGCTGTTTTGACCATTAAAACTTCACTTTGATGCGCTGCTGCTGCTTCTTCTTCTTCTATCTTGTGTAATTTATCTTTGGCCTGTCTTTGTTTTTAGTTCTCCACATTAATTCAGTCAGTCCATGCCATAGTAAGTTGGTACTTCTGTCTGCTGGACGTTTGTGCCGATGCATCTTGTCTCCTCAGATCATTCCAGACGGCTGCGGACAAAACTTTCCCCATCCACCCTCCCCCTCTTTATTTATTTATTTATTTATTTTAAATGTATCTCCATTTTGGCAGCTGTAGGTTTTCATCTCAAACTGCATCAAGCGGCATGTCTGTGTGTGTGTGTGTGTGTGTGTGTGTGTGCCTTCTTGTGCATGGTCATTAGATGAGAATGACTTTGCCGTATGTGTTCCTCCTCGGCTTGTTTGGATGTGTGTGTCTGCGTAGGTGCACTCATGTGAATGCTGCGAGGCATTTACTGTACAGGCGATACAGTAAATTCTCCAAAAGAACAAACAAAACAAAAACAAAGGGTAAAAAAGGACGAAAAAAAGACGATCCAGGCTAAAGATGATTATCTGGCTCAATGAAGAGCTTCCTTAGACAGACCTTGATGTTCGGCAGCTCCATCAGAGCTCCTGACCAGGACCTGCTGGAGGAGACTTACTGTATTCACGCGTCCGGTCATCTTCCATGGCGTCATGTTCCTCAGATCTGTAGCTGAGAGCCTGGAGCTAGCGACCTCCTGTCGAAGCTTCTCAAGAGGTGAATTTGTCCTCTTTTTATTCTCTCTTCTCCCTTTCCCCTTCTCCACCAGAAATCCTTCTCGGCACGTGCGGTGTCGCGCTCCCACCAGCGGGCCGAGCACATCCTGAAGAACCTGCAGCAGGAGGAGGAGAAGCGGCGGCTGGGCCGCGAGGCCAGCATCATCACGGCCATCCCGGTGGCCCAGGAGGCCTGCTACGAGCCCACCTGCAGCCCGCCGCCAGAGCAGGAGGAGGAAGGTGGGGACACGTCGCATCGGCGTTTGTGTTTCTGTGTGTGCGTGGTGTTGTTGATCTTGATCCCTTAACGTCTGTCTCCTCCCGTTGGTCCTGCCAGCAGAAGAAGTGGTGAACCTGACATCGCGTCGCCTGTCCGTCAGCCCCTCCTGCGCCTCCAGCAACTCCCACAGGAACTATTCGTTCCGCCGCGGCTCCGTCTGGTCCGTGCGCTCGCTGGCCAGCGCCGAGGGTGAGGCCGCGTCTCCAAAGGATCCTGACAATCCAGCTTCCCTGCCCTTCCCTGGGCCCATTTTTTTTCTCCATTCATCCCCTCCGTCAGATGAGGAGAACACCACGGAGCACACGCCCACCCACCACATGCTGCAGCCGCCCCAGGCTGTCTTCCCAGCATGCATCTGCGCTGCCGTTCTGCCCATAGTGCACCTGATGGAGGACGGAGAGGTTCGCGAGGACGGCGTCGCTGGTAGGCTCACTGCTGCGCAAATACCAATCAATCCCATATTGCACACAATCATTGCAATCACAATGATGCACACAAAATGAAATGCACTGTTTATTTATTATATTTTAATCAAAAGCAACATTTAAATATTTAATTCTGTGCATCTGAAATGTGTCTCCTATTTTCAGCCCTCCATGTAGTCATTTGTAATATATTAGTTATAAGTTAAAGTCATTTTTTAATGCATCACATTGCATAATTCTGCCCCACATTGTGTTGAGCAAATGTTGCAAAATCTCATTCAGCTGAAACGCGTCAAATTGTGTGCTTTATTTGTGTGTTGTCTTTTGTTGTGTAGAATTTCACCACTTGGTATAAAATCCTACGTTACTACATTGTGTTGTATCACATTGGATCCTTTTGTGACGTTCTGTGTGTTTTTGTCTGTTTGTGGTGTTGCGTGGCTTTGCATCATGTTATCAGTACAATTTTGTGCATTGTGTCATCATATTGTCTGTTTTGGATTTGTCAGCATAGTTTTATGTTTCCATCTGTTATTTATTTATTTTCCATCCTATCTAGCTTGGTCTGGTCGGTCAGCCTACTGCCATCCTACTGTGTGTAGAATTTGTCTCCCATGTAATTGTACAACAGGAGTGTGTGTGAATATGATGAGGACATATGCTATGGCATCCCACTCTAACCTTATTATATTGTGTCGTACCGTCAGTCAGCGCCGTCGCCCAACAAATCCTGTGGAACTGCCTGATTGAAGACCCGGCGCTGGTCCTCCGACACTTCCTGGAGAAGCTGACAGTCAGTAACCGGCAGGTGGGTGACGCCGTCATACAGGCACCCGTGCACACACACACACACACCAGACTTTATCTTTGTGTTTTCCTCCTGTCGTCTCCAGGACGAGCTGATGTACATGCTGAGGAAGCTCCTGCTGAACATCGGAGATCTTCCTGCTCAGACCTCCCACATCCTCTTCAACTACCTGGTGAGTCAACACAATCTTTGGCTGTGTCTGCTATTGATAAATTAAAATGAAAAATACAACATTGAAATGCAATTATATCCAGGTGGGGTTGATCATGTACTTTGTGCGGACGCCCTGCGAGTGGGGGATGGACGCCATTTCCGCCACGCTCACCTTCTTGTGGGAGGTGGTGGGCTACGTGGAGGGCCTCTTCTTCAAGGACCTGAAGCAGACCATGAAGAAGGAGCAGTGCGAGGTCAAGCTGCTGGTCACCGCCTCCATGCCAGGTTCATGCCACCTCCTGTCCCGTCACTGCGCTCGCTGCTGCTCATTGCTGCCGCTGCGCTGGTCGCTCTGTTAACCACCGCCAGTCTGCCTTGTCACTGCAGGTACCAAGACGCTGGTGGTGCACGGCCAGAACGAGTGCGACATCCCCACGCAGCTTCCTGTGCACGAAGACACACAGTTCGAGGCCTTGCTGAAGGTACGGAGGAGGGTTTTACTGTGCGATGCTCCAGTGAACTCCTGTTTTGCCGTAATTTCACAGAAACTGTTTCATACTTTTTGTGAGATAATTTAAAATTAAAATCACCTTCTCTTTTTTTTTTTACTTGGAGGCAGAATGGAAAAGAAATTATCAGAATCAGATACTTTATTGCCATTGCATGTAACCATACAATGAGATTATTCCTCCCTCGTAAACACAACATTTAAAAACAAAGACGTATTGATAAAACAGACCGTTGAATAAAACAGAATGAATAAAAATACTCCCTGCGTTTGATGTCAAATGCAGATCTTGTATATTGATAAGGTACAATGCTTAATATGCAGTGAAGTTCTCATTCATCACAGCCACTTGTCTCCCAACAGGAGTGTCTGGAGTTCTTCAACATTCCAGAGGCCCGCTCGGCGCACTACTTCCTCATGGACAAGCGGTGGAACCTCATCCATTACAGCAAGGTGGGTGGAGCCTCCTGTTGGCCTGAACGAGCTGCTGCAGGCGCTGACTGAATAATCCAACTGTGTCCCCGTCCCCGCCTCCTCCTCCGCCTCCTCCTCCTCGTCCTGCAGACGTACGTCCGGGACATCTACCCCTTCCGGAGGTCGGTGTCTCCGCAGCTCAACCTGGTCCACATGCTGCCCGATAAGGGACAGGAGCTCATCCAGAAACAGGTGAGCAGGATGGAAACACGCAGTGGGTGTCTGAATCAGTCCTGGGGTGATGACGATGATGCAACAACAAACCTGAGGAAGAAAACTTGTGCATTTCTTTAGTTTTTTCTCACTCCCTGCTCTTCATCCAGGTGTTCTCCCGCAAACTGGAGGAAGTGGGCCGCGTCCTATTCCTCATCTCCCTCACGCAGCACATGCCCGCCGCGCACAAGCAGTCGCACGTGTCGCTGCTGCAGGAGGACCTGCTGCGCCTGCCCTCCTTCCCCCGCACGGCCATCGACGCTGAGTTCTCGCTGGTCAACGAGCCGCAGGGTAAAAGAACATACTGCAAACAAAGGTAGAGGCAGAAAAAAAAGTGCAAATGCTTTATTTCCTACTTCCTGCTTCCTGCTTGCTCTCAGGGAAGGAGCTGTTTGGCTTGGACACGCTGCACAAGGTGCTGTGGATCAAGCTGCTGGAGGAGATGTTCCTGGGCATGCCCAGCGAGTACCCTTGGGGTGATGAGATGATGCTCTTCCTCAACGTCTTCAACGGGGCGCTGCTGCTGCACCCGGAGGACAGCGCCCTCCTCAGGCAGTACACGGCCACCGCCATCAACACGGCCGTGCACTTCAACCACCTCTTCTCGCTCAGCGGCTACCAGTGGATCCTGCCCACCATGCTGCAGGTGCTGCTCTTGTAGCTATTGCAGTTTGTCGTTGGCGAGGCCTGGTGTTTGACGGCGTCCCCGCCTCCTCCCGCAGGTGTATGCCGACTACGAGAGCGACCCGCTGCTGAGGCAGGGCATCGAGTTCTGCTGCCGCCAGTTTTACGTACTGCACAGGAAGCCTTTCATCCTGCAGCTGTTTGCCAGCGTGGCGCCTCTGCTGGAGTTCACGGTCAGACTTGAGCCACTCACATTCACAGAAACAAAAGTTTTTTTTTTATTCACAAAAAGTGAAAGTGTAAGTATATTTAACAAGACAAAAATGCAAGAACAAAGCGACAATACAAAAAAGTTAATTATCATTACCATTTCTCTAATTGTTTTTCTCCAATTTTTCTGATAGTCCTTCATTGCTCCTTGTCTGCATTAATACCTGCATTAATATCTGCATGAAATGTCTCAAAAATGAAATGAAATTATATTACCTGGTAATATAAGAGTTTTGGACATACTTGGGTTTCCTCTTAATTCCAAGAATCATTATTGTGGGCACATAGTTAAAGAAATCAATATTAAGGCTGGCCTTTCTTTAATAATTATCCAAATAAAAGGCCAAAATCAAACTGTCAATAATTCAAATTTTGTCCTTTCTTCTTCTTCTTCTTCTTCTTCTTCGGCCCTCAGACCAGCACCAGCAGCGGTCTGTCCAAGGGTGTGTCGGCCCAGTGCCTCTTCGACCTGCTGGTCTCCCTGGAGGGCGAGACTCACGACGCCCTGGACGCTCTGGAGCTGGTGAAGGCCGAGAAACCCCTGCGCTCCCTGGGTGAGCTGCTGCTGCCGCCTCCTCACAGCTCCAGATCCCCCAGCCCATTCACTCACTGTCTGACCCACCTGCGCTAACCCCTCCCTCCCCCCCGCCAGACTTCTGCTACGGTAACGAGGACTTGGCCTTCTCCATCAGCGAGGCCATCAAGCTGTGCGTCACCGTGGTGGCCTACGCCCCGGAGTCCTTCCGCAGGTAAATATAGTCTCGTTCAAAAGAACCAAACTCAGTCCTCTTACAGGTCCAGTGTGTAAAATCTGGCCCCACTTATGATTTTTATACTGGTAAAAGCTTAATATACTGCCCGTTAATTCATGAATAAAAGCGTATAGTATCGTAGTACAATAAAAATAACTTGGTTTTCCAACCGATTCAACGGTTCTTAGTTGGCACCGCCATCTTTTTATGGCAGTTGCTCTGGACAATCCAGCTGCCTGACAGCACGTTTTGTATTTAGGATGAGCGCTTGCGTCCTCAATTAAACCAGCAAAGAAGAGAAGGACAAAGTCTCCGGGTTTGTGTGCGCAGGCCACCGTAGCTCACTGGCAAGCTCAGGAGAGGGAGGGGGAGCGAAAGAGCGCTGGAATCTAACATGTAACCACTGGATGTCGCTGCCTCTCAAAATCTCCAGATATTACACACAGAGAAAAGTGACTCAGTTCTTTTTGCTATTTTAGAATTTCAGAAAGAGGATTCGCTTCTCTTTCTGGTCCACTTCACCTCCAATGGGTCTCAGTTTTTTCTGTTGACACGACTGTCGTTTTTTTGAGAACACGGACCTTTAGTGCTATGAATTATGGGTAATCTTGCACTCCTGAAGGCGGCTCGATTTGCTTCAGAGGCGTCTCAGCCCTGTTTGGAGTGTTCACGTAACGCAACAAAAAAATGCTGAGTCATCGATGTGAGTTTGCTTTGAGGGCTGAGCAGGACCTGCGTGTTTCTGGGCAGCCTTCAGATGCTGATGGTGCTGGAGGCGCTGGTGCCCTGCCACCTGCAGAAGCTCAAGAGCAACACGGTGACAATGGAGTCGGCGTCGGCCGCCCGCGACGAGATCGCCGCCATCGCCGCCCTGGCCACCTCCCTGCAGGCGCTCCTCTACAGCTCTGAGACCCTCACCAGGTGAGACTCCGCCCACTTTGTCAAGACTGCTCGTGCCCAATGGCACGGTCGGAAAGATTACTTTGGAACTCGAGTTGGATTACAATTACGCCTAACAACTGTCAATTACTTTATCAAAGTAATGTAACTAATTCCGTTTGATTAGGTTTTGATCACTATTCAAAATATTGAATGTGTTCTCAGTTGTTTAGACCTGACAGCGTTGAGCTACCAGCAGCACTCAAAGCAGACGTGAGATGTCAGAAGTGTCTTGAGGTTTGACATGGCAAATGTTCTTTTTCACATTGGACAATTATATTTAGCGCCCTTTCCTGATATCTGCACAAAATATCCTTTTGACTTTAGGCACTTTTTAAGCGTTTTTAATCGATATTGTTGTTGCTGCAACTTCGCTCAGACCACAAACCTGACAGGAGAACCAATTGTAAGCATCCGAATATAATCAAACTTTTGTCGCTTTGCACAAGAACCATGCAGAGCAATAAAAATAAAATTCTGAACCATAATGCCCAGCCTTTTTCTGAATAAAATTTGTTCAGATATATTTAAAATAACCCCAATAACGTAACTGATTCCTGTTACCTTCATTTTGTAATTAAATTACATAACTCTGTTGCAGGCCCATGACGGCGCCCCAGATGTCCCGCTGCGACCAGGGCCACAAGGGCGGCACGGCGGCCAATCACGCCATGTCAGGCGGAGTCAACACCAGGTGGGGTCGAGGTGGGGGGTGGGGGTGGGGGGGGGTGGCCAGAGGTTCTAAACCAGGCATGGGCAAACTACTGCCCGGGGGGCCATATGTGGCCTGTTAAAGCTTTTAATCCAGCCCGCCGAACTTGAACAAATGATATTAATAGTCAGTGAAATGGCTGTATTTCATCCATTTTTCCCAGTTCTTCAAGAGTCATTTCAATAAAGAGCTAAATACTGTGGGGCTTCAAAGACACTGATTTTGTTGGAACTTTGCTTTGGTTCATTTTCAAAAGCGTGTTTTCTACAGATCCCATGATATATTTTTTCCTCCTATGAGGTGGGCCACTAAAACACTCCATCCATCTGCTCCTGCTGCAGCCACTTCTGTCAAATGTGAGAAGCCATTGTGGCCCCAACAGTCAAGAAGTTTGCCCACTGCTAAACCTTTGGCTCTCTGTCTGCACGCAGGGACAACCTGCACCTGCTGGAGGAGGGCCAGGGCATGCCGAGGGAGGAGATGGACGAGCGCATCGCCCGCGAGGAGTTCCGGCGGCCCCGCGAGTCGCTGCTCAACATCTGCACCGAGTTCTACAAGCACTGCGGCCCGCGACTCAAGATCCTGCAGAACATGGCGGGGGAGCCCCGTGTGACGGCGCTGGAGCTGCTCGACATCAAGTCGCACATGAGGTGAACCAAGCGCTGCAGTTCCCTGATGAGACAGCAGGCGGAGGGTGTCCCCCAAAATTCAAGACTTTTTTCACAGTTTTGTTGGTTTTATTGAAGGATGTGAACATTTCAGAATTTGATTTAAAATCAATTCTCGATTTAAATGATTCACAATTGAAATGATTTGCGATTAAAAAATGTATTGCATTGATTGATTAATACAGCGCATAGTGTGTTAAAAATGTGTCTATTATGGCATATTATTATTATTATGGAAAGCCACAATAACTAATTCCAATGACTTAAACACATAGAGCACAACACAAAAGATGCAGTGTACACAAAATAATAAAATCTGATGCTAGCTGCCCTTTTTTCCTGGAAGGTTACAAAATGAAATTGCACACAACAAAATGTGTGTGTGGGCAGGCTGGCGGAGATCGCCCACGCCCTGCTGAAGCTGGCGCCCTACGACACGCTGACCATGGAGAGCCGCGGCCTGCGGCGCTACATCATGGAGATGCTGCCCATCACAGACTGGTCGTCGGAGGCGGTGCGGCCGGCGCTCATCCTCATCCTCAAGAGGCTGGACCGCATGTTCAACAAGATCCACAAGATGCCCACGCTCAGGTGCGCTCGCCCTCAGGCACTCTGCAGCAGGTCTGTTCACCACTCCTTCCTCCCGCCTCGCCGTGTGCGTGCCCTGTGTCGTGCTGTGGTGTCGCCGTAGCTAGGCGGCTTCTCTGGGCGTGGCTGCCCCCTGTTGGTGACGTGCCGTAAGTGGTGGTGCTGCTACTGTTGCTGCTGTTTCCTGTCCGGATGGATGGACGGATGGATGTATGGATGGATGGGTGGGTGGGTGGATGTGACTGACGGTCGGACGGACGGTGTTTCTGCTGAGCCAGCGTTCGGTCTTTTGTCGTGCCTACGGGTTGCCGATCTGGCTGTGCTAGGGTGGAGCTGTAACGCCCCCTACTGATGCAAGGTGGAATATCTAGTTGAACACACGAGGAGACGATAGATTTGCTCAGTTTAGTTAAACAATCATCTCAGCCTCTTTTTTAAAACCAGAATTATTTTGGATCCTCTGAAAATGGCACAGGTGGACAAATTAATCTGTGGGAAAATTATAAATATAATAATAATAAAGGAACATTTTGTCCCCTGTGAAATAATGTAATGCCAGCTGCTTTCACCTATCGAGTACAACATTGTTCCATACTTGCACACATCCGTTCAAAATAATCCAAAAATGCAGCATTGACATTTTTAGCAACAGTTATTCACATTTTCGACAAATCAGGCTTAAATATTAAATCAAATTTTATTTTTTTAAAAAAAAATGTGTGCGACAGGAAGTGGTAGGGTCATTGTCAGTGACACAAGACTGGCTGGCTGTGAGGGAACGCTGCTCGCAGGAGTGTGTGTGTGTGTGTGTGTGTGTGTGTGTGTGTGTGTGTGTGTGTGTGTGTGTGTGTGTGTGTGTGTGTGTGTGTGTGTGTGTGTGTGTGTGTGTGTGTGTGTGTGTGTGTGGTGTGTGTGTGTGTTGCGTGTCACTCCCGGTGTGTTTCTGCAGTGTGGCGCTGGCTACGTCTGTGAGCTTTGCTGTGCTCAATGTGACCAAACGGCAATGAGAGAATTTATTCTCATTATTTACGTATCACAGGGAAGCGGTTTGATTTTTCTCAGATTATATCTACTAAGAAAAACAAATAGTTTTTGTTGTAATGTTTTTTCTGACCATGCTCTCTGGTTTGGGCGCGGGGGGGCGTGTCCTCCTCCAGGAGACAGGTGGAGTGGGAGGCGGCCAGCAGCCTGATTGAGGGGATCTGCCTCACCCTGCAGCGGCAGCCAATCATCTCCTTCCTGCCGCACCTGCGCTCGCTTATCAACGTCTGCGTCAACCTGGTAGGGGGGGTGGAGTCTTCTGGAGGGATGCTTTTCATTGGTTTAGGGTTACGTCGTGTTGCTTTTTTTATAAATATATTTTTATAGGGCTGTCAGCGTGTCAACGCATTAATCGCGATTAAGTAAATACAACCCATGACGTGTTAATTTTTTTTAATCGCATTTCAAACACAACGTTGCATTGCATGTGCAAAATGCTGTTATTTTGCATTTCAAAGCAGTTTTAACCACATCATGTAAAGTATTTATTACCAGAAATCGGCCCTTTTACCAACTACGGGTTAGTAAAAGGGACAAAAAGGATTACACCGGGTTCACACCGGAACCCCCCGGAACGGAGCCCACTTCCTTTTGGCGCCCTTGTTTTTCCGATGGTGTCGGTCAGACCCATAGATGTACTATAAGAACTGGATACCGGACTGACAATATGGCGGCGGGCCGATTCTTTCCAGTGGCCACTCAACGTACTGCAGCAAAAAATCCCACGGGCTTTTTCTCAGCTCGTTCTGACGTGTTTGTAAGTGACGTTCTCCAGGATCGTTGTGATTGGCAAAAGATCATGCGAGTTACAGAGGCACGATGGAAAGTGACACAACTGCATATGCTCTATTGACCCATTAATGCAGAAGTCAAAAACTTTTTGGGACATGCCCTGGGTGAGCAACTTCATTGAAAGGAATGGGCCGCCATCTTGGAGTCTGGGGGCTTGGTCAGACCAGGCACGAAGCGACGCACACCGCCGCAGCCAGCTTGAGCCGTGCAGCAATCCTTTCACCGTCTGGCCTGGGGGTGGGGTACTGGGTGTGAAAACACACACACACAGACAGGGAAAGAGGCAGAGAGGAGTTGTTGTCAAGTCAAGATGGACATATGAAATTGATCTTGATGAAAAAAATATCTCTGAATGGGAGTAAACAACAGCTGAGCAGAAGCGCTTGTTGACCGTAGTGAAGAAATGTGCGTCTAGTGTCAACAGGAGGGCTGCAGCTCACGCGCGATTTTCGTGGACGCGTCGCTTCACGCCGCTTCCGCATCCAGTGTGAACCCAGCGTAAGCCTTTTTGTCCCTTTTACTAACCCGTAGTTGACCCCTCTGGCCGATTTCTGGTAAGAAATACTTACGGTTACTTATGGCATTAAAACTGAAATGCAAAATTTTACACATTCAATTCAAACCGCAATTAATCGCAGTTAACTATGAAGATTCTTTGATTAATTTGACTAAAAAATTAATTGTTTGACAGCCCTAATGTTTGTATTTAAAAAGGGCATGAGAATGCAATGTGCTTTCAGACATTATACAGTCAAATTTTTGCCACTCACAATTATCACAAGGTATATAATTGTTGAAAACTGAAAACACATTGGGAAAGACATAAATGAAGGAGCTCTGTCAGTGAGCAATACAAAGAAATTGTTCGGCTCACCAACACATTTGACGATGGAAAATGAAAGGAGCATTGCAGAATCAACCTTTCAGATCATCCATTTATAGGGTAGCAACATATGCAACCCGCTTGGTCCAATGTTTCATAAAACTGCATTTCTGAAGGTTACAGGAGAAGGTAATCTTCTTCTTCTGCTTAGCCACTCCAGTGTTTTCTTGTTCGAGCTTTCGTCCTAGCAGTTTTCAATTTATTATATATATTATCAATATATTATAGATATTAATCAGTTCGTCTGACCTCTAAATGCGTACGTCGTGTTGCTTTAACTGTCTTCCCGTCCTGCGTGGTGAACAGGTGATGGGCGTGGTCGGGCCGTCCAGCGTGGCTGACGGCCTCCCTCTGCTGCACCTGAGCCCCTACCTGTCGCCGCCGCTGCCCTTCAGTACCGCCGTGGTGCGGCTGGTGGCGCTGCAGATCCAGGTGAGCGTGGCCTCCATCTTTAAAAAAAAAAAGCTTTTATTTAACTTCATCATTTTTATCATCATCACTATTAATCTGTGAATCTGTTGTTCTCCCCCACATTGTCAGGCTCTAAAGGAGGACTTCCCCCTCAGTCATGTGATTTCCCCCTTCACCAATCAGGAACGGCGGGAGGGGATGCTGCTCAACCTGCTCATCCCCTTCGTGCTTACCGTGGGATCCGGCAGCAAAGGTGAAAAAAAAAAAAAAAGCAAAAGGACTTGTTGCAAACACGGTGACTGTGAAAGTTTGCAAAATTAACGGAAAAAGAATGAATGCAATTTTTTGTATTTTGCCATCTCAAGGCACAAGGAAGTTGGAATAAGATATTTGGAAAAACAGTTTTTTCTTCTTCAATTGAAGTTTGATAAACAAACAAAAGAAAGGAGTTTGAAACATTTGAAAGGTAAGTTGTAACATAGTTGCACATTGCCAAATAATACTTGTTTGGCCTTGTGATGGCAAAAGACACAAAAAAATTGTGTCTCATTATTTTTCCGTTAATTTTGGAAACTTTCACAATGCAATATTTGGCAATGTGCAACTGTGTTAGAACTTACCTTTCAAATGTTTCAATCTTCATTCTTTTGTTTTGCTATCAAACTTAAAATAAGAAAAAAATTTAAATTTTCAGAATTTCTTATTCCAGTTGATTTCAATATGGTGCAAAGTTGCCGTTAAATAATCTGAGGATGTAAAAAAAGCAGCAAGGTGTGCTGGACACAGTGGGGTGAAAGTCTGCGCCAACACCGACTCTCACTAGCTGTGTTTCCATTACCCCTAGAATTGCGCAAAACCTAAATATCGGCATAAAACACTGGTTATGGAAACACTTAAACTTCGATCGGTAAAAGGTTTTGACGCTCTCATATCTCAATATAGAGGTATATTGCAAAAGTTTCTCAGAAAAACTTTTTTCGCATTTACATGTCACCAGACGTGACGTACAGAGTCACGTGACCAAGTTCACTTCAAGTGAAAATGCTCCAAAACACACAGGACTGGATTTTATGAGAATTACGGCTTATGTGCTTCACACTATTCAATGGAAACACCTGCAAATTGCAGTTGCATTTTGTCGAAATTTTGGAAATGTCGCTTTTATTTTGCGAAAAACTGCAATGCAAACGCAACTATAGTTGGAAGAGTTTCGTCTCCCTGCTCAGCATGTCCGTGTGTTGCGCGACGTCGCCCCCTGCAGACAGCCCTCACCTGGAGCAGCCCGAGATCTTCCTCCTGCTGCAGACGGTCATCAACATCCTGCTGCCGCCGCGCGTCATCTCCACCTCCCGCACCAAGAACTTCATGCTGGACGCCTCGCCGGCCCACTGCTCCACGCCGGGCGACGCCGGCAAGGACCTGCGGCGGGAGGGGCTGGCCGAGTCCACCAGCCAGGCGGCCTATCTGGGTACAAGGAACTATCCTCTGTGATGTTCATGTTCTATAGTACATGAGCTTCTACTGCACAATGAATGTCCCTGTGTGCTGCCATACAGTGAACGAATGAAAAAACAAGAAAATGAATGAAGCTTTTATTCACATGCTACCAAGTTACAATAGAATAGAAGGCCTTAATTAATCCCACAGTGGGGAAATTTGCATAATTACAGCAACGGCGTTGTGCAAAAGAGATGGAAAATTATATTAATCAACAAGAAATAAGACAATTAAAAATAAACAGTTTGCTCGTCTGTGAAAGTTTACTTTAGCAGAAGTTGCTCCAGACAAGGTACGCCCGCTGCCTGATAAATAATATCAAATATTAGCCCAACATTAATTCTGTCCCTATTGCAAGGAGCACTCGATAGGCTAGCTTCATCGCTAACTGGAGGCTAACTGTCCATTGTTGACCACACTCTGTGTACAATGATTGGTCTGCACAGAGTTGTGACGCTCCGGTCGTTGTCCTCGCAGCCCTGAAGGTGGTGCTGGTGTGCTTTGAGCGCTCCCTGGGGAACCAGTGGTACCGGCTGAGCCTGCAGGTGAAGGAGATGGCCCTGAGGAAGGTGGGCGGCCTGGCCTTCTGGGACTTCATCGACTTCATCGTGAGGACCCGCATCCCCATCTTCGTCCTGCTCAGACCTTTCATCCAGTGCAAGGTGGGTGGGTGGGTGGGCGGGCCGGTGGGCGGAGCCTTGTCTTGTTGAAGTACCAGTCTCTTGGTTTCTTTTTGTTTTGTTTTTTGAGATTATCTTTTTATTTGGAAAGGCAAATTTCCATCGCATACATTAATTACAAACTTAGTCTTTCAAAGACGTATAGAAAATGAAACAGAACAGAACTGGGGAGCGCACCGCTTCAGAACATCTAAATATTACATAAAAAAGAGGATATGTTTACCCATAGCACAGGCACAGTCGCATGAAATCAGATGGAATTGGTTTTACGTACTCAGTCCATTTGGTCCTCATCTCATAGGACTTTTCTTTCTCAACTTTGAGAGAATGAGATACTGTACCTTCATACATGTATCTGGTATACAATGTTAATCCAATCATCAATGGTACAATTGCGATTTAACCATTTCCTTGTGACAGATTTCTGACTGGCTGCCAATAGTATAGCCAGTAGTTTTGTCTTTGGTGTTCCCTGTTCCGTCTCTTGGTTTTGATGCTGCGCCTCATTTCTCTGGTTATTTTCCTGCCAGTTGTTGACGCAGCCTGCCGACTCCCAGGAGGAGATCACGGCTCGCCACCACATCGCCGACCAGCTGGAGCGCCGCTTCATCCCGCGCCCGCTGTGCAAGAGCTCACTGTTTGCCGAGTTCAACAACGAGCTGAAGATCCTGAAGGAAGCCGTGCACAGCGGTTCCGGTCAGAAGATACAAAACTTTTATTTATTTATTTTTTTCACTTTTAACTCTTTGACTCCTTATGATTTTGACCCTGTGTTTTGTTTCTTTTTCTTGCTGTGTTCAGCCTACCAGGGCAAGACGTCCATCAGCACGGTGGGCACCTCCACCTCGGCCTACCGCCTCAGCCTGGCCACCATGTCCCGCTCCAACACCGGCACCGGCACCGTCTGGGAGCAGGACAGCCAGCCGTCCCGCCAGCCGTCCCAGGACACGCTGAGCCGCACCGACGAGGACGACGAAGAGAGTCAGCGGCTCTCGCCTTGAGCACATTCCCCTCGGGTCTTTTTCTTACTGCGCATCTGAGCTCTTTTGTCCCTCCTTTTCCTATTCTTCCTCCTCCTCCTCCTCTCCCCCCCCCCCCCCAGACGACTCCATGAGCATTCCCAGCGTGGTCAGCGAGCACGAGGCCTTCCTGCCTCGGGTGATGGCGCAGCGCCGCTTCTCCAGCCACGCCACCGGCTCGGCGGCCTCGCAACCCGAGGTCCCTCGCACCACCATGCTGCCCAGCCACAGGTGAGGCCTGCACACACACACACACACACACACACACACACACACTAGTCCTTCATAGGAAGGAAGAGATTTCGTCCACCAGTGACACCTTGTGGGTATGCTGGGAATGATTCATTTGAGACGGCGATTGAAAGAACCTGTACATTTCAAATAAATAATTGATCTGCAATGAGTTTTCTTACGCCCCCTTGTGGTGTTTTGTTTTTTTGCTTAAATGGAAATGCTCCCAATTCATGCGTGGTATTTCTCGGACTGCAGGCCAACTTTTCCGTTTCCAGGGCAGCACTGCCTCCAGGAAAAAGGTTCTTTGTATGATTTGACCTTTTGGCTCTCAGTGTTTCATGACAATGTAACCATAGAGATATGACCTTTTTTTTTTTTTTTTTTATTGAATTATTGTTTTTGAATAGGAACAAACCCGCATCCCACAGCCACAGTCATCTTTCTCTGTGTTTCTCTGTTGATTTCTAATCTTCTTGCGCCAACAGCGCATGATGAGCAGTTGACTCTGTTTGTCGATGGTAAGACCCCCGCTCAGAGCTCCGCCCCCCCAGCCCACCTCGCCCCGCCCTCTGAACCAGCCTCCACCCCCTGTATTGTAGGGGTGTAATGACACTTGATGGAATTGGTCTGAACTCCCCCTCCCTCCACCCCCCTCCTCCCTCCTCTCCACAGTGAACCCAATGTGCTAGATGAGTCGCAGGGCCTTCTGCAGGAGGGCGCCCTCTCTAGGTACAGTGGCCCCCCACCCGCCCACCCACCCACTCCACCACCGCCACCACCTCCGTCTGTGTCCCATCTGTGCGACCGTGTTGGGGTGGGCGTGGCCTCCTCCTCGTCAGTCACTCATCCCACATCCAGTCAGAGTGGCCCTGGGCCAAGTCCCGCCTCCTCTCCTCCTCTGCTGCCTCTCTCTCTCTCTCTCCTTCTGTGGGTGCAGTGTGATGTCTCTCTCTCCTCTCACTCGCCCCCGCTGTTCTGAGCTCCACACTGACCCTCATCGTCTCAGCTCATTGGCTGTGCCGTCCTAACCAGGCCTGCCCCATACTTGACTTTTATTTCAAACTAAAAAAAAAAATCAAGAGGACAGAAAAAGGAAGGGGTGACAAGACCCCTCCCACCCGCTCTCCGTCCGTTCAGCCCCACCCCGACCACATTTTTGCCGTGAATTGTGGGTATTTTTTTTTCCTTTCCAGTGGTTGCACCATCAACAACGTCAGCCTGTCGTCCCATTCGGCGCCATGATGTTCCCATCTCGTGTCTATCAGGCTTCCAGCTGATCAAATTGGCCGTCCGACTCTGGACCTGTCAATCTGTCGGGGACAGAGGGAACTGGGGAACGCCTGAAAAATATCAAATGAAAGAATTATTTCTTCTTCTTTGTTTTCAATTTCTTTTCGCAATTTTCTTATTTTTTTAAGTCTGAAGATAATTGGAAAGTGCAGCAGCATCGCACGGCGACTCCAGTCCCGACTTTCCCCTGTTGTCTCCTTCAGTGTTCCAGTCACAGCAGCACTCGATGTTGTTGTTGTTGTTGTTGTTGTTGTTTACCGCCACACACAAGTGATTTGTTGTCTTGCAAACTTCATGCGTGCTGTACAGTGAGTGAGTGGTTAGGTTAACAGCAGCGTAGATGGACGGCTGATCGGGCAAAGGTCTGTGCAGCACTGTAACTTGTGTGTGTGTTTGTGTGTGTGTGTGTGTGTGTGTGCACATGCATGTGTGATTGGCGACACCAGGGTTGCCAGTGTGCAGAGTGAACCGGGTCAACAGAACCTCCTGATCCAGCCTCCGCTAGGAAGGAAGCGCGGCCTCAGACAGGTTAGTTCTCAGTTAGATATCTAGAGATGCATGTGCCTGTAAGCATTTTAATTGACATTTTTTAAATTGTATTTCATTTTCTATATTTAAAGAAGGCTACTAAAAAAATGTCATATTGTCTGTTATTACCAAGGAATTTGCATCCACACCGTCAGTTTTCCACAAAGCTATCAAAACGTCTCACTTTTCCTCATCACGCAGCTGCGGCGCCCCCTGCTGTCCATCCCGAAGACAGAATCGCGAGGCCGATCGGGCGCTCGGCTCTCCACGACCCGCCGGAGCATCCAGCCCAAGAACAAACCGCTGGGTAACGCACACACACACTCTCTCTCTCTCTCTCTCTCTCACACACACACACACACACACACATTGCCCCCTGCTGGCCATGTTCTCTATGTAAGGGAGGAAGCCTCTTGCATCGTGAGTAGAAAAAAACAAACATTGTCCAAACTGGATGTGATATTGTGAATCCTACTGTAGTGAAGCCAAAACTCTGCCTTGTCGTCCTTCAGCCCCCCCTCCCTTGATCTCTGATTGGCTCAGTGCTGTGCACTAAAATTTTGTTCATTTTTATTGGATAGTCATGAATATATTTAATTTGGGTGGTTTTATGTTGAATTTATCTGATAGTGCACATTTAAAAAAAGAAAAGTTTGTGGTTTGATTATGTATGTGCTTTTAATTATTTTTGCAATACAATATTGCCTTTGTTAGGCAAAGTAGTTTAACAGTTACTGTGGCCCAAAAACCATGATGCAAACCGAACTGTGGGAAAACTGTACCGCTGCTAACAAGCTCCTTCCCCTCCGGGCTAACGCCCAGTCTGGGTCGTGAAAGTACGAATCCCAATCAGGAGACTCCACCCCTTCGCTTTCCACCTGCCTCCCCCAGTCCCTGATTGGTCAGTGTTGGGGTTAGTGAGGGGCAATGAGGGTTAGCCCACTTACAGCCTTACTCACTTTATTGGGCTGGTGGGTGAAATAAGTTTATTTTTTTACAAATTAGGCTGCTATGTACTTAGTTTGCCTAAAGAGGGACGCTGGGGTTCATGTGATAAATGCGTTATGTTGATGTATTCTATTCATTGTTGTTCTATGCACTTGGAAGTGACATTAGGCCATTAAGGCTACTTACAACCACCTTTTTGACGGAATACAAAGCCGTGTTCAAAGACATATTGGTCTATTTGATGACAGCGGGTTCGGGCCGAGGCGGGTTGTGATAATTGACGCTGTTGTGCTGCTCACCACGAGTCTCAGCTCTTGCATGGATCCACTTACAAAACATGCGCGATTTGTTAAAGTATATAATATATCAAACAATTTAAGAAAAAAAAAACAGCTACAATTTAAAAGAAATATCTAGTTTGGACCAATGTAAAGCAAATGCATATCTACTCCATATGCAAATAATTAATAAACAATTATGTCATTAAAAACCTTTTTTCAGCTAGTAGGTATTTCTGTCCTCAAAGGCTCAAATAGGTTTGTGGTGTGTGTGTGTGTGTGTGTGTGTGTGTGTGTGTGTGTGTGTGTGCATCATCTCCATTCTCAGCCTTGTCGTCGTTCCTGTGTTATTGTGTGTGTGTGTTGAGCCACCGAACTGACTGTCACTCTGTTCTGTCTCATGCCCCTTTGTGTTTTTGTTTTTTTTTTTTTGTTTTACCAAATAAAGAAACTTTATTGGACTGTGAAGGTGAGACACCAGCCTGACCCTCCTTCCTCTCCACCCTGCAACGGCCCCTCACCCTCTTTATTTATTTAATTAGTTCATTTACTTTTCTGCAACCTCACCCCGTAGGGCGCTCTGCATGTCTGTGTGTTGAACCCCCCAACCCCCTGCCAGTCTTTGCCTCCCTCTCCTCCCGTGTCCCTCCCCAACCTCCCCCACTCCCTGCTGATGTCATAGCCCTCTGCTGCTGTGCCCACCCACCCTGCCCACCTCCTCTCTGACCAATCACGCGCCTCTCTTGTGTTCCCTGCGACCAGCGCATGGCGACCAGAAGAGGTCGGTGACCTTCACGGAGACGCAGCTCCAGCAGCCGGCGGCCGCTGCAGAGCCCCCCGGCGACGACCCGAGGCCGAGCCCCGCCCCCTCCAAGTCGCCCACGCTGGAGGTGCCAACGGTGGCGGCGTCCATGGTCACTGCGGACCTGCACAGCCCCGCCCTCACACCGGTACGAAGCAGTCTTTCAAAATAAAATGTTGAAGAATTAGTTTGATTTCAACCAAATTCATTGCTCTTTATTTATTTTATTTATTTGCTTGCTTACTTACTTACTTACCGTATTTTCCACACTGTAAGTGTTTTTTTTTCATAGTTTGGCTGGTCATGTGACTCATACATGACTCATACTCAGGTGCGACTTGTATATATTAAAATATATAATTTCACTTGTTCTTAATGTTAATGTTAATTCACGTTGACTGACATGACCAAGGAGTAAACATTACCTTCCCCCGCCAGAGGGCGCTTGAGGTTAGTGACAAGTATCGGTCTTACTCCTCCCAAAAAGAAAATCCCGTTCTGCAGATTGCAAGCTGCAGGTCAGGAATTATGCAGCTGAAAACTGTAATCGGGCAGCAGAAAGAAAGTTTGGAGCCAGTGGGAAACTTTTGAGGGACTGACAAAAAGCAGAGATCAACTCTTACTGCAATGAAGAAAACAAAGAAAGCCGATCGCGGGCTAAAAGCTACGATGGCCAGAGCTGGAGTTTATGCTACGCGTAGCTGAATTACCGTTAATGTGTTACGTTTTACATAGCGTACACCTATTCAGCTTGTTCTATATTCTATTGTTATTATTCTAACTTCCTTTTGCAGATGAAATGTCTGTTCTAGGTCTTGGGTTTTGTAAAATAAATTTCCCCCAAAAAATGCAGCTTATAGTCCAGTACGACTTATATAGGTTTTCTTTCTTCTTCATGGCGAATTTTTTTTACTGATGCGAAAAAAAAACAGTGCTTGTCTTTGCGACTGAAGCTGCGTCTCCATTATCCCTAGAATTGTACATAACCTAAATATCGCAATAAAAAACTGGTTATGGAAACACCTAAACTTCGAAAAACCTCTCAAATATGGCTGATAGGTTTTAATGCTCTCATGAGGTGGTATATAGAAGTATATCGCAAAAGTGTCATGGAAACCACTTCGCATTTACACGTCCAGAACGTGACGTACGGGGTCATGTGACCAGTTCACTTCAAGTGAAAATGGCGCGTCACGTTTGGACGGAGGAGGAGACGGAATATTCCTTACAAGTAACGAAAGACAAAAATATTACAACCGTTCTTGACAGCTAACAAACGGAAACAAACAAAATCAAAAGTAATTCTCGTAAAATCTCGCAGGATGAGGTTTCGGAGAATTACGGCTTATGTGCTTCACACCATTCAATGGAAACACCTGCAAATCGCAATTGTACTTTGTCGAAATTTTAGAAATATCGCTTTTATTTTGCAAAAAACTGTTGTGGAAGCACAGTTAGCGTTAGTCACTAGTTATTAGATTCTGGTCTTTTTCTTCCTGTGTAACTCTGGTCCGACTTGGTCATGTGACTCATTGTGGGTGTGGCTCAGACATCTGCCCTTCCTCCACCTCAACCCCTGTTTGTTTTTTTGTTTTGTTTTTATTTGTTGTTGTTTTTCTTTTTCTTTTTCAAAAGCTGAAAAGTCCTGCACTGAAGCTTGGCCCCGCCCACACCTCATCCCCCCTGCCGCCGCCGCCGCTCAGCAGCAAGGAGAAGCGGGAGCAGTGGGGCCTCCGCAGCAGTCTGTCCCCACCCCCCTCGCTGTCCCGCCCCTCCACCCCCACCCCACCCTCCCGCACCTGCTCCCCACTGCCGCTCTCCCGCACTTGCTCGCCCCTCCCTCCCCCGCTGCCCGTGCTGGGCACGGGCGCCGCCCAGGCCCCCGCCGCCGCCACCTCTGCCCACGCCGGCCCCGCCCCTCCTGCCCCCCCACCCAGGATGATGAGGGAGAGCCCTGGCGGCGAGGACACGGCGGCGCTTTTTGCCCGTGGCGGCGGCGGTGGCGGCGCCACCCTGCTACAGCTGGGCGAGGACAGCGGCACCGAGAACCCCTCCTGGCCCCCTCCTGGCCCCTCCTGGCCCCGCCCTCGCCGCGCCGCTCGCCCCTGCCACTCTCACCCGTCGACCTGGACCTGGACGAGTCGCATGTGTGAGGAGGCCATTCGACAAAGACGGTGAATGTTTGTTTGTTTGTTTTTTAAACTGAGCTGTGGCCCCTCCCACCTCTTCAAACGCAGTCACGCCCCGTTAACCTCAGACCTCTGACCTCTGCTTTGACCTTCTGTCTCTCTCTCTTTCTCACCTCCTCGCTGTTCTGTCCTTTCAGTGTCTGGAGTGACAAGCCTGCAACTCATCGTCGGAATGGTTGGAATGTAAAGTTGAGCTACAAACAGGAACTATATTGTTGTTGTTTTTTTAGAGTATTGCTATTTAAAGGGGATATTTATGAAATATTTAATATCAGACGTCTCTATGCTACAGTTAAGAAAGATGAAAACAGTAGATCTCATATGGAATATTTTCTGGAATGTCGGAGAAATAATGTTTTTATATGGGGTAGAAATATGAAGTGTTTGACAGAGTAACAATAATAGTATCAAAGATTGTTTTTAAAAAAAAAGTCTATTTGCTGATTTTAAAGTGCTAGGCGACCGCTAGTCAGCAGTTAGCCATAGCAGGGTTTTTTTTTGTTGCTGTTCTGTCTCTTCTTGTTAAGATCCCTGCAGTGACGCTGTGGCCACATGTATCCTGTGGATTAACTCCAAACTCGACGTCGCTTTTGTAGCTCATCGTTTCTCGTGTCTGGACGATCGCTCTTGTCTATTGGACGGCCATTCACTCGTTACTTATGCCACTCATTTTTCATTCAAATTATATCGATCTGGCCGAGAATGGAGACAAGCTTTGCTTTCATGTTTTGTTTTTTCTCTATGCATAAATGGAAAAAAAACCTGCTTTTACTTGCTTTTACTGATTGACTAATCAGAAGCAAGTAACTAAGGCCAGTGCCACACCAGTCCACTGTGAGTGTTCGCAGCTGCCTGTCTTGTCTCTGCCATATACAGTAGAATATAAATAATAACCAAATTTTTATTTATGTGTTTATGTTTAGTGTTTCTTGTTCATTTCTGACTGTGACGGATCATCCCCCATCTAATTGGCATCCTGACTTGGCTAAGTTGCTATGCTAGTGCCATCGCCGCTTCACGTGTTTGACATGGTCACACCAGTGTCGTGGTGCTGAGTCATCATCGATGACAACAACATGTTTTGCGTTTGGCTCCGTCCTCTTGTCAGTGGTTTTCCTGTCTGTTTGAGCGTCTTTGGTGTCATCATGTCGTGAAAAAGCTTAAAAATCGACTATAACCGTAGATCGGAATATTTCTGTAATATCCTCAATAAATGAATATTGTTTATGACATTACTTGGCTTCATGTCCTCCATATTTGTTTGTTTTTTTTCTAGTGGGGTTTTTGAGGAAACTTGCTGATCTGGTAAGATGCACATGAAGACCTGAGGTAGGTCCTCCAAGACTTTGCACCAAGGTCACTGAGCACAGCCGAGTCACGGTGGTGGTGGTTGTCGTCTTCTGGCACGGGTGTGAAAAAATACTGACAACTGTTGGTGTGTGTGTGAGTTTGGAAGTGTCTTTCAGCAGTGAAGTGAAGCTGGAGCTCCCAGAAGAGCTGCCGGGAATCAAAATTAACTTTTGTTGTATACTAGCAGGGCTGGGCAAACGTTTTGACTGGTGGGGTAGGACAGAGGGTTCTAAAATGTGACAGAGCGGCTGGAGCAGCAGCAGATGGATGGAGTGTTCTGGTGACCCAACTCATAGGAGAAAAAAAAACCATATGGGATATGTAGAAAAGACGTGGTTTAATATTAATTGAAAAATGAACAAAAGCAAAGTTACAACAAAGTCAGTGTCTTTAAAGCCCAACGTTGCAGTCGTCCCTGCAAATGTTTGTTTTACTTGTTAAAAAGTGTGTCATAGGGCTTTTCTTCCATCTTTGGCCATGTCGAGATTTTAAAAAAGCAGTAAGACTGTTAAAATTCCTGTCAAATGTTGGACAATTGTAAAAATGCTGTGAAATTACTTTGAAAATGATGTGATGTTTTGGTCTTCACGGCTCAACTTAGTAAAAGGAAATGGTGTGAAATAATGTAATGTACAGTACAGGCCAAAAGTTTGGACACACCTTCTCATTCAATGTCTTTCCGTTATTTTCATGACTACTTACATTGTAGATTCTCATTGAAGGCATCAAAGTATGAATGAACACATTAATTAGGAATTATGTACTAAACAAAAAAATGTTAGATGACTCAAAACATGTCTTATTCTATTTTAGTTTCTTCAAAGTAGCCACCCTTTGCTTTTTTGATAGCGCTGCAAACCCTTGGTGTTCTCTCAATGAGCTTCATGAGGTAGTCACCTGAAATGGTTTTCACTTCACAGGTGTGCCTTGTCAGGGTCAATTAGTGCAATTTCATATTTTTGGGGTTGGGAACATCAGTTGTGTTGTGGTTGATACACACCTGACAGCCTTATTGGACAACTGTTAGAATTCATATCATGGCAAGAACCAATCAGCTAAGTAAAGAGAAACGGATGGCCATCATTATTTTAAGAAGTGAATGCCAGTCAGTCGGGAAGATTGCAAAAACTTTGAATGTGTCCCCAAATGCAGTCGCAAAAACCATCAAGCACTACAACGAAACTGGCTCTCATGAGGACCGCCCCAGGAAAGGAAGACCAAGAGTCACCACTGATCCTGAGGATAAGTTTATCCGAGTCACCGGCCTCAGAGATTGCAAGTTAACAGCAGCTCAGAGACCAGATGAATGCCACACAGGGTTCTAGCAGCAGACACATCTCAAGAACAACTGTCAGAGGAGACTGTACGAATCAGGGCTTCATGGTCAAATAGCTGCTAGGAAACTACTGCTAAGGAGAGGCAACAAGCAGAAGAGATTTGTTTGGGCCAAGAAACACAAGGAATGGCTGTAAACCAGTGGAAATCTGTATTTTGGTCTGATGAGTCAAATCTGAGCTCTTTGGATCCAACCGCCGTGTCTTTGTGCGACGCAGAAAAAGTGAACGGATGGATTCTACATGCCTCGTTCCCGCCATGAAGCATGGAGGAGGTGTGATGGCATACTGAACCAGCATGGCTACCATAGCATCATGCAGTGACATGCCATCCCATCCAGTTTGCGTTTAGTTGGACCATCATTTATTTTTCAACAGGACAATGACCCCAAACACACCTGCAGGCTGTGTAAGGTCTATTTGACCAAGAAGGAGAGTGATGGAGTGCTGTGCCAGATGACCTGGCCTCCGCAGTCACCGGACCTGAACCCAATTGAGATGGTTTGGGGTGAGATGGACCACAGAGTGAAGGCAAAAGGGCCAACAAGTGCTAAGCGTCTCTGGGAACTCCTTCAAGACTGTTGGAAAACCATTTCAGGTGACTACCTCTTGAAGCTCATCAAGAGAATGCCAAGAGTGTGCAAAGCAGTAATCGGAGCAAAGGGTGGCTACTTTGAAGAAACTACAATATAAGGCATGTTTTCAGTCATTTCACACTTTTTTGTCAAGTACATAATTCCACATGTGCTCATTCATACTTTTGATGCCTTCAATGAGAACCAACAATGTAAATAGTCGTGCCCAAACTTTTGGCTTGTACTGTGTGTAAATATCAAAATGATATGAATGGCAGTATGGCGACGCCAATTATGGAATCACAGGAGTGCAAAAATAAATGAATTAATAAATACATGGAAAGAGAAATTAAAAAAAAGGTGGGGGCTTACAAACGTTTTTGGCCTTTTCCTTTTGCCATTGCTTTTACCGTACGAAAAATCAGTTTGTTTGTTTTTATTATTATCTTATTATTGTTAACTTCTTGAACACTGACTTGAGACAATCTATTGGATGTGGTATATGTCAGTGATCCACAAAGCCCACTAGATGGCGTGATCAGTCCACAAAAAAGACCTTTCACACTTATGCTGAAAATGAATCGGTAAAAGTAGTCTCATAAGTATGACAGTATAAGACTATTTTAGACACTTTAATGTTCTGTCTAGTGTAATGACTTGTCAAATGTTCTTTTCTGATGCGCAGGGCGCTGCCGACACCGACCGGAAACAACCCCCCCAGGAGCTCCTGCGGGGGATACTGTTACCTCGGCAACAGGTGGTCTTGAACTCGAGGTAGCGGACGACGCTGAAGTTGGCACCACATTCGCCGCGGTGATTTCTTAGGTTTCGATTCCACCTTAAAATAAAATTCCGCTATTTGACCACTAGATGGATGTGCTTATCCCAACACTGTTCAACTTTGCCATTGACATTGCGATATTTTTCATTTTTCAGGTGGATTATTTCAAAATCTATACAGTAAGATTTGACAAGTGAGGTGTCATTGGAAAGCCTGGGAGCTCTACTATCACGATCAGTTGAGACATTCCACGGGAAATCAGTTTTGGCCCATTGGGGCGACTTCAAAGTAGGCAGCTTTGTCATTCACATTACTGTATTTCTCAATTTTGCTAATGATTTATTAAAAATCTATACAATAAAATTTGACAAGTGAGGTCTCATTGGAAAGCCTGGGAGCTCTACTATCACAATCAGTTGAGACATTTCACGGGAAATCATTTTTGGCCCATTGGGGCGACTTCAAAGTTGGCAACTTTATCATTCACATTACTGTATTTCTCATTTTTCAGGTGGATTATTTCAAAATCTATACAGTTATTTTTGACAAGTGAGGTATCGTTGGAAAGCCTGGGAGCTCTACTATCACAATCAGTTGAGACATTCCACGGGAAATCATTTTTGGCCTTTTGGGGCGACTTCAAAGTTGGCAACTTTGTCATTCACATTACTGTAATTCTCATTTTTGCTAATGATTTATTAAAAATCTATACAGTAAATCTTGACAAGTGAAGTATCATTGGAAAGCCTGGGAGCTCTACTATCACAATCAGTTGAGACATTCCACGGGAAATCAGTTTTGGCCCTTTGGGGCGACTTCAAAGTAGGCAACTTTATCATTCACATTACTGTAATTCTCATTTTTGCTAATGATTTATTAAAAATCTATACAGTAAAATTTGACAAGTGAGGTCTCATTGAAGAGCCTGGGAGCTCTACTATCACAATCAGTTGAGACATTTCACGGGAAATCAGTTTTGGCCTTTTGGGGCGACTTCAAAGTAGGCAACTTTATCATTCACATTACTGTATTTCTCATTTTGGCTAATGATTTATTAAAAATCTATACAGTAAAATTTGACAAGTGAGGTATCGTTGGAAAGCCTGGGAGCTCTACTATCACAATCAGTTGAGACATTCCACGGGAAATCAGTTTTGGCCCTTTGGGGCGACTTCAAAGTAGGCAACTTTATCATTCACATTACTGTATTTCTCATTTTTGCTAATGATTTATTAAAAATCTATACAGTAAAATTTGACAAGTGAGGTCTCATTGGAAAGCCTGGGAGCTCTACTCTCACAATCAGTTGAGACATTTCACGGGAAATCATTTTTGGCCCATTGGGGCGACTTCAAAGTAGGCAGCTTTGTCATTCACATTACTGTAATTCTCATTTTTGCGAATGATTTATTAAAAATCTATACAGTAAATCTTGACAAGTGAGGTGTCATTGGAAAGCCTGGGAGCTATACTATCACAATCAGTTGAGACATTTCACGGGAAATCATTTTTGGCCCATTGGGGCGACTTCAAAGTAGGCAGCTTTGTCATTCACATTACTGTAATTCTCATTTTTGCTAATGATTTATTAAAAATCTATACAGTAAATCTTGACAAGTGAGATATCACTGGAAAGCCTGGGAGCTCTACTATCACAATCAGTTGAGACATTTCACGGGAAATCATTTCTGGCCTTTTGGGGCGACTTCAAAGTCGACAACTTTGTCATTCACATTACTGTATTTCTCATCTCTGTTAATGATTAAGTAACGGAAGCTGGTTCCCAGTGCTTGCATTGGGTAATAGTGACATGCAAGACTCTTGTGCATATCAGGTGGTGCCAAATGGCATGTCAGTACCACTGTGGATCAGCACAGTGGTCAGCTTTGGAATTTTGGAATGGAGTTTCGTTCAGATGGTGCCCACACCTCCCCCTACAGCTCAGAGCACCAATCTAGATGCAGCTTATTTAACCAATATTTCAAACTAAAGAAAAGAAAGACAAAGACCATTATTAAAAAAAAAAACTTTTAATTAAAACAAAACAACTTTCAAATGTAAATACTATAAAATAACAACCAAATAAATGCCAAATAATATACATCCATTCATTTATTCACTTATATTATTCTGATTATGTACACAACTTGTGTCGATGTCCAACATGGTCTTCAACATGCCTCTTCTGTCTTTATCTAATTATTTTTTTTTAAAATCAGATACAAGGTACAAGTACAAGGGATAGTACTTACTTTTACAAGCACTAAGTGACCAGTCAGCCATCCCCGTGACATTAAGGTCTTAGCGCAGACCCGGCGCTAATAATCCCTAACCCCGCACGACTGACTCGAGAAACACCTAGAGAAGAACAATGCAAGGGAGGTGTGGAGAGGCCTGAATCACATGTCAGGACGGCAAGTGTGTGGAACGACAGGTCGTCACCACAGGGGATCGGGACTGGGCAATCCAGTTCAAACGTTTTTTCAACAGCTTTGACTGCCCCTCCACCAACCCCCACCAACGGCCCTGCTTTTTCACACCTCTTCTCCTTCTCCTCCACCCAGCCGCCCTTGCAGCCTTTCACTCCTCAGCTCCCCATCCATAACTGTCAGTCTTCCTCCAAAGAACACTCAAATCAAAACCCGGACTCACCCCCGCAGTTGCCCCTTCCCCAACTAAGGATCACCAAGTATCAAGTGAGGAGGGAGCTTATAAAGACAAAGGCGGGGAAAGCCACAGATTTTTCAATTTTTACTGTATAATTTTTGAAATAATCATGAACAGATATGAGAAATACAGTAATGTGAATGACAAAGCTGCCTACTTTGAAGTCGCCCCAATGGGCCAAAAATGATTTCCCGTGAAATGTCTCAACTGATTGTGATAGTAGAGCTCCCAGGCTTTCCAATGACACCTCACTTGTCAAATTTTACTGTATAGATTTTTAATAAATCATTAGCAAAAATAAGAAATACAGTCATGTGAATGACAAAGTTGCCTACTTTGAAGTCGCCCCAAAAGGCCAGAAATGATTTCCCGTGAAATGTCTCAACTGATTGTGATAGTAGAGCTCCCAGGCTTTCCAACGATACCTCACTTGTCAAAAATTACTGTATAGATTTTGAAATAATCCACCTGAAAAATGAGAAATACAGTAATGTGAATGATAAAGTTGCCAACTTTGAAGTCGCCCCAATGGGCCAAAAATGATTTCCCGTGAAATGTCTCAACTGATTGTGATAGTAGAGCTCCCAGGCTTTCCAACGATACCTCACTTGTCAAAAATTACTGTATAGATTTTGAAATAATCCACCTGAAAAATGAGAAATACAGTAATGTGAATGACAAAGTTGCCTACTTTGAAGTCGCCCCAATGGGCCAAAAATGATTTCCCGTGGAATGTCTCAACTGATTGTGATAGTAGAGCTCCCAGGCTTTCCAACGATACCTCACTTGTCAAAAATAACTGTATAGATTTTGAAATAATCCACCTGAAAAATGAGAAATACAGTAATGTGAATGATAAAGTTGCCAACTTTGAAGTCGCCCCAATGGGCCAAAAATGATTTCCCGTGAAATGTCTCAACTGATTGTGATAGTAGAGCTCCCAGGCTTTCCAACGATACCTCACTTGTCAAAAATTACTGTATAGATTTTGAAATAATCCACCTGAAAAATGAGAAATACAGTAATGTGAATGACAAAGTTGCCTACTTTGAAGTCGCCCCAAAGGGCCAAAAATGATTTCCCGTGGAATGTCTCAACTGATTGTGATAGTAGAGCTCCCAGGCTTTCCAATGATACCTCACTTGTCAAATCTTACTGTATAGATTTTTAATAAATCATTAGCAAAAATGAGAATTACAGTAATGTGAATGACAAAGCTGCCTACTTTGAAGTCGCCCCAATGGGCCAAAAATGATTTCCCGTGGAATGTCTCAACTGATTGTGATAGTAGAGCTCCCAGGCTTTCCAATGATACCTCACTTGTCAAATCTTACTGTATAGATTTTTAATAAATCATTCGCAAAAATGAGAATTACAGTAATGTGAATGACAAAGCTGCCTACTTTGAAGTCGCCCCAATGGGCCAAAAATGATTTCCCGTGAAATGTCTCAACTGAGTGTGATAGTAGAGCTCCCAGGCTTTCCAATGATACCTCACTTGTCAAATCTTACTGTATAGATTTTGAAATAATCCACCTGAAAAATGAGAATTACAGTCATGTGAATGATAAAGTTGCCTACTTTGAAGTCGCCCCAAAGGGCCAAAACTGATTTCCGTGGAATGTCTCAACTGATTGTGATAGTAGAGCTCCCAGGCTTTCCAATGAGACCTCACTTGTCAAATTTTACTGTATAGATTTTTAATAAATCATTAGCAAAAATGAGAAATACAGTCATGTGAATGACAAAGTTGCCAACTTTGAAGTCGCCCCAAAAGGCTAGAAATGATTTCCCGTGGAATGTCTCACCTGATTGTGATAGTAGAGCTCCCAGGCTTTCCAATGATACTTCACTTGTCAAGATTTACTGTATAGATTTTTAATAAATCATTAGCAAAAATGAGAATTACAGTAATGTGAATGACAAAGCTGCCTACTTTGAAGTCGCCCCAATGGGCCAAAACTGATTTCCCGTGAAATGTCTCAACTGATTGTGATAGTAGAGCTCCCAGGCTTTCCAATGATACCTCACTTGTCAAATCTTACTGTATAGATTTTTAATAAATCATTCGCAAAAATGAGAATTACAGTAATGTGAATGACAAAGCTGCCTACTTTGAAGTCGCCCCAATGGGCCAAAAATGATTTCCCGTGAAATGTCTCAACTGAGTGTGATAGTAGAGCTCCCAGGCTTTCCAATGATACCTCACTTGTCAAATCTTACTGTATAGATTTTGAAATAATCCACCTGAAAAATGAGAATTACAGTCATGTGAATGATAAAGTTGCCTACTTTGAAGTCGCCCCAAAGGGCCAAAACTGATTTCCCGTGGAATGTCTCAACTGATTGTGATAGTAGAGCTCCCAGGCTTTCCAATGAGACCTCACTTGTCAAATTTTACTGTATAGATTTTTAATAAATCATTAGCAAAAATGAGAAATACAGTCATGTGAATGACAAAGTTGCCAACTTTGAAGTCGCCCCAAAAGGCTAGAAATGATTTCCCGTGGAATGTCTCACCTGATTGTGATAGTAGAGCTCCCAGGCTTTCCAATGATACTTCACTTGTCAAGATTTACTGTATAGATTTTTAAGAAATCATTAGCAAAAATGAGAATTACAGTAATGTGAATAACAAAGCTGCCTACTTTGAAGTCGCCCCAATGGGCCAAAACTGATTTCCCGTGAAATGTCTCAACTGATTGTGATAGTAGAGCTCCCAGGCTTTCCAACGATACCTCACTTGTCAAAAATTACTGTATAGATTTTGAAATAATCCACCTGAAAAATGAGAAATACAGTAATGTGAATGATAAAGTTGCCAACTTTGAAGTCGCCCCAAAAGGCCAAAACTGATTTCCCATGGAATGTCTCAACTGATTGTGATAGTAGAGCTCCCAGGCTTTCCAACGATACCTCACTTGTCAAAAATTACTGTATAGATTTTGAAATAATCCACCTGAAAAATGAGAAATACAGTAATGTGAATGATAAAGTTGCCAACTTTGAAGTCGCCCCAAAAGGCCAAAAATGATTTCCCATGGAATGTCTCAACTGATTGTGATAGTAGAGCTCCCAGGCTTTCCAACGATACCTCACTTGTCAAAAATTACTGTATAGATTTTGAAATAATCCACCTGAAAAATGAGAAATACAGTAATGTGAATGATAAAGTTGCCAACTTTGAAGTCGCCCCAAAAGGCCAAAACTGATTTCCCATGGAATGTCTCAACTGATTGTGATAGTAGAGCTCCCAGGCTTTCCAACGATACCTCACTTGTCAAAAATTACTGTATAGATTTTGAAATAATCCACCTGAAAAATGAGAAATACAGTAATGTGAATGATAAAGTTGCCAACTTTGAAGTCGCCCCAATGGGCCAAAAATGATTTCCCGTGAAATGTCTCAACTGATTGTGATAGTAGAGCTCCCAGGCTTTCCAACGATACCTCACTTGTCAAAAATTACTGTATAGATTTTGAAATAATCCACCTGAAAAATGAGAAATACAGTAATGTGAATGACAAAGTTGCCTACTTTGAAGTCGCCCCAAAGGGCCAAAAATGATTTCCCGTGGAATGTCTCAACTGATTGTGATAGTAGAGCTCCCAGGCTTTCCAATGATACCTCACTTGTCAAATCTTACTGTATAGATTTTAATAAATCATTAGCAAAATGAGAATTACAGTAATGTGAATGACAAAGCTGCCTACTTTGAAGTCGCCCCAATGGGCCAAAAATGATTTCCCGTGAAATGTCTCAACTGATTGTGATAGTAGAGCTCCCAGGCTTTCCAATGATACCTCACTTGTCAAATCTTACTGTATAGATTTTTAATAAATCATTCGCAAAAATGAGAATTACAGTAATGTGAATGACAAAGTTGCCTACTTTGAAGTCGCCCCAATGGGCCAAAAATGATTTCCCGTGAAATGTCTCAACTGAGTGTGATAGTAGAGCTCCCAGGCTTTCCAATGATACCTCACTTGTCAAATCTTACTGTATAGATTTTGAAATAATCCACCTGAAAATGAGAATTACAGTCATGTGAATGATAAAGTTGCCTACTTTGAAGTCGCCCCAAAGGGCCAAAACTGATTTCCCGTGGAATGTCTCAACTGATTGTGATAGTAGAGCTCCCAGGCTTTCCAATGAGACCTCACTTGTCAAATTTTACTGTATAGATTTTAATAAAATCATTAGCAAAATGAGAAATACAGTCATGTGAATGACAAAGTTGCCAACTTTGAAGTCGCCCCAAAAGGCTAGAAATGATTTCCCGTGGAATGTCTCACCTGATTGTGATAGTAGAGCTCCCAGGCTTTCCAATGATACTTCACTTGTCAAGATTTACTGTATAGATTTTTAAGAAATCATTAGCAAAAATGAGAATTACAGTAATGTGAATAACAAAGCTGCCTACTTTGAAGTCGCCCCAATGGGCCAAAACTGATTTCCCGTGAAATGTCTCAACTGATTGTGATAGTAGAGCTCCCAGGCTTTCCAACGATACCTCACTTGTCAAAAATTACTGTATAGATTTTGAAATAATCCACCTGAAAAATGAGAAATACAGTAATGTGAATGATAAAGTTGCCAACTTTGAAGTCGCCCCAAAAGGCCAAAACTGATTTCCCATGGAATGTCTCAACTGATTGTGATAGTAGAGCTCCCAGGCTTTCCAACGATACCTCACTTGTCAAAAATTACTGTATAGATTTTGAAATAATCCACCTGAAAATGAGAAATACAGTAATGTGAATGATAAAGTTGCCAACTTTGAAGTCGCCCCAAAAGGCCAAAACTGATTTCCCATGGAATGTCTCAACTGATTGTGATAGTAGAGCTCCCAGGCTTTCCAACGATACCTCACTTGTCAAAAATTACTGTATAGATTTTGAAATAATCCACCTGAAAAATGAGAAATACAGTAATGTGAATGATAAAGTTGCCAACTTTGAAGTCGCCCCAATGGGCCAGAAATTATTTCCCGTGAAATGTCTCAACTGATTGTGATAGTAGAGCTCCCAGGCTTTCCAACGATACCTCACTTGTCAAAAATCACTGTATAGATTTTGAAATAATCCACCTGAAAAATTAGGAATACAGTAATGTGAATGACAAAGTTGAACAGTGTTGGGATAAGCACATCCATCTAGTGGTCAAATAGCGGAATTTTATTTTAAGGTGGAATCGAAACCTAAGAAATCACCGCGGCGAATGTGGTGCCAACTTCAGCGTCGTAGCGGACAGTAAATGAGCCACATTGCTTAGTTTCCACCGTGTTTTGTCTTAGTGGTGCTTTGTTGCGACCGATGTGTGTTCTCTCGTTGCTTTGGAGCGCTATAACTTCTTGCTGAATGTCGTTTTCTGGTGCATAACCCGCTGCTGACATCTCTCAGAAACATCGGAGGGGGAACAACGCCCCCTCCGTGTCCCTCCGCGGGACGCTCTGACTCAGGGTACCGGGCGGGTCTCGAGCTCGACGTAGCGTCCTGGACCCAACTCTGTGAGCCAGAATTCGGCTTACACGTTCGTTTCTTCGCCACTCGGCCACCGAAGTACGGGCGCCAGACCGGCGCCTCCTTGCGCCCAGATCTTGGTGCTTAGTTTCTGCCGGTGTTTCTTCTTTGGTGGTGCTTTGTTGCGCCCGGTGTTTCATCTTAAGTGTTGGTGGTACTTGGTGCGTTGTGGAAAGCGCCGCAGTATTGGCGCTTGAAATACTATTGGCCCATTCAGTCTCGGTTGTTGAAATTGTAAGTAGTCCTCAGTCGTTATAGCATTCTCCAATAGTATTTTAGAAAGATAGATAGATGAATACTTTATTAATCTCCAAGAGAAATTTGCATTTACAGCAGCTCGACAAGATACAGAACAGTACAGAGGCATTCAAGGCTTTGAACCAACTATATAAAAGAGAAAAATCTTGGAAATCACAAATTTACAAAAGGTACAAAGGTACAGTTCTTTATAAATTACAAATTTCACTATGCAAGCACGATACAATAATGCAAGTGTGCATACATGTGTACTCCGTAGGTCCAGGGCTCTAGCGATGACTGTTAAAGAGCCGTATGGCGTGGGGGAGAAATGATTTCCTGAGTCTGTCAGTGGAGATAGTGACAGCAAATGACGGTTGTCGCAATGTTGCGACCATGGCGCCTAAAGGGTTAAGTATGATAAGGTGTGACTTTTCTCTTGTAAATGCAGATGAACCGCTGAGTCCTGTCCTGATTCTGTGTTGGGCCATGCGTCTGTGTCGCAGCTGTTTGGTCTCGCCAATGTAAAGATCTTGGCAGTCCTCACCGCACTGGACTGCGTAGACGACATTGAGTTTGTGCCTTGGTGTTTTGTTCTTTGGGTGAACCAGTCTTTGCCTGAGAGTGTTACTGGGTCTGAAGTGAACCGAGTAAGTCATGTTTGGAAACCAGAATGATTACCTTTAATTCTCATATTCAGAATGTGGGGAGGTCAGCTTTTTTCCACTTAAGAAACATTGCCAAAATTCGAGGTTTTTTGTCCTTCAAAGACGCTGAAAAAATAATCCATGCTTTTGTTACATCTAGGCTAGATTACTGTAACTCGGTACTAGCAGGATGCCCAAATTCATCCCTTAGGACATTACAGTTAATCCAAAACTCTGCGGCACGATTGTTAACCGGAACTAGAAGGAGGCAGCATATTACTCCAATCTTAGCTTCCTTGCATTGGCTGCCTGTCAAATTTAGAATTGAATTTAAGATTCTAGTTTTAACTTACAAAGCTCTTCATTCTCAGGCTCCTTCTTATATTAGGGAACTAATTGAACTTTATCATCCTCCAAGAGCCCTTCGCTCTGAGGATTCAGGTCTTTTAGTTATCCCAAAAATTTCTAGAGTTAGGTCAGGAGGTAGGTGTTTCAGTTTCCTGGCACCTTTATTTTGGAATCATCTTCCAGCCTCGGTGAGGGGGGCAGACACAGTTAGTTCATTTAGGAGTAGACTTAAGACTTTCCTTTTTCTTAAAGCTTATAGTTAGATTCCATCCACTGTCAGTTAAGCTGCTATAGGCTTACGCCGTGAAGGGAGATCTTTCGCTCCCGCTACAGGGATCGTTGCTCTGTGCAGGCGGAGCTTCTATCACTCTCCTCACCCAATCAATCTTTGACTCTATCTACTCTGTCCAAACTAGCTCTCATTATGCTTTGTACAGTATGCTCGATATGCATGATACTGCCGCAGTCTCTGTGTCCCCGGCAGGTGATGACCACTGCGCCAGGAGCTGGATTGTGCTGTCCTGGGGGTCTTGGTGTCATCGCTTGTCCCACCACCACGCCTAGGACCTGGACTTGTCCTATCGGCAGATTGTCCATCTGGATAGGCTCTTGCCTTCCAAAGCATGGACACTTACAGCCCACACGGACAGCAGCCTTGAATTATTTCCTATTCTTTGTGTTTATATCCGTTTTGTGAATGCCTGGTTGGTGTATCTGTTTTTCACTCTGTCCTGTCTGCCACCCTGGCTCACTCTACTACTTTCTCTCTTTCTCTGTCTCTCCTCTATTTTTGTATTTCACCCCAACTACTCATAGGCAGATGATGGCCCTCTGGAGTCTGGTTCTGCCCTAGGTTTCTTCCCACAGGGGAGTTTTTCCCAGCCACTGTCGCATTTTGCTTGCTCCGGGGGCCCAGTTGGTTCTCTCTGATTGTATAAAGCGCTTTGAGACGCCATTGGTTGTGATTTAGCGCTGTACAAATAAAAGTTTATTATTATTATTATTAGCATTGATAATTATGTTAGTAAACCATTAAAACTGTACTATCAACAACATAATAATAGAAGTATTTTTTTTCTATTAGTCTATTATAGTCGTTACCTTTCTATAATAGTCGTTTTAGAGTCATTTCCTATCTATTATGACGTTTTTCAGTGGGTTTTTTTCTATTTAAGCAACAGCCATTGACAGCATTTAACACAAGAACAATTTATCTTCATTTTCAAAGTAATTGTACACATTTTCAAAGGAATTTTAACAATCTTACAGCTTTTTCCCTTATTGGGAGAGGGGGAAGGATAAGATTTGAAACAGAACTTCTAAATAATCCTAAACTAATTCAAAGCTACCTGACAAGCATCTTGTTCTTCAAGGCATCTTACTTTGTTGTTTGGAGACCGTTTGCATTTCATGCCAAAGGTTTCTTTGGTTGCAAAGATGCTTTTCTGAGTCTCAGACATTGAACCTCAGTTGGTAATGTGCGAATATTTAACATTTTCTCTCAACTGTGAAGACACGGAAAACTTGTAACATCCACTTTAACTCTTACATTCAAAATCAAAATGGCGTTTCTTTTGTTGTTTTTTTTGCCACTATAGAACCACCTGATGTTTGGCACCATCTACTGGTAAAAAGGAACACAACACAACAACACCCCACTCACTGCAGTCCAGGCAGTAGTAGCAGTCCTCCTTCCCGTCCCCCTCCTCTTTGCGAGCGCACTCCAGGAAGATGGAGGCCCAGGCCACCATGGGGGCTTCCTGCAGGGAACCAATCAGAGGTGGAGCTGGTTCTAAGAACCTGTTGACACCACCAGTGTGAGACAGGAGGATAAGAAAAATGGTCGAGAGCGGTGTTCTTTTCCTTCATAAAAGCCGGAAGGGTCTGGAGGGAGGGAAAAAAAACGTGAGAAAAAGGGAGAGCAAAGCAGGTGAGGAGAACCTTTCCTTTCCCTCAATCTAACTTCAGTCACAATGCACAAGAGACACTCCATGAAGCGACATCACTATCATCATCATAAAGGGTATTAAAGTAACAGTAAAGGCTCTCTGCCATTACTCTCACAACCACAACAAAACATACACAATTTGACCACTTCCTCCTGACAAAGGAACCCCTGAATCATTGCACAACACTACTAATTGAAGGATTACGGAACCACACATGGTATGCTCCAATATCAGCACACCTGCGCAGATGGCTACTTCAGGTACCACCGAGTCACCCTGGCGTTCCAGTCCTTCATTGACTGGATCCAGGTCAGAGCTCTATGGTCAGTTTGGAGGTCAAACTCCCTCCAGGGAAGGTAGTATCTGAGGCTGTCCAATGCCGACTTGATCGCGAGACACTCTTTCTCAATTGTGGAGCATTGGGTTTCCTGAGGCAGAAGTTTTCTGCTGAGGTAGAGCACTGGATGTTCCTCACCGGGCTCTCCCTGTGCCAGTACCGCGCCAATGCCCACACCAGAGGCATCCACCTGTACCAGGAAGGGACTTCCAAAGACAGCCCAACGGAGGACGGAGGAGCATTGATAAATGTGAATTTTATTTACAAAACCAAAGAATACGTGCAACTAAGCCATAACCAGAACAAAGGAGCTCAAAGTGGCGCCGGCAGAGTCTCCAGGTGCCGGTAGGGAGAGAGAGCGAGCGAGATAGGCCAGCCCTCCTTTACAGCCTTGAGAACCATGGCCTCAGGTGCTCCCGATTGGCGAGCTCCGCCCCTCAGGTATCTGGTAGTGAGGGAAACACACACTCAGACACCGACAGACAGGCAACCCAAAGGCCTCAGGGTCGTCCCAATCCAAATAGGCGGCACTGCAGTCCCCACAACCTTGCAGTATTCTGTCCATAAGCCTCTGGAATGTGGCCGGGGCACCATGTAGGCCAAAGGCCATCACCGTAAACTGGAAGAGGCAAAGGGGGGTCCTGAATGCAGTGAGGGGCCGGCTATGGGAATCTAAAGGGGGACTTGGTCCTCCCAATTCTCTCCAGCAAGTTCTCTATCCAGGGCATGGGGTAGGCATCAAAAAATGAGATTGCGTTTAATTTCCTGAAGTCAATACAGATGCGAAGGAACCCATCCTTCTCCGGCACAATGATCGAGTTGTGTAGTCCGGAAGACTTTTCTCATCATCTGAACTGCGGGTGTGGGTCAAGTTTGGACATGAAAGATCGGCGTTGGTGAACTAGTGTGAATTGTGACGGGTAACGACCAGTGATGGGCAGTAACACGTTAGAAGTAACGCATTACTGTAATCCGATTAATTTTTTTCAACAAGTAAAGTAAGGGAGTACATTTGCAAAAACAGTAATGGGGGGGTGGGGACTTTTACCTACAGCGAACAATTCTACCTCAAATCTGAGCAAGCACCTAGCAAACCGGCAGGGGAACGTGAAACTCACTAATAAATAAACCCCGGGCTCCCCCCACTGACATGACCGCTGCAGCTACCACATCCTCCGACGGCCCCTCTCCCGCTAAACAGGTGAAAGTAGGCAAAGTAGATTCTGAACCATTCTCGTTGAAAAAAAATACAGACTAAAAGTGGTGTCAAGCTGCCGCAGAGAAAGTCATTTGCACCAGTGGAATGGTTGTTCAGTTTAGGTGGATTGGTGCTTTCCCCGGAAAGGAACAGACTGTCTGATCGGAGATTTGAGCAGCTTTTGCTGATGCGATAATAACCACGGTTTCACTCCAAAAGAAAACAAAAAACCATAGGGCCTTGTCAGGGTAGCCATAAACTGAGACCTTAAATGTGGCATGCAACAGCATTTTCTCTGTTTTGTCAAACGCATTATTGCTCCTCACTGCACATGTCTTTGTTTAAAAAAGAAAATGCTTTTAAAAAAAAAATTATACGCATTGCATGTTGTGGAGTGATTTTTTGCGTCTTTGTACCTTTTTTAATAAAGTTTTTTAATCTCTTTTATTTTGTATCAACATTTTATTGCCTCTCAAAAACTTAATGTATTGTCCAGTATCTGCTCACATACCTGTTACAATGCCATTATAACAGGTATTGTTTCCATTTGAATGTGCATGGGCGTCACCCAAACGATCTATAAATTGGCGTTATATCCAACTCAATCATCTGCACTGGTTAGCTCTGCATCTGCATTGTTCATAACAACAGCGTATCAACAGTTGTTTAAATTACAATGAATATGGGTGTTTCCCCAATAGTTCTTTGGTCTGCATCTGGAATTGGTACATCCTTTGCCACACCTATTTGAATAGGAAAGTCGTCTGCACAAACCAAGACATCTGCATTTTTTTATTTAAAAAAGGGGGGTGGCAGCAACGATTTGAAAAAACATAGTCATGTACTCTTTCCATTTGAATGTGCATGTCCAAACGATCTATAAATTGGCGTTATATCCAACTCAATCATCTGCACTGGTTAGCTCTGCATCTGCATTGTTCATAACAACAGCGTATCAACAGTTGTTTAAATTACAATGAACATGGGTGTTTCCCCAATAGTTCTTTGGTCTTTACTATTGTAACTCAGAACCTGAGCTGAGCTGAAAAAATTCTAAGGTGTAGTGTAAGTATAATAATTTCTGCACAAGTACAAATTCAGTAATTTTTTTATTGAAACGCAAACGTAACTTCCTATGTTATTACTCACAATCAGTTCTCAGTAAAATATGCGGAGAGAGCACGTCTAGTATTATGTGGCTCTTCTTCATTTCCCTCGAGATGCATTAGAAAATGTTGTTCTCGCAATTCGGCTGCCTCATCCATTTCGGTCCTCCATTCGTCGAGAAAGGCATCACCCTGTGACTCGCACAAGTTGTGCAAGACAACACAGCTGCTGACTACTGTAGGGACCTTTGCGACGCTGATGTCCATCTTTTTCAGTAGACAACGAAATCTACCCTTCAGTCTCCCAAAAGCACATTCAACTGTCATGCGTGCACGGCACAGTCTGTAGTTGAAGTGTCTCTGCTCTCTTGTAAGATGTCCGTTGTCCGCATATCCCTTCATCAGCCAGCTCATTAGAGGGTAAGCAGGGTCTCCCAACAGCATCAGTGGCACCTGTACGCCTCCAATTTCTCGTGTGTCCTAAAGGGAAAGAATTAGAAAGAAAACAATTTTCACATTAACGTAATGTTTGTCACGTGTGGTGAAACAGTAGGATTGCCATTTTGAGGTATTCTACAATAAATTCACAAGTGTATGCCTTACCAGTGGGAAGAGGTTGCCACTCTCAGCAAGTTCAAACAATGTGGAGTTCCTTAGCACTCTTGCATCATGTACACTGCCAGGCCATCCAACATTGAAATTGGTGAATCTGTTGATTGAAAACATGCAAGTAGATTAGCTTTGCTGAACTACACATTATATTCATACAACTCATTATATAATTGAAAACACGATGTAACTCAAAAATGTATATTTGTGTGTGTGTGTGTGTGTGTGTGTGTGTTTACTCACCTAGAAAGGTGATCCACAACAGCTTGAAGGATGATGGAATGACTTCCTTTGCAGTTGAAGTAATCCTTTGCGCCGCTGGAGGGTGCAGTTATCGGAATATGGGAGCCATCTATTGCTCCCCCGCATTGTGGAAACCCCCATCTATCCTCGAATCCATCCACAATCTCCCGCAGCCTGTTTCCTCGGGGCAAACTAACGAACTGGCTCTGGATTGTGCGTATAGCGCAACAGACCTCCCACACACAAATTGACACTGTTGTTTTGCCCATGCCAAACAACTCGGACAGAGTTTTAAAATCAGTACCTGATGCAAGGTACCAAACTGCCACAGCAATCCTCTTCTGCAGTGGTATGGCCGCACGCATTTGCGTATTTTGTCGTTCGAGCAATGGTCGCAGTTTCCCACATAAGAGATTAAATGTCCGACGTTGCATCCGAAAATTTGCCAGCCACTGTTGGTCCGAAAAAGAAGTCATAACCACTCTGTCCCACCAGTCGTTACTCCTTGTTCGGATCCATATTCTTCTTTCTGGTTCTGCGGCTATCAGAGCAGAGACAAATGCTGCTGCCATCTTTCTTCTCCATGCTGCTCTTCTCTTTAGTCGGTGCTCTAAGAGCATTAACCGGCTCTGTCCACGACTTCCGACAATACGGACGAGCTGCAGTAGAATTAAAACGAGTGACCTATACATGTTGATCCACTTTCTGGTTGCCCGAAACAGTGAGAATCGTCTTAATATAGTCCGCAGACAGGAAGTTGATTCTTATTTGCTTTCAGGTAAAACTAGCCGTGGTTTTGCGCTTTACTGCCCCCAGTGGTTAAAAAAACTAGCACTTATCTCTTCAAACGGAAATGACGCATGTGTGCATTTGCATAGGTTGTGTGTGGGGGTGTAATGTGATCACAAGTGGCACGCTCGAGACGCATGTTAATGCTAAGTGCGAACAGATGCTTCGAGATGCGTTCTTTGTGATCCAATCCCCAAAAACAGTTACAAGTGACCAAGTGCAACAAAAGCTCCACCATCGTCCCGGTCGCCAAGACGAGCACCATCAAAGGATTAAATGACTACAGACCCATTGCCCTGACATCTGTGGTCATGAAGTCCTTTGAGAGGCTGGCGTTCAGCCATCTGAAGGACATCACAGGACCTCTGCTTGACCCCCTGCAGTTTGCCTACAGGGCAAACAGGTCAGTGGATGATACAGTCAACATTGGTCTGCTCTACATCCTGCGTCACCTCGAGACTCCAGGGACATATGCTAGGATCCTGTTTGTGGACTTCAGCTCGGCGTTCAACACAATTCTGAACTCCTCCACCACAAGCTCTCCCAGCTCACAGTGCCCGCCTCCACCTGTCAGTGGATCACCAGCTTCCTGACCGACAGGAGGCAGCAGGTGAGGCTGGGGCGCATCACATCTGACACCCGGACTACCAGCAGGTTTCTTGCACCATTTTAAAAGTCAAATTTAATGCTTTTTAAGACATCTTAAGACCTCAACAAATATAATTTAAGACACAAAAATGTCATAACAAGTTCTGTCGTAGGAAATACTAAATTTATTTTACTGTAAACACAAGCTCACAATTGGCATTTTCTTTTTTCCCCATTGTGATGCAGAACAGAGCCAACATAACACACACAAGTTGCACTATTTTAAACAACTCACTCATTGCAATTAGGAGCCATACACAATAATAAAACAATAACATTCAAAGCCTCTGCCATGGCTCAGTAGGAGCCATTTGCTGATCCTGCAAAAATATTTTTTTCCAAATAAGGAGACAGAATAAAGGCACTTCTAACACTTAAAGCAGTCTCCATAAGAAAATAACTCCTCAAAACAGCCTGTCTAAAGCCAAAAGGTTGAAAAATAATGTACATAAATGTTTGAAAAACAAAACAAATGTTAGCACATCACTTAACAAGAGAAACCAATCAAAACAGAGGTTAATTATTTTTTAACATCCCAAATTCTTGTTGCGAGACATGTGGCGTAGCTCCTACCACCCTCTTCTCGATTTCACGGTCTAGATCCATCAACTCCCCTCTCTCTTCCTTGCATCTTTTTCTCACGGAGTTGGACTTAGTGATGAGTTCTGCCATCTTGGTACCTGCTGTATTCTCAGCCTTCTCTGCAAGGCTATCTGCATCGTTCTATAGAGTTTCACACACAGTTGAGATTGTTCTTCTTTTCTTGCGCAGCTCTTCAAGCTCATTTTCAGCCCTTTTTTTCTTTTACATCTGTTTTGTGTTTTCCTTTTTCTGCCTCTCACCATCCAAGAAGATCCTGTACCGACTGTGTGCTGTTACACACTCATTTAGCAGCTCCTTTGTCAGTGGAAACTCAGGTTAGCCTAGAAGCTTGTTTCACTGAGGCACTGAATTGACCGACAGTCATTCACATTCAAACTCACTAGGGAACACGACAAAAAGAGGCTGAAAACAAATGATGGCAGCCGCAAATTTGGTTTAAAGCCCTCTGGCCTCTGTCCCTCAAAATGGATGTGTGCTTTGAGGGCAAGATGGTTGCCGAGTGCTTGCACAGTGAGGCAGGGGGTGTGCGTGGGGCAAACAATTCCAAACTAAGCCATCAATTTTTAGACATGAAAGCCAACTCCTTCATGTAATCTGACATCCAGTCTTGTTTTTGTATTCTGCTTGCTGTTCTTGTCTACACGACAACGACTGAGCTCCAACAGCAACAATGCTGGCATCTGCTCTCTGACACCTGGGAGCCAGTACCTCCTATATTCTGGGCTCCGATACAATGGTAGAGTGCGATTCATACCATCCGCAAAACGTGACTCAACCAGCAAGATCAACACGACGACAAGGCTCTTCCACTTAACCTTCATGGCACTTCTGGCTAGCGACGTGGAGGTAAACCCTGTCCCACAACCGCCTGCTACCACTTTCCAGGCATTCCCAAACCCACTGGGACCTCTGCTAGCCCACCCAACATGCTCCTCCCACCTAACCCGAACAACACTGCGAGAACTCGACCAAAACCACTGCTGGCTGGGCCCCAACCACTGCTAACTGGGCTTCAACCACAGCTAGCCAGGCCCGAACCACCACTCGCAGGGCTCCAACCACAGCTAACAGCGACAGTATCCAGGCCACCGATGTCTTCCTGCAGCTGGGATATGCCGAGGCTCCAGAGTGAGCTAGAAGCGCCAGGGAGGCTAAAAGCGACAGCATCCGATGCTACTGGCCTGGTATGTCCTCGGATGCAGCTCATTGGTGTTAGAGATGTGAGCGGTGTCAAGTGGCCAAAGACGTCCACCCAAGGGCCTGTGGCTTGCTGGTGCATTTGCTGGCCTCCCGTCCCAATCTTAGCCATCGATTACACTACTCCTGAGCCAGCCCAGAGTGGTGTAGAGAACGTCTTGGTACTTACTGATTACCTCGGTAAGAACACGATAGCTGTCCTCACGCAGGGACCAGCGGGCTGCCACTGTGGCTAGGGTTTTAGCTTCGGAGTGGTTTTACAAGTTTGGCGTCCCAGCTCGTTTGCATTCAGACCAGCGTCGTAATTTCAAAAGCACCCTCATTCAGCAGCTGTGTACCATGTATGGTATTGCAAAATCACGCACCAGTCCATACCATCCTGAAGGGAACGGTCAGTGTGAGCGGTTCAATCGGACGCTCCACAACCTGCTCCGAACGTTGCTAGTGTCCTGGAAAAGGGATTGGCATGCGTGTCTGGCTCACCTTCTGTATTGCTACAATACCACCCCGCATCAGCTAACAGGAGAGTCGCCTTTTCTCTTGATGTTCGGTCAGGAACCGAGACTCCCGATTGATTTTTTGCTCGGTAGAGTTGAGAGTCCTGCTGCTGGATCCATTAATGAGTGGGTTCAGGGGCATCAGGCCCGGTTGCAGGTAGCGTTCGAAGGTGCAAGGTGCAGGCTGCAGCTTGGCGAAGATGAGCACATAAGAGATCCTCCACGGCTTGAGGGGCAATTTGTGTACTTGCATGATTTTGGTGCCAGAGGACCGCAGAAGATTAGAGATCGATGGAGCTCTGTGAGGTATCGGGTGTTGGGGGTACCCCAGGAGAGTGGCTCAGTTTACACCATTGTGCCAGCGGATGACGAGACAAGGGTCAAACGGGTACATTGCACTATGTTGAAGGCCGTAGAAAAGGACGCACTTGGTCATGTCTCTCCCCATGGCTTGCTACCCCAGGAGGAGTCACCACCTGAAGAGGAACCTTCCTTTGAGTATGATCTGCTTGTCCTTTGCCAACCATCTTCTGGGACTGTTCCTGCCAGATCCCTTGACAGGCCAACTACCTCTCAGGTACCACCACCTGTTCCAGCTGACGAGCCTTCTTCGCTTCTTGTCACAGGTCCGGATTCAGGCAACATGAGCCCACGTCGCACCACACATCAAACTGCTGGTCAGCACTCTATCGTGCATCATCTCCCACGGCCAGTTGGAGATGTGCACGTTGCCAACCCTAGTGTTTTTGCGTCCAACTCTGTCTCCGCCTTCTTTAGACCTTGGAGCTAGCTCATAGCATTTAGCCCTATCTTGATCGTTGGGGCGACGATCCAAGAGGGTGGGGTGGAATGTAGCACTGTAGACATAATTAGTGCCATTGGTGGCAGTGGCGTGCCAAGCTGCTATGAAAATGCCAGTCTCCTTCAGCTCTTCCTTTCTGCGCCTCCCGTCCTTGGTGCGTCATTTTCGTGCGAAGGCTGTTCGGATTCACAGGGCAAAAGTTATGGACGCTGCTTCTGTGTCCTGCATGTACCTCCTCGAGACCTGTGCATGTGTCTGTGGAACTCTGACAGTAAGTATTATCCCTCTCAGTGTTGGGGCTGGTGCTGGCTGATGGCTAACCCTGGGGTGGTCCGATAGGACCCTAAACAGGTATGTAAGTATCAGTATAGGGAGCAACAGTATTTATTTTAGCGATAATGAGTAACAGTTAATTTCTTGTAAGCAGGAGTGGCTGCAATCAGCTCCTTTGGTGTCGCTGCTGCTCTGTCCGGCTTTGTGTTGCCAAAATGCTCTGTCTCACACTGCTCATTGCTGCTGCAGCTGTGCTGCATTAGTTCTGCTGCTGCTGCAACCCTGGGAATTTCACCCAGGGATTAAATAAAACTAATAAGGCACACAGGTTTGTTGCTCAGTTTCGTGGTTCTCAAATGATACAAAAGATACAATTTTATTTTTTGTTAGACTTTATCAAATTTGTCTCAGAGCGATTAGAATTCTTTTTGCAGGTTAATAAAACTCCAGGCGTTCCTGTTTCGTTATTGGAAGCGGAGGAAAATCGTCAAATAATGAGGTTCATGCGTTTGGACGTGAGCCCTGCAAATTGTTGGGCATGGTTCTAAACGCTCTGTTCACAGAGATTTTTTCAACACTGGGAATGCAATGACGTCATTGCGTTCCGGATCTCCTTTCATGGCCAAGCTCAGGCACACTCTCGGACTGGTTCCACCCTCCCCCGCTCTACCCCGGAAGTGATGTCGCAATGCGCTGCTCCAAGAAAATGTTTTTTCGGTGTGAGGGAAATTAAAAAATATAAAATAAAAAATACCGAGCGACTACCGAAGCACCAAGGACCACAGTATGAAACCAAATCATTCTAAGCCCTATTAAAATGGGTCCGTACGAAGCTGGATTAGCCGGTAAACAGCTGCTAAAGGGTGAAGCCTTCACGACGGTAAGTGTTTAAATTGTGCCTGTTTCGTAAAGTGTGGCATTTACTCTTAACTCCCGTACCGGCAAACTGAGGAACTGAGGCTCAGCAGCGACGAAGAGTGTGACCAATCACAGCGAAGGGCGCCAGGCGGGGGCGTACACCGGCAAGGCCGCGGTGGAGTGAAGTGAAACAGACTGTTTTCGCGGGATGCAGTGAATACGAGGAAACGAGCCGCGAGATACGCAAATCTAAAAAGCTTTCAGCGTGGAAAATCGTGTCTTGCTGGTCTGGAGGGGCCAGACATCAAATACAAAAGCCCGAAAATTAGTATAATAGGTGACCTTTAAAATAGGCTTTATTATCCTGAACAAACAAAAACTACAACTTAGGGTGACCAACTGGTGCTGTTAAATCAATAAACAAGGATAACAAAAGGAGACTCTTCAAAAAGAATGAGAGCTATTTAGAACAAAAGATGTCAAAACGGGAAAAGGAAACCTCGCTGTATACTCTATAAAACCAAAAAATAGGAACAGCACCTCTAAACCATAAAAACTAGGGATGCACGATATGTGTTTTTTCAAGCCGATACCGATACCGATATGTTCCTGCCTTTCAAGACCGATACCGATACCGATAACCGTATATTCATTTTTACATTTAGATTTACCTGTAGTTTGTGCACAAAATGAAGAAAAAAATGGATTTAACAAATTTTTACCTGTAGATTTGTCCCAATCAAATGTCAAGTGACTACAAACTTAACAAGGTGCATTGTAGCCTTCAACAATACAAAAAAAATCTGTATAAATGCACTAAAAAGTGCTCCAAACTGAAAAGGTGCATTGTATTCCTTATCAAAACAAAAATACAATACAAATGTACAACTGACACTTAACTCACTTCAGAAACACAAATTGAAACGTGCACTTTAATATAAATAAAAAATATACTGCTTAGACATCTACGTTTATGTAAACAGAAACTGAAGCAACATTCGTCTGAGGTATAAACTGTTCTCAATTTCTTTTTTTTTTCAAAACAAAGAATCACACAAAAAGTAAGTGAGTGTGTGTGCGCGTGTGTGTGCATTTTAAACTTGGAGTCAACTATTCTTCTACTGTTAATTCTGGGTGGATCAGGGGAATTTTTTATTTTTTTTTTAACAAAGAGCAGCATCTCTGCCTTCTCGCATGAAAGTCGGTTTCTGTGCTCGTCCATTGCGTGTCCAGCAGCCGAAAACAGACGTTCACTCTCAACACTGGTGCATGGCGCAGACAGATATTTACGAGCAAGCTGCGCCAGGCACTTGAAAAGGGACTGGTTGCTCCTCCAGTATTCTAGCGGACACTGGCTCAGGTGAAGTGTGTGCTCTGACAGATATGACTTGAGCTAATGGTATAAAAACAAAACACCGTTGTGGTGACACTGATTTTTTTAAGTGGCTAATGAGGTTTGTGGTGTTGAAACTCGAACAGTTTTTTCCCCCTCGAGAAATGTTTGCCGAACATTTGCGGCAAATAGCGCGCGAAATATCATAATCGGACACAGCAAAATAATCCCAGACAATGGATGCCATATTTCCGGTCACATACGTGAGGAAAGTTAGCGTCAAACCGTTTACCGCACAGGTAGGACGTCCATAGAGAAAGGTAGCGTTTGATTTGCTCACCCTAACCCAGTGGTTCTCAAACTTTTTAGATGGCGTACCACCTGAGAAAGTATTGAGACACCCCATCAGACCATATATGGCACAGGCAGGAGAAAGGGAGTGCTTGATTTTCTCACCCTCACCCAATTACAACACAACACTGGCAAAATACACGATCTTGACCGGAGCTATTATATCGGAGCTATTTTTAATAATATCGGATTAATCGGTATGACATCATAATTCCTGATATCGGCCCGATATATATCGGTCCGATATATATCGTGCATCCCTACTAAAAACGCTAACACAAATGGCACTACTGAAATCAAGGTTAGCTCGAAACTCAAAGAAAAGATAGAACAAAAATCTAGCCCTAGGCCACTCTAACGTAGTTTGCTCACAATGGTACAAGTTCACGGTGCACTGATCTCGAGGCGTACTGGCAGGGTGTTCAGTCTCCCCGAGGTGCAGAGAAGTCGCTGCATAAGTAGGAGGCTGTCCTGTGATTGGATGCGTGTGGTTGGTTGAACGGTAGACTGCAGGCGGGGTCGAGGACTGAGAGTGGGACTGAGCGCACCAATCTGTGGCGGACAGGACAGCAAGCGGGCACAAATGGTGTTGTGGCACCGGCACACCTAAATTAGCATAAATGGACAAACAGAAGGTGAATGGCACAGCGCGAGGAGGTGAGACGGCAGGTGGCTGTAACAACAGCATTAAATACTTTTATTTTAGTTTTTTATTCTGTTACTATTATCATAACAAACTTGAACTGGGACACTCTACTTTCTGACAATGATGCAGAACTAACCAGTCAGAAATTTACAGAGAATTTACAAAGCAAAATCAAGAAATTTACAGTCAGAATTAAACGCAAAAGAAAGAAGCATTCTCTTCCATGGTGACTGACAACATTATAAAACTCATGAAGTGGGGTGCTAGTGAGATGCAAGCAGGGTAGACGTGTTTTTTAGAGCTCCTCACAGCACGCCAAATCTTACAATCTAAAACCGCTTTTTTGAACACTTGACTCGATTTTTTGTTTGTTTGTTTGTTTGTTTGTTATTTCAAAAGCTAAATTCACATTTCTATTGTGCTGATGAGGGGCGGTTGGATGGAGTTGTTCTGCTTTTTTCTTTTGACCCGCGTTCCCAGCTTAGGATGAGGGTAACTATGCTTCGTTTGGGGAAGCTTTGGGTCGGGGGCTTGTTGGGGTGTTTAATTGTTCATGTTATTCTTTTTTTTTTGTTCGGGACTGGCTGCCAGACTAATTGTTAAGTTTGTATCTCACTGTAATGCAACAGGTACCATACATGAATAAAACTTTGGATTGCATGTCCTTGGTCTCTTGGAACGTACGCAAGTGTTTTCACATCTAAAATCACTGAAATCTGAGATTATTTTTTTGCAAGCAACACACGTTAAAGCCACTCGGTATAGGAGACTCAGGGCTAACTGGATTTCACAGGTCTATCAGTCACCGTTCATATCGAAAGCCCGAGGCGTTGCCATTCTCTTTCGAAAGACTGTGCCCTTTCGATTTCAATCATTGACTGACCCAAACGGCAGGTTTATAATTGTAACTGGGCATATAAATTCATTTCCTGTCACACTAGTGAATATTTATGGGCCGAACATGGATGATCCAGCTTTTTTTAGAAAGGTGTTTGATCTGATCCCCGATGATGACTCAAGCCACATAGTAATAGGGGGTGACCTTAATTGTTACCTAGACCCCTATTTGGATAGGCTGTCTTCTGCCCCCCACCCAATAATCCTTGCTGTACAAACCATCAACAATTTGATAAAAACAAAAAAGGTGGTGGATATTTGGAGATTGCAGCACCCATATGATCAGGATTACTCTTTTTATTCACATGTTCACAGATCATACACACGGATAGATCATTTTTTAGTAGATTCCAGATTCATTTCTAACGTCACTCACACTAAATACCACAACATAATAATATCTGATCACAGTCCCGTTAATATTAACCTTAAATTGTGCTTGCCTAGACAAGCCTATAGTTGGCGTTTTAATCCCTATGTCCTTGAGCAGACCTGGGCAAAGTACGGCCACATCCGGCCCGCTGCGTGTCTCTATCCGGCCCTCGTTAGGCCGATCCCACCGCCAACCGTCTACGAAACTTTGCCAGCACGTTAACGTAGCGCGATAGCTGTCGGTCAACGAAAGTATGCCGGGACGTCCAACCAGCACCCCTCCCCCGTCAACGAGACTTTGCCAGCACGTTAACATAGCGCGATAGCTATCGGTCAACGAAAGTATGTCGGGACGTTGGCGCGATTTCCAACCAGCACCCCCAGGCCTCCAGCCTCAACGAAAGTATTCCAGGACGTTAGCGCGACTTCATGCCCCCTCGACAAAACTTCCGTGGCCCACTGACACGAGTCAGCTCTGTCATGTGGCCCGTTGCAAAACATAATTGCCCACCCCTGTCCTTGAGGATCAGGCTTTTAAAACACATATTACCACACATATATCACAGTTCCTTGAGACCAATGACAACGGGGAGGTGAATGATACAATACTGTGGGAAACTCTCAAAGTGTACAAATTATTTCTTATGAAGCAACTCTGAAAAAGCGTGGTAGATTGGAAGAGATCGAAAAAGAGCTTCAGACTGCTCAACTGTAGTATAGTAATTCACTACTCCAATCACATTACAATACAATTCTTAAATTAAAGTATATACAATACCATTCTAGGAGATCAAATAGGCAACTTACTATTAAAATTTAGACAGAAGCACTTTGAGCTCGGTGACAAGCCACAGAAGCTGTTGGCAAGACAGTTAAAAGGAAAACAAGCAAAGCGAGCCATTTATAAAATAAAATCTAAATCTGGAGAGATGCTTACAGACTTAAAGTACATCAATAATCGTTTTAGAGAATTTTACTCAGAAATTTACACCTCCAAATCAACAGCGACACAGGAAGATTTTGAGCAATTTTTTGATTCACTTCACTTTCCAAAGCTGGACACAGCATTTAGGGAGAGTCTGGACTCTGATTTCTCACTTTCTGAGCTACAGGATGCCATTAGGGCATTCCCCACTGATAAAGCAGCGGGCCCAGATGGGTTTGGGCCAGAGCCTTTCTTTTAAGAATGATCCGAGACACATTTAAAAACAAACAGCTTCCACCCTCTCTCAGTGAAGCAAATATTTGTGTTTTACTAAAAAAGGACAAGGATGACACGGACTCAGGTAGCTATAGGCCTGTTGCCTTATTAAACTATGATCTGAAAATAATTACAAAAGTTTTAGCTAACCGACTCGGAAGAAATGTAGCAAGTATAATTCATCCTGATCAAACGGGATTCATTCCGGGCAGATACTCCTTCTGCAATGTCCGCAAAATTCTTAACGTCATGTATGCAGATTATGGCAAAAAGGACAGAGCAGCTACATTGTCTTTAGACGCTCGCAAGGTGTTTGATATGATAGAATGGCCTTATCTATTTGCGACACTGAAGAAATTTGGATTCGGTGACACTTTCATAGACTGACCAAGATATTATACAGCAAACCAAAATCTTCCATCCTAATGAATGGGGACAGGTCCAGTCCATTCACCCTGCAGCGGGGCGTCCGCCAGGGGGACCCATTGTCCCCCCTGCTGTTCAATATAGCACTGGAGTCGCTGGCTATCGGTATCAGAGGACATCCACATGTAACTCGGTGGTTAAAAAGTAATAGCTCATAAATGGTTTAAAAAGTGTTATAAAAAGGGTCTTTGTTTATGTTTTATTATTCTGTTTAGTTTGTGATTTAATTTGGAATATTGTTTTGGACGTGAAGAAAAAACTAAGTGTAATGTGGGGGAAAATGCTCATTTGGATTGTGGGGTTATATTGTGGTTGTGGGATACTGTTGTGTGATTGGACGAGAGAGTGGGAACACCTAGGAAGGCGGGGCGGGCGGAAGCGAGTGCAAAAAAGGAGGAAGTGGGGAAAAACGGGCGAGCGAGACTGGAGACGAAAGAAAAGAAAGAGGTGGAAGCGAAGCTAAAAAAACAGTTTAATAAGGTGTCATCACGATACCCCTAGGTTTAATACTGTTTTTTTTAGGCAAACGGAACATTACTGGCAACTCGCCGGTGAAAGTGTTTTTTTTTTGCCCGAGCGGTGCGGCGCTACTTGGCCGGTCTGAGCATCGAGCCAACGCAGCTCGTCGTGCAGGGACTGAGGACGGCCACGTGACTGCTGGACTAGCGAGTCTGCCGTGTCAAGGAGCTCCGTGCCTACGTACACGGGTGTGTGCCAGTGACGCCCAACGGAGGAGGCCGTCGCCAAAGAGTGGTTGGGGTGAGCGAGAGACACGATTCCGGAGAAGAGGCTAGCCCAGCCGCTAGCTAGGATCGCCGTTTTTTACCGTCAACGCCACCGAACGTGCCATTCGCGCTCCGAGGGGAGCGAAGAGGGTTCCATTCAGCAACCAGTATCCTTCAAAACAGGCCTGCAACGGGGGTGTTATTTCATTTATTTACTTTTATTTGTAGTTTATGCTGGTTTAGGAAAACGACTGACTGAAGTGTACTATCTCTTTCTGAATTTGTGTGACTGAAAACACAACTGTTTTTTTTATTTTCAAAGGTACAATCATATTTTGCGGTATTGTCTTTATTTGTGATTTTTTTTATTATACAGTGTGTGTTATTTTTTTTATACTTAAGTGTGTTGGTGTTTCCTTAAGGGGTTTTTGCACATTCATAAAATTTTTCATAGCACATAAGAAATAAGTTAGTGAGAACTAACATTGATTAGAACTTGGGAGCGTTGTCCTTTATGGTGAAGGGGGATAAAAAGCGCTACACACACATTAAAGGTATTGAGTCAGGGAGTACTGAGACACGTGTGACTCTTTATGTGGACGACCTCCTTGTCTGTTTAGCTAATCCAGTGGTCCCCATTCCAGTCTTGTTAGAATATATAATTGCCTTTGGGAGCATCTCTGGCTACACCATAAACTGGGGGAAGAGTGAGTTCATGCCCATAACCAACTCACTGATGACTTTCTGACAAGTCTGCCTTTTAGAGTGACAAAGGAGTGTTTCACCCATTTAGAACTTAAACTGACCAAAAGCCAGAGGCATCTCTTTAAATTTAATTTTGCAGAATCCATAGAAAAACTTAAAACAAATATTGAAGCTTGGAGAATATTGCCTCTATTTATGATTGGCCGGGTAAATGCAATCAAAATGGTGAGTCTACCCAGGTTTCTCTACCTTTTCCAGAATTTGCCTATATACTTAAATGCATCTTTTTTTAAGAAACTTGACTCTATCATATTGCCCTTTGTGTGGGGTTACAAATCGCACAGGATATCCAAGGCTCACCTTCAAAAACCTTCCAAAAATGGTGGTCTTGGACTGCCTGTTTTTAAACACTACTACTGGGCAGCTAACTCCAAGGCTCTTACTTACTGGAAGGGAGGAAGTGCTAAAGCAGAGGAGAATCCTTTGTGGCTACAGTTGGAGGCTGCTGCTGCGGTCAATACGTCATCACTTCCTGCCCTTTTGTTTATGAGATCTGAGCTAGTTATGGGCAAGGTGACAGATGTGATGCTAAGGTCATCATCGATCTGCAGTACAGGTTGATATGGCAAAGTGTCATTTAATTGGCTCGCGATGGGTTCTCCAACATAGGGGCCAATTACTACCTCGGATATGTCTAGGAAAGCATCTGTCTCTGTTTGAAATTGCTCATCTCTTTCATGCACATCATTCAGTTGTTCATCCATGATCACATTTGAGAGTCCCAATTCATTGTCTTCCTCACCCACATCAATTTGGGCCTTAGTGCAGAGATAAAATCTCAATACCCCCATTTTTAGTACCCCGTACAGTTCTCCAACTGTGATAGTTTCATCAATAATAGTTTCCTCCTGGTAGTCTAATATGTCATGAACAAATGTTTGAAACTTTCCATATTTATTTCTCCTTTTGGGAAGAAAATGTCTTTGGCATACATTAATATGTCTTTTTATCTGGAATTTTTGGGGACATCAAGAGTTCTTGTCCCCCCTCCTTTGCGTGTTCGGACTTGTTTACCTTCGTGGATCCATCCCACCTCAACTTTCCTTGTCGCTTTTTCTGCCCATTTGTTGTGTTTCCCGTTACCTTTTTTTCTGTTTTAGAGTAGAAGTCCCCTAGTTATTATTATCATCATCGCTCCCACCAATGCCCAATCTTTTCTTCAGTTTCTCAAACAGTGAATGTTTAGTTGGTTCTTTCGAACTTGCACCAAGATGTTGCACACAGAAGCGTCTTGCAGCAATCCTATCCCCATAAGTTGGGATGTAGACAGCCAGTGCCTCATCATCTATACAATCAATGACAGCAGCATCAATCTGTAAAAACAGAGACAATAATTACAACTCAGGTGCAAAATGACATTATGTATACACACAAGAAAGACAGATGTTTGTTTGTATTATTATTATAGTTGTTATAAACCTTCAACTTAAAAACTGATATCATGCTTAGCTATGTACGCTGACATTGCTTATGAGATTTTTCTTCTGTTGGACATTGGCAACTGCATGTGACCCCTGGGCCTTGATTTTCCCACTCCAGAATTTACAGCTGCAGGCTACAACAGTAGAGAATGATGTGCTATTGCTATCTAGTGGATTGTCGACCTTACAGCATAAGCATATAGGAATTAATAAATTACAGCATTCCCTGTGAAAAAGGTCCATACTTTTCTGCCTGTCTGTCTTTCTTTTTTTCTTTCTTTAAATAAACACATTTCACGTTAGTCATCATGGGTATGCAGTGCACTACGTTGGGTAAAAGGGTTGTATGCCCTTCCACCGAAATTGGGCAGTTGGGGAAACGTGCCGGGAGAGCCAAAGCAAACAATATGCACAATACTTGTTATAATAGCTCCCCACATCAACCTACTCCAACTTTATTATATGCGTAGCTGTGTAGCCAGAGTTTAAACAGTGTTATCTGTGGTGCGAACAACGGCAAATTTAGTAAGCTACCGCACGCTTCCGCAGTACTCACGTGATCATTCTCCATTCGAAGAAGACGTTCCTCACGTACTCCACGAACTCAAAGAAAGTTAGACAGCGTCGATTGCACATTTTGAGCCATGTCGAAGAATGAGACACGCGTGAGTTACGCTTCCGTAAAGCAGTAGCTCAATTAGTCACAAGAGACGCTTATCACGCAAAATGTTTCACTCAATCACCTGACGCTGAGCCTTCACTATCACGTTATTTCGTGATAATTTTCACGTTTTTACGTGAAAGTATCCCGTTATAACGTGAAAAATATCACATTGTAACGTGAAAGTATCACGTATTTCGCGAAAGTATCATGTTATAACGAAAAAATTATCACGTAAAAACATGAAAGTATCTCATTATTTCGTGATAGTTTCACAAAATAACGAGATACTTTCACGTAAAAACGTGAAACTATCGCGTAAAAACGTGAAACTATCACGTTATAACGTGATACTGAGCCCTGTTCTTTTTTCTAGGGTGACAGCAATGCGCTTCCGTAGGAATCCACACCAGGCTTCCTTAGAAATACGGCAGCGCAAGATGGCAAATGTTACACACTGGTCCTTTATGTCGCAACGTTGTCATGGTCCCCATCCATCTAATTACACCTTTACACCCGGCAGTTGTGCTCACTGTCAGGGCAGCAGCAGTCCGTCGTTGTGTGAGTGTGCACGCAGGTGGCTGAATGAGAGGACTCATTCACCCATGTGAACTAACCAAGAATGTCTAAGCTGCTTTTCTTCAGCTTTCATGGCCGATGTCTCTTGTGTCACAGGTGATCGTTTTGACAGCTGGACAGAAGCAGGCTAGCCATAGCTGCTGTGTCCTTGACCCCACATGACATTACAGTTGTCACGAACATAGAAAGCAATGGACTCTCTCAGGTCAGAGGTGCGCTGGCAGAGGTTATTCTGCATGAAATGGGAATCTTTGACATGCTGCACACAGCAATGGAAGAATCTAACTCATGTTGTTTGGACATCTGTTCAGTTGTGATTTAAGAGAATGGACTGCTGTATAGACATGAAGAATTCCTTGCAAAATAAGATTCCAGTAAACACAGAATTTTTTTTTTTTTTTACTGTTGTCCTTAAAAGCTTTAATTTCTTTCTGATGTCTTTAATGTTGTTCACAACATGTTGATGTTTTTTTCAGTAAATTTGCCTCGATCCCTCTTACAGAAATGTATCGACAACAGAGTTCTCTTTGAAGCTGCTTCTTCTATTTATTTTTTTTCAAACACCACATTGTGTACTGGTAGTGGTTCACCTTGGAAACACAACAATGTAATAGTTCTGGTCACAGAAGGCGACTCTATGGCTCAAGGGTTTCATCCAGTATCATTTTTAGCTTGTGTTAGCATTCATTTGGAGCATGTCATGCTGTTTGCAAGTTTTTTCTGAAGTTGCAACACAATGGTATCACAAAAAATCTTGTGATATTCACCACACACACTGACAGGCACGAGTGGGAAAAGTACATTAATTGGCAGCTCGATATGGAAAAGCAAATTTTACAAAAACCTGCTTTCAATTACAAACATGATCATGTATTTGCCAGTTTCGAGGACATTTCAACTCCAGTTATCCTTCCAGTTGATTGGCCTGCGTTTGAATTCAATAAGTCATTTTGGCTAAGCAATTAAGCTTAGGTGTCCAAGGTTGTAAAAGCAGAGCTAGCGGAGCTAACTCTGCTCCTGCTCGTTGGGCGCCCTAACGCCTTTCTCTGTCTCGCCCTCTTTTTTAACACACATAAATGGCTGCAGTTTCCTTTAGGGAAGCCGTACAGACGTTATTCAAACATCCACCTGTTTGTCTCATCAGTCGCCGGGCGTCGGCAGAGGACGGGGGGCAATTGCAGGCGTCGGCAGAGGTCGGGGGTCATCGGGGGTCGCGGCGGCCGCGGCAGCTCAGTCCCGTTAAACCCTGCTTGCAGGGCTAGTTATTATTGTAGTATTATTGACAGAGCCCATGTGGAACCACAAACAGCAATTATTTTATTTTTAAAATTTTTAATATTATTTTTAACATCGAAACTATATCAAATCTTCATACATATATATATATATATGGAGATATATATATATATATATACATATATATATGTATATATCATAAATCCAACCAGGTTTACAATAGCATGATTCTGAGGACAACCCTCAGAATACTGGCATTTCCCTAATGCTTTATCCAGTCCACACTAGTAGCAGCTGCAGTGTTCATCTCTAGACTATATTTTCATAAACATGAGGAAAAACTTGCTGTTTCAATGGTCTTTAAACTCTTTATTATGAATACAAAATAGGTGTGGGTGCGTTTCTCCGTTTGCAGATGTAACCTTGACTGACGGGAGATGCTTTTCGGCCATGGCGGCCCACCTGGATTATTTATAGGGTAAATAAAATAAAAAAGGCATGCGAGGCACACATGTCAGATTTTATATATATAAATATGTGCACATTGTGTTGATTTAAAATTTAAATAAAGCACAATAGACTACAGGGAAGAGAGCAACCATGCCAAAAAAAAAAGAAAAAAAAAGGTGATGTTCTTTCTCTGCTCCTACTTCAGAGACTTTCATCTTGGGGGAGATACCACAATTCCACTCTAGAATTGAAAGTGGTTGTCAATAGATAGATGGATATGTATCTAACTATCGTTCGTTTTGTCCGTTTGTTCCTTCTTGCGTTTGTTCAGCCGCGATGTAGTTTGTCGCAATAGACTTGCCGTATGTCATGTCATCGGCACACCGTCCTAATGTCTCTCAGCCACATACAACACAATCGACAATCTCCCCAGAAGACTCAACCACTCTTCACACCTTGCTTCAAGGGTGCCTACCGACTCACATGATGGCAGGGCAGTGCGTGGGGACACTCCAACCTGTTTTCAGAACTGGAGAAGCCTTTCGGATTAAAGGCGAAACGCCTTCAAGACCACAAGAACGTGTCCAGTTGCCCTAACTTAACCCTTCTATACAAGAAAGCATGTTCTGTACTTGAGTTTGAGAAAACAATCTTGTCATGCCGTTTTTTTTTGTTTTTGTTTTTTTAAGAATTTAATGTCGGATTCAGAAATGTTACAATTTTTTATTTCTAGGTTCATTGTGAACTTGCAGCACGGTACCGGGAACGATGCAAACGTTGCACTTCACTTCAACCCTCGGTACGACACTCAGCCACCTATGGTGGTTCTGAACTCCTGCCAGAATGGTGACTACGGCCAGGCGAATAAGTACTACAGCTCTCCACTCCCTGTCGACTCTGCCTTCTCCCTCCTCCTCACGGTCTTGCAGGAAAGCTACCAGGTCTGTCACACTCAACTTGTTAAATGGAAAAGGTTCCACTTATCTGGACCAGGGAGGTAAAGGGATTTTTTAGTAAGGTAAAAAAAACATTGATACACATTTATAAACTTTAACAACACAATTGACATTTAAAAGTTAAATGATGGAAACATTTTTTTGCTTTTGCCTCTAAATTTTAATGAGTTAAAATATTTTACTATTGTTTTCTTGACCAAAAAAAAAGTTTGCCCGAAGACATAAAATAATGATAGTTGATCAATTTATTCTGTCCAGATTTACATCAACGGCCATACCTTCAAGTCATTTGAACATCGCATGCCGTTCTACCTGGTGGACAACTTGGAGGTCAGCGGGAACGTGGAGATCTTCTCTGTTGCACATCGCCTCACCAACGTGAGTTCAGCAGAGCAGCAGAGCTGTCTTTACTCTCACCACCAGTGCAAGATGACGATTCAGGAAGCTGGACTCGGCTCTTATTGTGTTTCATTCTTTTCTCTGCACTGCAGCGTTCCCAGATCCAGGAGCCGTCCAGAACTTTGAGAGACAGGCAGTTCTTCCCACTGGAGGTGCTGCCTGGGCTGTCTGTCAGAGGAGAGGATGCCAAGGCGGGGAATTCATGTGTGTTCTTAGACAAATCAGAAAACACTTAGGGCTTTCACTGAACCTGCGCTCCAGCCAATGAAACTGAAGGGGGAGCGCCTAGCCACAGAGAGACACCTCTGGGGACCTGAGCCATCACACCTGACAGTGAAGGGCACAAGGTCACTCGTGAGTGTCTGGAATCAAATACAAGACTGTTTCTTGTCCAAGAAGTGGCTGAACTGCAGGTGGAGCTGAAATGATTCAATGTCAGCGCAGCTTCAGGTTCATTACTTCCCGCGTCTGCTTCTACTGGTCTTGGAGGCTGTGGAGGAGGAGGCAGTTAATCCAGGCAATGACTTAGATTTAAAACAGGAGGGTGTGGGGTGTCAGCAAATGTAAATAATATAAAGTCTCAAACCTTTTTTGCAGATGTACGGAAATATGACCGTGCAATGGCAGTCGTGAAATTTCCATGGAATGATCAACCCACAGTCATCACGGCCGGTGACGTTTTGCGGCTCTTTCTCGTCCCACGGAAGGAAGTCCTATGAGGACACCATCAATGGGTCAGACTTCTGCACCCTGGCCGCCAATCACTCAGCCTCAAGCTCCATCACTTACTACAGCAGTACTGTCGGTCCAAACCCATTTGCCTTCAGCCTTTCTGTCATTCAGTCCAATCCAGTACCACTCACGTCCAAAATGCTCTGTGGGAGAAGTTAGACCCAGCTCGTGAAAGGGACCCAGGTCGAGCAGAATTAACGCCTCTGTTGTGGAAAAGAGCAAAGATGCTGATGCAGAAATGCTGAGTAAATAAGCAATTTAATGAACAGAAATAAAAGATCTGTGTTTACTGTACGAGGCACTGTCACAGGCACAAACACAGTACAACCAACAGAACAGATGCAACAAGTGCAAGAGCTCAAATGAATGTGAGTGCAGGTGCAAAGAGTAAAGGAAGAAAAAGGTCCTTTATACAGTGGACCGGGAGGGGACAAGATAAGGAAGAAGGAGGAGAAGAGAGGAAAAGAAGACTGGGAGGGGGCAAGACAAGGAGGAAGAACAGAGGAAAACAAAACAACAAATCTACGACTAGTGGACCAATTTCACAGCTCATGCCCTGTACAGGGGAATCATGAGATTCGGGGACAAAGGACCCCATAGAGTGACAAGGCACAGCGGATGAGCACATGAGTGGCAGCACATAAAAGTGAATACGATGCGTACATGTATAGCAGATAGCAAAACACTCCTAGATGGGTAACTATAGTCATGAGCGCCTGAGCGTCATGCGCACTACATGTGCTCACTACATGATGGCCACATGGCTACTATGACCCTAACAGATTACACGTGCTACTAGTGATCATACAACATAAACCAGGATAAGAATAACACAAGAATACTTTTCCATTACACCACAATAGCCATAATACACCCCCACACCAGTGGCGGCTGCTGGTCTTTCAAGGAGGGGAAGCTCATTTTCAGCCATCATCATAAAATGCATTAGTTTACTGATACGTAAATTCTACCTGCAATTCCTTTCAAGAAAATGACCTGTGACCCTGTTTTACCAACTACCCGTCTTTTCCAGGGACTTGACCAGTGTCTTCTCAATTGCCAGCAGGTCTCGGCTGCTTAAACTCCCTTAGCCCATTGTGTTGCGGGTTCAAGACTTGAGCTGCTTTAAACAGGAGAAGCTCCTCTCTACACCTGCAGATGTAGCTCCAATCGTTGCCACTAATGACAAGTTTGTACAGCTGAGGTATTGCACTGTCCAACTCCCATGTCTTTCAGAAACAGAAAATCACACAGCTTTCCTCTGTTGCCATGCAAGTCCTGGTTTGAATGTATGGCGTGTAGTGGGGGAAGTTGATTGATTAATTTAATCGATCAAACTCACGAAGGAGTGGAAACGGACATCAAAAAGAAATTAATAATTTTTTAATATAATATTTAATATGATTTGATCGGGGCACCACCTGCTTTTTGGTTGTTGACGTCAGCAGGAAACGCCAGAATCAGTCTCAATACCGTCTCCTTAACGGGGAGTTCTTGACGATACGCAGGGATTTGAACCACACTTTAATAAGTCAGTCAAACAATGACATCAGGCATAATGTGCATTTATTCGTGTAACAATAGATGGTTCACACAGAACAGTATGACATGAGTGTGATCATAAAGACACAATCAGCAACGAACTGTGCGAGTGTTGGGTGTGCGTGCGTGCATGCGTATGTGGGTGTGTGTGTGTGTGTGTGAGAGAGAGAGAGAGTGGGGCGAGAGAGAGAGTAAGTACAGAAAACCTAAACTTAAGCTAAAAGACGCCCAGTAATATAAAATGAAATTAGGAAGTGCAAGTCCGCCATCAGTTTTGTTTTTACAAAGATGGTGCTTTTTAATTCTGTGGGATTTGTAATTCCACACGAAGGGAAGAATAATTGAATCACGTTTCTTGAAAAAGGATTTGGTTAGAAATATTGCCAGGTTTTCAAAAAGGTAAAGTAATTGAGGGAGAAAAATCATCTTAATAGCATTGACTCTACCCAGAAGAGATATAGGGAGAGTTTTCCAAAATTGTATATTGCTATTTAGTTTGTTAAACAGGGAAGGAAAGTTGGCCTTGTATAGATCTTTATACTTCCTTGTAATTACAATTCCTAAATAAGTCATACTGTCTGATGCTATTTTAAAAGGGAGTTCTTTGAGCCAATTTGGAGCCTCATCTTGTAATAGTAAGAGTTCACTTTTACCCCAATTAATCTTATACCCCGAGAAACTACCAAACAAGTTAATTATTCTTAAAATTGAGGGAATAGCAATCCTGGGTTGCGTGACATATAACAAAATATCGTCTGCATATAATGATAATTTATTTTTAGTAAGTTTAGTGTTGTAGCCGTGTATGTCGGGATGCATGCGAATCGATTCAGCCAACGGCTCAATGGCGAGGGCGAATAATAGCGGGCTGAGTGGGCAACCTTGTCTTGCGCCCCTGCCTAGCAGAAAGGGATCAGAGAGAGTTTTGTTAGTAAGTATTCTGGCTCGGGGCCCATTATGTAAGAGTTTAGTCCAAGAAACAAATCTATCCCCACAATTAAACTTCTGTAAAACTGAAAATAAGTATGACCATTCAACCCGATCAAACGCTTTTTCAGCATCCAGGCTGAGGATGACAAGGTCTTTTTGGTTATATCTGGGAGAATGCATGATATTAAGCAGACGCCTAAAGTTGTGAGAGGACTTTCTTTGTGGGATAAAGCCAGTTTGGTCAGGGTGGACCAGTTTGCACATAAATGCACTAAGTCTTCTGGCCAGTGTTTTAGCGAGGATTTTTTGATCCGAATTTAAAAGTGAGATTGGCCTATAAGAGCCAACTTCTTCTAAGTCTTTCCCCTTTTTGGGAAGAAGGGTGATAGTGGCTTCAGTCAGCGTCTGAGGTAATACTCCGTCATCAAACGATTCGATATACATTTTGCTCAAGTGGGGGGGTCAACATTCCCCCAAACTTTTTATAAATTTCATTGCCGAGTCCGTCAGGGCCAGGACTTTTTCCATTCTTCAGAGAACTAATGGTTGCTAGCAATTCTTTACATGTGATGTTTGCTTCTAAAGTGTTGCGGTCCGCTTGATTCAATGCCGGCAGATTACATTTGTCTAAAAATGATTGCATTGTTCCTTCGACCGAATTAACTTCAGAAGTATATAGTGATTCATAAAATTGCCTGAATCTATCATTAATATCCTTAGGAGATGTTAAGAAACTACCTGAAAGTGACTTGATTTTGTGGATAGCTCTGTCATTTTCAAGTTTACGTAACTGTCTTGCTAACAATTTATGTGGTTTATCTCCAAATTCGAAATATCGCTGTTTAGTAAAAATAAAAGCCGAGCAGATTCAATTTGATAATATCTTAATCAGTTTATATTTAAGTTATGTTTGTGTTTTTCTAGGGACGGCTGCATGGCATTTTCCCTATCAATTTGACGAATTTCTTCTTCAAGTTCAAGTTGTTTTGCTTTATTACTTTTTTTGAGGGAGGATTGGAAAGAAATAATATGCCCTCATATGAAGGCCTTAAAGGTTTCCCATAACAATTTGGGTGATGTATTTTCTTTGTCGTTAGTCTCAAAGAATAGCTTAATGTTTGACTCTAAATATTCGCAAAACTTCTTATTTGTAATAAGTTGAGGATTGAATCTCCAATTCTTCTGGGCAGACCTGCTCTCATCAAGCTGTAATGAGAATGATACTGGGCTGTGATCGGAAATAATAATGTTGTGATATTTTGCATTGTAGCAAAGTGGCAATAGCTTGCCATCGATCAGGAAAAAGTCAATCCTAGTGTAACGATTGTGTACCTTAGAGTGAAAGGAATATTCCCTGCCTGAAGCATTAGAAATCCGCCACACATCAAAGATATTCATGTTTTTGATATAAGAGTTCAACAGATTGGAGGCTTTAGAAGGTTCCACCCTTTTTGAGGAGGATCTATCTAAGTAGGTGTCTAAAGTTAAATTGAAGTCTCCACCAATTATTAACTTAGTACTAGAGATATCAGGGATCAAATTTAAAACTTTTTTTTAAAAATTCTGGATCATCATAGTTTGGCCCATATACATTCAGTAATGTTACAGGTATGGAGTGAAATTCCCCTACAACCATAACATATCTTCCGTCCCTGTCTGCTAAGGTCGATAAGTGTTTGAATGGAACTCCCCTTCGGATTAAGATGGCTGTGCCCCTTGCTTTAGCTGAAAAGTTAGAGTGGTAAATCTGTTGTATCCACCTGCATCTAAGCCTAGAATGTGAGTTGTTCTTCAGGTGGGTTTCCTGCAAGAAAATTACATCAGCCCGCAAGGATTGGAGGTGTGAAAGCACTTTACCTCCCTTAACTGGTTCATTAATACCCTTTACATTCCATGAGCAGAACGTTACTTCGTCCCTCTTTTTATTAACGTTGCACATTGTGTGGGAAGGCTGCCGGCATCCATCGTCTCTTCTCACTCCTCTGGCAACTGTAAGTGTGATGACACTCCATCCACCCGCCCACCGGAACCCCCCCCCACACGAACCCGTTCCCCTCCCACCCACAAAACAGTTAAGCAGAACAAAAATTCAAACATCTAAAACAACAACAAATAAGAAAATAATAATAATAATTTTTAAAAAAAACAACAACAAATAACAATAACACTAGTCTAACCTCTCTAAACAGAGAAGAAACTCAAACAACCGACTGGTTGAACTCTTGATCCTACAGTAACTAGTAGCCATACAGTTATTAAATAGAAGCAAAATCTATTCAATTATAAAAGGAACTAATTATCCCCATTGACAACTTAAAATATATGAGCATTATGTCTTAACCGCCTATACAGAAATACAAATACTCAAGTCTAATACATGTTCATGAACCTCTGACACCGTGACCCCTTCACCCACACTTTTTGTGTTATGAAGTCCTGTTCTCACAATCATGCATAAATAACCCAGAAAATAAAGAATTTTGTCCAAGAAATCAAAAATGATAACAAATGGGTTAAATGAACTCCAGACTTTCTCAAAAATAAGTGTTCCAATTTCAATGAGGCACCTCTCAGGAGCGACTCTGACCAAAGTGGCGTTCTGCATACAGGCGGGCCTCCTCAGGATCCGAAAACGTGGTCTCCATCCCATTGTGTGACACTCTAAGCTTGGCTGGGTATAAGAGGCCGAATTTAACCCCAGGTTGATCACGTAGCAACTTCCTGACTGGAGTGAAGGCAGCTCTCCGGTGGGTGGAAAGTCTCTAAAAATTTGGATTCGCTGGCCCCGATAGGTGAGATTGGGGGATTTCATGACCTTCTGCAAGATACTCTCCAGAGTATGACAATAGTGCACTCTTAGAATCAGATGACGAGGGGGAAGGTCGTTGCCAGATCACTGTCTCAGGGCTCTGTGAGCTCGATCGATCATTGGCTTCTCATCCAGCTGCAAAACTTCCATCAGCAGCTGGGCCACAAAGTCTCTGGCTCCTTGTCCCCGTTCTTCACCTTCCTTGACTCCTGCGATTCTCAGATTCTGGCATTTAGATCGCCCCTCCAGGTCTAAACACTTCTCTGATAATTGTTCGACCTGATTGTGCAGCTGTTTCACTTTAGCTTCGAGGTCCGCGACACTGTCGGAAGTAGCATTAGCTGACTTTTCTAAACTTCCCAACATCTCATTTTGGGAGTCCAGACGGTTATTTACAATAGCGAATGCAGCGTCACTTTCTGTCTTCAGAGCAGCAATTTCGGTTCTCAAGGTTGTACTCACGACGGCGATGTTTTTCAGCAATTTTGTCGCAAATGTCCGACTTAGCTTGGGAAAGCTCCGCTTGTAGTGATGCAATGGCGGCCAGCACCGCTTGGATGTCCGTGCTCTGCGCACTTGACGCCGGGGCCCCGCTTCCACTCTGGGCTGGGGCTTCGGTTGGCCCTTCATCGTCATCAGGTGTATCCCAGGATTTCCCTGCTCGAGTCGGCATTTTTCTTGCGTAGTCGATAGCTGGGACTCACGGTAACAAAAACAGCAGCCGGGGATTCAAAAAGATTCTATAGGTTTTGTTTAAAATGAAATTTTAACAATAAATCTGTAGGAGTCTTATCTCCTCATTGCTCCACAGCGCCCCCGGCACTCGGCTTTTGTCATAGCCCTGGAAGCATATGCTACTGGTTTCCAGTGCTCACCTTCAGCCTGGAGTAGAACAGCACAAATGCCATCCTTGGATGCATCTGTAGACAGTTGTGTGGTCATAAAATGCCAACACTGGCGCTGTGGTCAGTGTGTTCTTAAGTTCCTGCCATTCACGTTCATGTTTACGTGTCCATTTAAAATCACAGTTCCTGTGCAGAAGCTCCCGGATGCATGATGTTTTGGCTGTTAGATTGGGACTGAATTTGCCTATGAAATTGACGATCCCCATTATTCGTAGCAAACCTGGCTTGTCAGTGGGCCCTGGCATGTTCTGTATTGCATGTACTTTGTTCTGGTCTGGTTGGACCCCCCGTACAGACAGCTTTTCTCCAAAGAAGAGTATTTCCTGAACACCAAACTCACACTTACTCTTATTGAGTTTTGGTCCATAACGCTGTATGCAATCACTCTGAGCAGCCTCTCATTATGTTCTTGAGCTGTGGACCCCCAGATGATGATGTCGTCAATGTAGACTTGAACTCCCTTCAAGCCCTCGATGATCTGCTCCATTGCTCTGTGAAATATTTCAGGTGCTGACTTGATACCAAAAGGCAGTCTGAGAAAGCAGTATCTCCCAAAGGGAGTATTAAACGTACAGTACTTTGTGCTGCGTTTCTCCAGTTTCACCTGCCAGAAGCCTTGTGAGGCGTCAAGCTTGGTGAAGTGTCTGGCACCTGACATTTCATTGATTATTTCTTCACGTGTGGGTATTTGGTAATGTTCCCGCTTTATGCTTTCATTTAGGTCTTTAGGGTCCAAACATATTCTCAGCTCTCCATTCTTTTTCTTGGTGCAAACCCTTAAGTTGACAGTCTGTAGTCTCATTGACTTTTTTTAATCACCCCTAACCTGATCATTCTGTCCAACTCTTTCTTTAGGCCGTCTTTTAATGGAGCAGGAGCTCTGCGTGCTGCATGCACAACCGGTTGGGCACCTTCCTTCAACTGTATTTTATATGTAAAGGGCAACACCCCAAAACCCTTAAAAAAAATTCTGAAAAATTCTGGACTATTGTCTCCACAGAGTCATTTTCCGGGTTCATTGTTGGAACGATACAGTACACTCTTTTTACCAGGCCCAGTTTTTCACAGGCTCTATCACCCAGAAGTGATTCACATCCCTCATTCACAACAAAGAAGGCTAGGTGGTGCACTTTCCCTTTCACTGTGGCACTCAACCTGCATGTGCCCAAACATTTAATTGGTTGTCCATTGTAGTCTTTCAGCCCAAATCCTTTCATCTTTATTTGCGTTTTAGTTCTCATTGCCTTTATGTCACCCATACTGATAAGATTTGCTTTAGCACCGGTGTCTAACCTCATGTTGACCACAGCCCCATTTATCAGTAGTGGCGCTATCCATTTATCTTCTCGGGTGACATTTTCATTGTATGTGTTCCTTGTTCCCTTTCACAATTCACTATACCAACAAAGAAGGTGTCACTGAGATCAGGCTCCTCCACTAAGTTTACAGTTCTTCCTTTCTTCCCCTCTTTCCATCTGGAGAAGCACTGTTTGGCAAAATGATTTTTACCTTGGCAAATGGAGCATTGCTTACCAAAAGCTGGACACTATCTTGGCTTGTGCTGTGATCCACAGCGCTTGCAGTTGAGCGTCACCTCTGACTGCTGTGCAGGACGGGTCTTTGTGCTTCTTCTCCACTGATGTGACACTGCTCCAACCGCTGCCGCACTGTCGCTCACTGACGGCGACACGACTGCCGACATCTCGTTGAACGTCTTCACGTGCTTGTGGGACAGCTCACTCGCCTGGCAGATCTTGATTGCTCCTTCCAGCGTCAGCTCTGCTTCGCGTAGTAGCCTCTCTCCGAACTTAATATCCTCAACGACAAAGACAATCTGCTCCTGGATCATGAGTCCTTCATCGTCGCGAAGTTACATGACTTTCAGCCATAAATCCGTCAGGAAGCTATGAAAGGACTCATGTTGCCGCTGTGTGCGAGACCGAAACACGCACCTCTTGTACGTTTCGTTCTTCTTCTGAGAACAGTATCTTCAGGACAATCTCCAGGATTGTCAAACACGAACGTGTTAAATACTTCTATGGCCTGTGGCCCTGCGATCGTTAGCAGCAGCGCTACCTTCCCTGCCTCTGGCTTGGTCTCAAGTCCCAAAGCTGCAACATACAGGTGGAACTGCTGTTTGAAGGTGCGCCAGTTTCCGTCAACATTCCCTGTTAGTTTCAAGCTTTCCAGTGGTTTAAACTCCATGTCGTCCTCAACCATTTACTCCTATTACCATGTCATGTTCGTGTTTCAATGAGGAAGCCAAGTTGGAAGTCAGTTGTAGTTTTAATCACACATCAGGTACAAAGCACAGCTGCGCACTGCAGTCTTACTCTACAAATTTTATACTGAGTGATAACTTACTTACTTACTTACTTACTTACTTACTTACTCCTCTTCGTCCCCTTTGGGACATAAGGCTTCAATGAGTGATCTCCGTTGCATCCGATCTCTAGCAGCATGTTGCGCCTCTCCCCATGAAAGGTTCATTTGCTCTAGCTCTTGTGTCACAGTTCTGTGCCAGGTGGTTTTTGGCCTCCTAGGTTTTCTTTTGCCTGGTGGAGTCCATCTTAAGGCCACCTTAGTGATGTGGTCTTGTTCCATTCTCAGTACATGTCCCAGCCATCTCAGGCGCCTGTGTGTTATTTCCTTGGTGATGCTCCAGATCCCTGTTTTATTGTACAGTTCAGTGTTTGAAATTGTGTTTGGCCAAAAGATCTGGCATATTCGCCTGAGGCATCTATTGTGGAATACCTCCATTTTCCTAGCGTCCGCTTTCACCATTCTCCAGCTCTCAGAGCCATACAGCAGAACAGATTTCACATTGCTGTTATAAAGGAGCATCTTGGTTTTAAGGCTGTATTGCTTTGATCTCCAGATGGAACGTCGTTGGGAGAAGGCACCCTGAGCCTTTCGATGCCCCGCTGTCCTTACTGATGAGGCTTCCCCGATAAGTGAAATCTTCCGCAAACTCAAGTGGTTCCTCATCGACAAGGATGGGTCCTGTGGGGATGGAATTTACACACAACACTTGAATGCGAAATCGAGATCTTCCAGCTGGGAAAATAGGGTCTGTTGGATGCCTCTGGGTCTGTTGGCTGTGGTGTTGGTGGTCCAGTCTATGGTTACAAGAAAGAGGACAGGAGAGATGATGCACCCCTGTCTCACACCGGACTGCACAGGGAACCAGTCAGTGCGTTTACATGCAGAGCTTAATCGGACTAAGCAATAATTCGGTTTTCTCGTCCAATCGGAGTTCTCACCTTGTCCCCGTATACATGCAGCTGAGAAATTCGAATCATTGACGGGAACATGTCCTCCTCCCAACACTAGGGGGTTGAGTGAGTCTTTTCAGCTGGTCAGCTGCTTTCGGTTGACATATTAAATCATTATGATATGTACGATAGTTCATAATGTACGTGTTACTTACTTTGCAGATAAGGTGTACCCTATTTCGCGTGCTCATGGTGATTTTAAAAGGCAGACAAGAACGTTGTTTGCTGTTGGAGTGCTACAACAACACAATGTCTTCGATGCTACGCTTTGTGCCGTCGCTACGGACCCGAAACTCTCGTTCTTGTTGGATGCGGGTTCGGAGCAGACTGGTGGGAGAGTTTGTGTACAGGTTTAGCAAAGGAATGGTGTCTTCAGTTATACACACGCTAATGAAAGTGCCGACCGTGGAGGAAGCTGGTGCCACTGCACGCCGTTTCCAGCAGAATAACAGCGAAATTACCAAAATAAAAACAAATCAGAAAAACATCTTGGTGTGCTTTTATTTATAAAGTTAAAATTATTCTAACTTACAAAAAATGTGAACGAAAAGGTAGAAATATAAATACGAACGAATACGTATTTGTTCAGGGGTGCGCAAAGCCGGAGCCCTGCATTTGCTGCGCTAACTTTTTAAAAAGGTCTCCGTTGCGCGTTATTTTAATATGTCCATCTCTTTTAGAAGAGAAAGCATCACCCCGGTGTCATCCACTCTCCAAATGTGAACATTCTTATTCGCGTTTGCCAGGTTGTTTCGCGCCGTCTGCTTTGTTAGACGATGTAGTTCTGCGGTCATGAGTCGCGAGAGGGAGGCGTGACGCGTGCGCACACGCATTGTCCAGTTAATAGTCCGACTAAGGCGTATACATGGCAGAGAAATTCGAATTCCAATCGCAATATCTGGGTGTCTCAATCGGAGTTCTCCCATTCCAATCGGAGTTCTCAAACTCCGATCATAATCGGACTAAGGTGTTTACATGCACGTGAGTTCTCCGATCATAATCGGACGAAGGCAATAATTCGAATTTCTCGAGTGCCATGTAAACGCACTGACTCAGAGAGGTTGTTTCCCATGATGACACTACACTCAAACTGTTCATAGAATGTTTTTATGATGGAGATGATCTTTGGTGGTATGCCATAGGAGTGTAGTATCTTCCAGAGGGTGCTTCGGTGGACACTGTCGAAAGCTTTCCTAAAGTCCACAAAATTGACGTAGAGGGGTGTGTTCCATTCCAGGCACTGTTCTATTATGTTTCACAGTGCAAAAATCTGGTCCATACATCCTCTTCCCTTCCTGAAGCCTGCTTGCTCTTGTCTAAGCCTGGTGTCAATGGCTGTCTCCATCCTGTTGAGAAGGACTCTGCAGAACACCTTGCTTGGAATAGACAGAAGTGTGATTCCTCGCCAGTTGTCGCAGCTCTTGGTGTTGCCTTTCTTAGGGATTTTGACAATAAGACCTTTGAGCCAGTCTTCAGGGATGGTGTCACTGTTCCAGATGTTTTGGAAGAGGTCCGTCAGCACACGTGTTGATGTTGGAATGTCGGCCTTAAGCATCTCAGCATGGATGGCATCAACGCCACATGCTTTGCCACTCTTCAGGGTTTGAATGGCGGCTTTAACCTCAGCAGAGTCAGGGGGGTCGATGTTGATTTCCAGGATATCACCATCAGTTGTTGTGATGTTGGCTAGTTGTTCTGGCTTGGGGGAGGTTGAGTACTTCCTGGAAGTGTTGAACCCATCTAGCTGCCGCTCACGCTCTGATGTGCAGATGTTGCCATTTTTGTCCATAACATGGGTAGATTGGTTTGTGTATTTGCCACAGAGTCACTTGGTAATCTTGTACACTGTGCCCAGATTTCCATGAGCTGCTGCCAGGAGCACTAGCCCCCCCACCCCAGGATAGCTCTCAGGGTCATAGAAGCACCCAAGCCTCTCCACCACAACAAGGTCACAGCACAGGGAGAAGTAATGTGGAAGCAAAGTTGGAAGTCAGTTGTAGTTTTAATCACACATCAGGTACAAAGCACAGCTGCGCACTGCAGTCCTACTCTACGCTTTTTATACTTAGTGATCAGCTGACCACCAAAAGGTTATGCCACCCAGTGGTCAATACTTAGCATAACACACAATCACAACAGGAAGGGGCGGACGGGGGTCTTACAGAAAAAAAAAAAAAAAAACAAACGCACTCCGATCAAAGTTTTTCTACTCTGGCGTTGGCTCTCTGAGTCCCTGCAGGCAAAAACAAAAATAGTCTCACTGCCTTAAAACAATGAAGTGAAGGTCCATCATCATCATCATCATCATCATCATCATCATCATCGTCAGCATCCTTATTTTAGAATTTTTACCACCTAGAATTTGCGCAATAGTGTCCTTTTTCCTAAATAATTGTTATAATAAATAATGCATATGTTTGGTTTGGCTCTTGGAATGACATCATGGTGCACTCAAGTGGAGCTAAACAAACCTTTTGTTTTTAATAAACATCAAGACATTTTTCTTTTTTCAGTGAAGTTTCTTTTTCTTTCCAAGTATTTAATCTAGTGACTGACAATGATTTTTTATTTTTTTGTAATTATTAATTTATATTGCATTATAAACACACTGCATTTTGATGTTATTATTGTACAATGAAATGTATCAAAGACCATAGAATGTGAATGATTAATTATGTTTGGTTGAAGACAAGTCAGAGCGGCAGGACATCCAACTGACTGAGACTGACTAAATAAAGTGCTTCCGCCAGCGATCACTCTGACGCTGATGTTTGATTCCCAGAGCCATTACTGCTGTTCTGGTTCTGTGTTTGTGTGTGTGTGTTGGGGGGGGACTGTTTGAATGGTGGCTCAAGGCCTTGGAAGCTGCCTAATGGGTTTATATTTACCTGCCTGTCTTCAGACGCTGCTCACTTTGTTCCATTAGATCAGAAAAAATAAAATTTGCCCTGAGAGAGACAAGAAAAAGTGCAATTATAATTGCTCAGATCCAATTTCTTTCTATCTGAATTACTTATTTGCAATTTTACTCATTTCATGTTTATTCTATCTAAACTTTCTCCATTCCTACAACATTACAAGCACATTTCTCCATCCTCAAAAATATGGACAATATCTACATCTATGTCCTAAGGATTAATTTCACAGCTTTCTTGCTTTTAAATGTCTCTATTTACTTGTATCAAAATGTAGTTATTTTTGTATTCAATATATATTTTAACAGTGCATTGGCAGAAAAAGATTTGACTATCTAAATGTAGAATTATTTTACCTTAAAATGATCGGCTGCATACGCTGTGTTAGCTTAATACAGTATTTTCTTTTCTCAGTGCAAATAATAAATGTGTTGGGGTTTTTTTTAACAAATAACAGAATGTTAAAAAGAAAAATATCACTGAATTGCTGAGTCTCCCCTCACGCTGCTTGATGGGAACCACAGAGGCTCCACGTTTGCCCTCAGAGTTTCCTCTACGGAAATCACAACCTTTTTTCTTCCCAAGGGCTGCAGGTGGTCATGGTCTCCGTCACCTTCCTCTTCCTCCTCCTCCTCCTCGCAGGGAGATAAACCCTTATTAGAGACGCGGGCAGCGCAGACAAAGGCCCAGCGTCACGGCAGCTGTGTGCCAGTGTGTAACTGTAGACTCTGACCTGCAGCCCGTCGGCCCGCTGACGACAAGTCAAGTTGGTGTTAATCTGCCATATCTGCCGGCTGACATTTGGCACAACGTGAATGAAGGGATGATGGAGGGATGACGGAGGGGTAGAGGAGGATAGTGGAGGTGAGGCAGCAGGTGTCCAAGCGTCACTCAGTCTGTAACACACATACTTGAAGTTTGTTTTCTATCTATCTATCTATCTATAGATAGAGATGGATCAATAGAGAGAGAGAGCGATGTTAAAATTTAACATTTGTGTTAAAACACATAAAAAGATCAGCAGACAGCAGATTAAAAACAACAACAAAAGACCTAAAAACATGAGACAAATTACAAATATTAAGTAAAACTTGCAAATGCTGTGAAATTCCAGCAATGTTCTAAAGTAGTGAGGACTGAGTGAGTGTGTGCGTGCGTGAGTGAGTGAGTGAGTGAGCAAGTGAGTGAGGGGAGGAGGGTGAAATTTAATTGGCTGTCCATTTTCATGCATCAGGTTAGGTGGATGACTGAACGTTGGTGATGACGTGTGTGTGCGTGTGTGTGCGTGTCCTTGGGCGACAGGCTACAAAAGTGCGTCCAGCCGCCGAGGCAGCAACAGAAGTGGCCGGACTCAGAAACGGACGACAGAAGAAAAAGAAAACTGCAGCAATAAGACAACGAAGAGCGACGGGAGCGGGACGGAGTGGTGAGAAATTGCCTGTTCTTTAAATTTTCGTGTCATTTTTTTTTTTTTTTTTAATTAGTCCATTAAAACTGTACATGCTCAAATTAAGAAAGAATTTGAGAAAAATAAGCTATTTTTTGACCAATTCTTTCAACCAAAAAAAAGTTGTGCTACTTGAATTAAAAGTTAGACTATAATTCTCTCACATATTACAAATATTAAATATCTAAAAACAATACAAAGATTTGCATAATAAAAACATCAAGGCAGCAAAAATAAAGAATGTAGTAAAATTGTAGCAAATTCCTTACGTCGTAAATTATTACTCCAATTATGTAACTTGTAAAATATTTATAAACACAAAAGATATCATACATTAATACAAGGCTTCCAGACAAGAAATCTATCATTGTTATTTCTACTAAATTTGCCTGTCATCTGTTCCTGTTTCAATGTTTGTGACAATGTCTTGCAGAACAATGTGTCCTGTGTGGCTATTGGCAGCTGTGGCGCTTGTGGGCGTTGCCCAAGGAGATGTCAGCCAGTGCTGGGAGCACCCGAGCTGCCAGGGGCTGAGCTCGCAAAGCAGCATCAAGGTGGCCAACGACACATTCTATTCCTTTTCTTTTCTTTTTAAGCTGTCAATCAATCTTTTTTTTAATTTTATTCATTATCAATTTTTTATGATACAAAATTGGTTTAAGTTTTCAAGACATTTCTAAGGTTCAAATTTTTTAAAACATTTTTTCAATATATTTTTTTTTCAATGTGGAAATTCAATGAACTCTTACAGTTTTGTCACGACTAAACTCCAAAACTCTTCCCCCCGTCAGGAGTGCATCCAACGCTGCCATGCCGACCTCACCGCAGAGACTCCCATCATCCCCGGCGACGCCCACCTTCAGGCTCTGCCCCCGCCAGACCCTGCCTCCTCCTTCATCCTGGTCTCCTCCCCCCAGCAGGCCAAGCGCTCCTACTCCATGGAGCACTTCCGCTGGGGGAAGCCCGTGGGCCGCAAGCGCCGCCCGGTCAAGGTCTACACCTCCAACGGCGTGGAGGAGGAGTCGGCCGAGGTTTTCCCCGACGAGATGAAAAAGAGGCGGGAGCTGACCAATGAGCTGCTGGCGGCGGCGGCGGTTGCAGCAACAGCAGAGCAGCAGCATCAGGAGGAAGAGGAGGAGGAGGAGGAAGAGGAGAGGGAGGTGGTCCAGGAGGTCCGGGAAGTGATGGAGGAGGCTGAGCAGCAGCAACAGCTACAGCTCCAGCAGCGGCAGCAGCAGCAGGTTTTGGGCGACGCCCACCAGAAGAAGGACGGCCCCTACAAGATGAAGCACTTCCGCTGGAGCGGCCCACCGGCCACCAAACGCTACGGCGGCTTCATGAAGAGCTGGGACGAGCGCAGCCAGCGGCCGCTGCTCACGCTCTTCAAGAACGTCATCAACAAGGACGCACAGCAGCAGTAGTGAGAGCGGCCATCACTTTTTTCCTTTTTTTTTTTTTAACACCACTGACAGACAGGAAGTAAGCTTGTTAGCAAATTCACAACCAGCAAAAAAATAAATAAAAATAAAATTTTAAAAATGGCAAAAAAAAACAACTGCCAACGATGCCAGTGACTGGGAGGAGAGAGCAGCGTGAACGGTGAACAGATGTTTTGATATTTATGAATTTGTGTAAATACATGTAAATGACATGAAACAATAAAGGTATTTGCAAGCAAGAGAGAGAAATAGAGAAGCTGTTTTCTGAAACCATGACAACAGCCAACAGCACCCAGTTGGTCAGTTTCATCTCAGAGCACGGCTGACGACCAATGAAGCCATTGTTAAAACATTTTCATGAACAAGACAAACAAACGAGTGAAAATAAAAGTGCAATGTTTTATTGACCATGTGCAAGACATGTGGGCTGGGTCTGTAGAGGACATTTGCTAAACTCACACTTGGATCAGCTCACCTATCTAATTAACGCTAATAAGTCACATGACTCGGGACATGGAGGGGGGTGAAAAGTGAGAAGTCTCTAGTACACACACAGGTCAGGGAACTTCATCTCGTAGAGCGGCGTGGACCGTGGCGGCGAGTGTCCGGACGGAGACGGAGGTGGGCGGATGATCAGGTCGAACACCTGGTCCAGTTTGGACTGGAGCAACGATGCCTGGGTGGGTGGTGCAATACACAAACGCAATCAAACCAACAATCAAAAGAAATAAAATAAAATCCACTGAACTTTTACTGATCCACCTGCAGTTATTAAACTCAGTGAGATGCTGGCTGACGAGGTCAGAGGTCACTCACCCGGGCTCCACAGTGGGCGGCGATCTCCTCAAACGGCGCCGTCTGGAACCTCTCCACCAGCTGCAGCCTCCGCCGGCGCTCCTCCTCCTCCACACCGCCGCCGCGGTCCTCTGCACGCCAAGTCATGTGACATCAGTGTAAAAACTCATGAAGGCGAAGGAGTTTAAAATGTGGCTGAATTGTGTAGTTTGAAGTTTAATGACTGGGAGAAGGGCAGGGGAGGTGATGTGAACTTCATTGTCACGTACCGATTGTGCTCTTTAACGTCTCAAAGGTGATCTGCTCCGTCTGGGGAGGCTGAGAGGGAGGGGCATCAGTCGAGGTGGATAGACAGACACACACACAGACAGAACATCAGGCAGGCAGGCAGGCAGGCAGGCAGGCAGACAGACAGACAGACAGACAGACAGACCTTGTGTTTGTCAGGACAGCGCTCTGCGTCCATATCAATCTGCAGAGAGACGACGTCCCCGATGCTCTTCCTCTTGGACAGACGGTCTTCGTCTGGAAGAGACAGACACTCACAGTGAGGAGCGACAACACGGCATCATCGCTCATGTTTCAGGATCATTTCCAGGCAGCAAAAAAGATAACCACAAGTCAAGGCACAAGTCAACACTGTGGATGAGGTGAGGGAAGGGGAGGAGAGGGGCTCACCTGTTAGCTGAGGTGTGTACGGCGTGTTCAGGCGCTCCAGGTGTGCGCCGTAGCTACTCCCTGCCAGGGCCTCGCTCATCGCCAATTGGCTGAAGAGGAGGGCCTCGCCCACCTTCAGTTCACCTTCCAGCAGACTGAAGAAAACCAGTCAGTCAGTCAGCCAGTCAGTCAGTCAACTAGTCAGTCAGTCAGTGAGTCAACAAGTCAATCAGTGAGTCAGTCGGACAACCAGTCAGCCAGTCAGTCAGTCAACTAGCCAGTCAGTCAACTAGCCAGTCAGTCAGTGAGTCAACAAGTCAATCAGTGAGTCAGTCGGACAACCAGTCAGCCAGTCAGTCAGTCAACTAGCCAGTCAGTCAGTGAGTCAACAAGTCAATCAGTGAGTCAGTCAGGCAACCAGTCAGCCAGTCAGTCAGTCAACTAGCCAGTCAGTCAGTGAGTCAACAAGTCAATCAGCCAGTCAGCCAGTCAGTCAGTCAACTACTCAGTCAGTGAGTCAGTCAGCTAGTCACTCAGTGAGTCAGTCAGTCAACTAGTCAGTCAGTCAACTAGTCAGCCAGTCAGTGAGTCAACAAGTCAATCAGCGAGTCAGTCAGGCAACCAGTCAGCCAGTCAGCCAGTCGGTCAGTCAACTACTCAGTCAGTCAGTCAGTCAGTCGGAAAACTGCAGGAATTTCTGGCATCATCTCTAACCTGGGCGAGTCACAGAAAGCATCCTCCGGCAGAAGGTAGGGGGCGCCGGCCCTTCGACTCTCTTTCACCTAGAAAAGAAAAACGCAGGCAAGAGGCGTTTAAGACAACGCCCGGCTCCGCTCACTTTGCGGCGTCCTCACCAGCGTGACGTGCTGCTGCAGTGAAGGGGGCGGGCCCAGCTGTGACAGCACGCCCAGGAAGGCGGCGCACACGGCGTGGATCCCGCAGCGGTTGAGTGCCGACAAGCACTCATGGACCGACAGCGCCAGCTCCTGCAACAATCAATCAGGGGAGGAGGTACAGTGAGGGCGGAAGAGTTAGCGGCAAACGAACATTGAAGCAATCGAGCGCTCTGCCATAATATGGGGAGGAGTGGCGGGGGCGGGGCCTCCGAACCTGCAGGGCGAGGGCCAATCGGATGAGGTCCACCAGCACCTCCTCGCTGTACAGCTCCACGCCCAGGACGGCCAACAGCGTGAACAGAGCCTGGTAGTGGTCCCGCCCACTGCTCTCCTCCTTGCAGGTGAGGTAGACGTGTCTGTAGAGACGCTGGGCGTGCTGCACACACACGCACAAACACACACAAGCACAAGGCCGTCACAACTTGGAGACGCTTTATGATGTGTGCGATGTGAAAAACGTGTCTCACCTTTCTGATGAATAAGTTGTCCTGCCGGGAGCTCCGGTCCTCCTTCAGCTGCAGAACTGACACGTCAAAGGTCTCACTGTCAGGGGGTTGGGGGGGTGGCAAAGAAAAGAGGATACAGTGAAGCAGACAGACAGACAAAAGGACAGGACATCACACAGACTGGCAATTAGGTCTGCGGAGAAGATAACTGGGACTAACCTCCCATCTATCCACAACTTGTACCTATCCAGAACAAGGAAACGTGCAAGTAACATCGTCGCAGACACCACACACCCAGGACAAGGACTTTTCAAACTCCTCCCCTCTGGTCAGCGGTACAGAGCACTGTACGCCAAAACCAGCAGACAAACCTCAGCAAAACCTCAGTTTTTTCCCTCAGGCTGTTGCTCTGATGAACTCACATCACTAACAGAGACTCAGAGCAATTACTGGGCAATAACCATCCTTCCACTTCACCTGCTTGCATTGCTCATACTGCACTACTGTTTCCTGTTAACATTGCTGTTTACATTATATTACAGTACTCATATTACAGTACACTGAACATTTCCACCTCGACTTTTCTTTTTATGTTTCTTTTTATTTTACTGTAACAGGATATACACATGTACACTTGTATATATTTTTTTTATATTTAGGTATATTTAGACAGACTTGTATATATTTTATATTTGGGTATTTTTAGGTATATGTGCACATTTAACGAATACTTGCATATCTATATATATCTATATATATATATTTTATTTATATATACTATGTAGACTTGTATATAGATCCTTATTTTACTCCTCCACCGAGTTGCACACTGTTTATAGTTTATTTATGCTTCCGGTTGCACATTGTTTACTTGTTTACCCTTACTTTTTACTTATTCTGTAGTTTGTTTTTGGGTTGTTGTTTTTTTACCTAAGTAGTGGGATAGAGAAAAACCAGAGTCAAATTCCTTGTTTGGCATGCACAAACTTGGCCAGTAAAGCTGATTCTGATTCTGATCAGACAGACTATCAGACAGACAGACCGACAGACAGACAGTGGAAGGTTTCACTGTCGGGGGACGCCAAAAGCAAAGAGGACGCAGTGACGCACGTCTGCCACTAGGTGGCAGCAGATCCCCATTCACTGGTAAAAACCTGGTCAAACCACAAGGGAGCTGACCTGGCGGTGGCGGCGGCGACCCTGGTGGCGTTGCGGCGGCGGTCCAGGAGCGAGGTGAGGATGGCGAGCACCAGCAGGCGGATCTCGGGGTCCTCCATCAGCGTGAAGGACAGCAGCGGCTCCAGGAAGGAGGAGGGCAGCGCCGTCAGCAGGTTGGTGCTGTCATAGCGCTCTGACACCTGGGGGGTAGAGAGAGATGAAGAGACAGAGAGAGAGTGAGGTCACGTGGGTCAATCACCCCCCTCTCTCTCACCCTCCCTCCCCTGTGGACTCACCTGGAGGAGGGACTTAAGGAGCATCACCTGGATCATCCTGCTGCCCTCCAGACTGACGGAAGGAAAAAAACAAAACAAAAAAAGTCAGCATAAACACAAGTTTATCCAAGATGTTTTGTCCGTTTTTGTTAAGATAAAAAAATATTTCAAGAAAAAACTATTTCTTTTCGATGGTGATCAGTCAGTGATACCCAGCGTTGGGCAACCCCAGAGCTGGGTAGATCCCTGGAACTGGTATCTTCCCCATGATGAACAGCATGACCTCTGACCTCTGGTAGACAGGCAGCGTGTTGGCAAAGGATCCTGTGGTGCGGGGGGGAACACGTCTTTTTATTATCTTTTTTTTTTAAAAAGAAGCTGGCTGGCAACTATTAAACTAAAACGTGGGCATGGCTGCCAACCAATGGTCTTGATGACAGCGTCCTGCAGCGTCCGTTCCTCCGCCGAGGTGGTCTTGCACTTGGCGGCATTGTCGTAGTAGCCTGTCAGCTGGTAGTCGACGCTCTGACGAAGCTGTCGCAGCAAGGTGTTAAACACCTCCAGCACCGTGGGGCCTGGAAAACAGAGGCGGCACAGGTCTTAGCCAGGGAGGAGGAGGAAGGAAAAAAGAAGGAAGGAAAAAATAAAGATGAAAGAACAAGACAGAAAGATGATGGAAGCAGGAGGAAGAAAAAAGGGAGAAAGACGAAAAAGAAGGAAGAAAAATGAAGAAGAAGAAGGGAGAAATAAGAAAGAAAGAACATAGAACAAAATAAAGAAGAACGGTAACAATGGAAGTAGAAGAAAGAGAGAAGAAGGAAGAAACATGACGGAATAAGAAGGGAGAAGAAAGAAAAAAGGAAGAACAAAAGAAGGAAGGAAGACAGGAAGAAAGAATGGAGAAGAAGGAAGAAAGAAGGAAGAAGAAATAAAATAGAAAGGAGGAAGAAAGAAAGAAGGAAGAACAAAAGAAGAAAGAAGAAAAGAAAGAAAGAAAGAAAGAAAGAAAGAAAGAAAGAAAAGAAAGGATGAAAGGAAGAAAGAAAGAAAAAAGAAAGGAAGAAGGAGAAGAGAAGAACTGACCCACGGATCCGGAAGCCTCTATGACGGCGGCCTCGGACAGGACCTCAACAATGCCAGCCCGGACGGAGGCCGGACGGAGGCTGTTGGCGTCCAGGTGGCCCAGCAGCTGCTGGATCACCAGGTGAGAGTGCTGCGACTAGTGGCAGACGACGGAACAGCAGGTGAGGCGAGGGAGCAGCTGGACAGCGGGCTGGTGCACTGTTACAGGTACCTGCTCACCTGGATGGAGTACATGATGATCTGGAAGCACTGGACGGCAAAGCTCCGTCCCTCCCACAGACTGCGGCTGTCCAGGTGCCTGGAAACACGCATTGGGAAAAACAGCACACCTATGGTGGATCTGAAGAGACAACTAGAACTGTCAGGAGCTGTGTTTCCATTACCCCTAGAATTGCGCAACACCGCAATAAAAAACTGGTCATGGAAACACCTAAACTTCGAAAAACCTCTCAAATATCGCTAAAAGGTTTTTACACTCTCATGAGGTGGTTTTCCAGTCGTATCGAGAGAGAGGTATATCGCAAAAATGTCACGGAAACACTTTTTTCGCATTTATACATCACCGGACGAGACGTAGGGGGTCACGTGACCAGTTAACTTCAAGTGAAAATTGAGCATTATGTTTGGACGGAGGAGGAGACGGAATATTCTTTCCAAGTAATCAAAGAGAAAAATATAACAACCATTCTTAACAGCTAACAAAGGTAAAAAAAAAACACAAAAGCAAACGTAACTCTCATAATTCTCGCAGGACAAGATTTTACGTGAATTATGGCTTGTGCGCTTCGCACCATTCAATGGAAACACCTGAAAATGGCAATTGTACTTTGTCGAAATTTTAGAAGTATCGCTTTTATTTTGCGAGAAAGTGTAATGGAAACGCAGCTAGTAACACCGATCAATGCTGTCTGTGCTAATTAGTGGAAATTCTGAAATCCCCCATCATGCTCCAAGGGGAATGGAAACACGCATTGGAAAACAGCACACGTGTCACGTGATTGCATCTCACACTGTCAGAGCTACAATGCTAACATTGTTGATGCTAAATAGCGGAAATTCTGAAATCCCCTGCCTGAAAACAAATGTGGAAAAGAACACAAATGTGGTGGATCAGCAACATTTAGCCCCGTCAGAGATCCCAATGCTAATGCTGTTTGAAATTCCCATCATGCTCCAGGTGAATGAAAACGGCACACCTGTCATGTGAAGACGTCTAGCATTGTCAGAGATACGGACAATAATGTTGTCAATGCTAATTAGCGGAAATTCCCGGTGTTCCAGGTGCGTCTTACATCAGCACAGGTTTTATGGCATTGTTGATGTGTCCGTATGCAGCTCGGCCCAGCAGCTCCCTGAAACACACCTCGGTCTGCTCCGCCGGGGACTCACTACACGCACACACACACACACACACACACACACTATTAGAGCTTGAAAACCTCCTCACAGACTGTCCCCCCGCCTCCCCTTTGCCCTCGCACCTGTCACTCTCAGCGCGCCGCTGCAGGTTGACCAGCAGGGCGGGGACAATCTGCTCCATGTGTCTGGGTTCCCAGATGTTGACCTGCAGCTCGTCGTCCACCGTCTTGCGGACCACACCCTGGAGACCACGGATCCCCGACACGCGGATCCTGGGGAGAGAGTGTGAGGGGGGAGGGGTCAAGAGGTTGAGTCAGAGCTAGAATCCAGAAACGTGCGTTAAGCAGAAAATAAAGTACAGGACTCACTGGTTCTGGATGTCGAGGTCGTCGTGCTCCGAGTGACACATCTGGCTGAAGCGAGACACAAAGAAGTCGTAGCTGCGATGGTACGACGGCGTGTCCTCCTCGATGTTGGCGAACTTCACAAACTGCAGAGCCAGAGAACAAGACACACTAGAGCATGCACGGGCAAACTACGGCCCGGGGGCCTTATGTGGCCAATTATCCTTTTCAATACAGCTCGCCGAACTTGAAACTATATTAATCAACCTTATTGATAATAATAATAATAATAATAATAATAATAATAATAATAATAATAATAATAATAATAATAATAATAATAATAATAACTTGGATTTATATAGGGTAGGCATGGAATGTATTGCTGGTGGTGTGGGCTTGGGTGAAGAGGTAGGTTTTGAGGCGGGACTTGAATACGGGGAGTGTGGGAGAGTCACGGATGGACTGGGGGAGGGAAAAGGCTCTGTCGCCAAAGGTCTTCAGCTTGGATGGTGGAATGGAGAGGGTGAGAGTGGAGGAGGATCGGAGGGCTCAGGAGAGGCGGTGGAGGATCAGGAGGTCAGACAGATAGTGGGGGGCCAGGTGGTGGACAGCTTTGAAGGTGAGGAGGAGTATTTTGAAGCAGATGCGATGTTTGATGGGGAGCCAGTGAAGAGACGGCACAATAGGAGTGATGTGTTCACGGGACCTGGTGTGAGTGAGGAGGCGGGCAGCAGAGTTCTGAACCATTTGGAGTTGATGGAGGGATTGGGAGGAGATGCCATACAGAAGGGAGTTGCAATAGTCAAGGCGGGAGGAGATGAAAGCGTGGATGAGGGATTCAGCAGCAGAGTGGGAGAGGCTATGTCTGATTTTGGCGATGCGACAGAGGTGGAAGTAGGAGGTTTTGATGAGTGAGTTGACATGCGGTTCGAAGGAGAGGGTGGAGTCCAGGATGACGCCAAGATTGTGTGCCAGAGGGGAAGGGGTGATGGAGGTGGAGTCGATGGAGAGTGCGAAGGGTCCGGTCTTGCTCAGGGTGGATTTGGTGCCAATGAGGAGAAGCTCTGTTTTGTCGCTGTTGAGTTTGAGGAAGTTATGTGCCAGCCAAGATTTTATTGTGGAGATGCAGGTTTCGATGTGGGGGGTTTTGGTGCGAATGTAGATCTGAGTGTCATCGGCATAGAGTTGGAAGTCCAAGTTGTGGTTGCGGATGATGCGGCCAAGGGGGAAGAGGTAACAGACGAAGAGGAGGGGCCCAAGGACTGAGCCCTGGGGGACCCCCTGGGTGACTGGGGAGAGTGTGGATGTGTGACCGGAGAGGGAGGCGAACTGTTGTCAGTAAACCCATAACCCTAACCCTAAAACCTTATGAAAGTTTTAGTTTCCCTGCGTTCTCACATTTTCTGACACAGTGATGATGATGATATCCTGACGAATAACATATTTCTAAATTACTTTTAATAACTGTAATTAAAAAAAAAGCTGTATTTAATTTGTTTTTATTTTCAGTGTTTAAAGAGTCACTTCAACAAAGAGGACTTCAAAGACTTATTTTTCGTTGTAACGCTTTTGTTCATTTTCAATTCACATTAAAGCACGTTTTCTACATATCGCATGATAGATTTTTCCTCTCATGAGGTGGGTCACCAAAACACTCCATCCATCTGCTCCTGCTCCAGCCCCTCTATCAAATTTTAGACATTTTAAAAACCCATTGTGGCGCACCAGTCAAAAAGTGTGCCCACCCATGCACTAGAGTTTATACACACAACATCTCTTCATCATCATCATCATCATCATCATCATCATTGCAATTATCGGAATAAATATGTTGATTCTGGATCCAAAAAACAGCCGTTAAAATATATCAAATCAACAACAACAAAAAAAGAAAACCCACACAATTAAACTCCACCCATCTCCTCCACCTGTTTATCTTTAAAGTGCACCGATTGGTTGGTTTACATGCTGACTGAATGAAGATTAATAAAAAATTAAAAAAAAAAAGCTTACAGTCTCAGCAGTGAATGACAGTTTTATCAAGGATAAATTTAGTTTCAAGTGTGCGTGTGTGCATGTGTGCGTGTGTGCATGCGTGCGTAAAGCAGATTAAAGAGAATGTAAATGAATGACCATAACCATAATCCCACTGCTGCTACATCCAGGAGATAAAGGCAGGGTTGACACTCTGACCTGGCAGCAACATGTAATGCCTGACCACCTAAAACATGTGCATGTGCGTGTGTGTGTGTGTTTGTGTGTGAGCGTCCCTCACAGAGTTGGTGGCCAGGATGTGCAGGTGCGGCTTGTTGTCGGCCTCCAGCAGCAGCCGCAGTGTGCTGAGGAAACTCTCCACCAGCAGGTTGATGCTCTGGCAGTGGCACGCCAGCAGCAGCTGCTCCATGGCCTCCAGGGCGATGCACACGTACCTGCATGTACGACACACGTTAGCTGTGCGTGTGTGTGTGTGTGTGTGTGTGTGTTTGCACATTGTGGGTCGCTGACCCGTAGCGGTGACGGTTGAGCTCCCGGGTCAGACGCTCCGACAGGTAGGCGGCGATGCGGTCCAGCTTCTCCGGAGCTGAGAGGGCGAAGAAGGTCAGCTTCTCCATGTTGGCTTTCACCAGCCCATCCTACACACACACACACACACACACACACACACACACACACACACATGCACGCAGGCACGCACAAACACACACACAACATTATTCTGTTCATTCCATTCCATTCAATTCCATAAGCGTGTGTGTCTGTGTATTGCAGTCTCGTATTCAGGCATTATTGGGACTCCTTTAGACATTTGAGGAAATCTGAGTTTTGGTTCTCACAGTGCCAGCATGACATTTTTTTTTAGGGTGAAGTCAAGTCGATTTATTGCACACATCACACACACCTCGGGGTCCTCGGGGAAAATGTTGTCCACCAGCCGTTTGTAGCGCGGCCGCAACGCCCAGCAGCAGCCGCACAGACCTGCAGGGGGCAGCAGAGGGTAAAAAAGAAACAAACAACAAAAAACATGTTCATAGTTCATAGCAGTCAATAAATCCCGGCAAGCCACTATAATAAATGTTTGGATTGGTTACTGCTGTTTAGATTGTTTTCATCTCAGTGGATGCTCAGTACATCCTGTGGCTGTTTCACATTAAGAGGCCTGAATTAGGGTCAAGTGACACGTGACTTAAAAATGTAATGAATTCTGAAAAGGTGGAGAGATTTAAAATAATTTGGAGAAAAAAAAAACAGGATGTTATTCAATTTTCTTTCCTCTTTCAGAGAGATGTATGTATTTTCAAAATAAAAGCTTGTTTCAGATAAATGTCTGAAGCCATGTGAGGATGGGGTGGGATGGGGTGGGGGTGTGGCGTGGATTTGATGTCCTTCCTGTTTTCATTCCGCTCCATGTTCGCTGCAATAGGTTTGGAGAGATTAAATGAGACATGGGATCTACTGACGCTTCTGCCAAGTCATAACGCAGACACACACACACACACACACACACACACACACACACACACAGAAACAATACTACATCCTCAGCGCTAATCCCACGGTGGCTGGTAGTTGCGTAACGTGTTTATATTGTGGTGGGCAGAGATGCAGGTTTGATCCAGGGGACGACACATGCGACAGAAGAGAAGCACCGAGCAGCTGAAAGAACTGATGAATCCATCGTGACAAAGTTTATAATACGTGCAGTTTGACGTCTCTTAATTCATGGATTGGTTTTGTTGGAGAGACATCTTAAAACATAATATCAAATGTCATCATTATTTTTTTTAAACAGTGCTGAAATAATTACTTTTTTTTATCTTTTGCCAGGAACAAAAAAAAAAACAATGTATTTTTTGGTACAAACTAAAAGATTTACTTAATTTTTTTTATTATGAACATGCATTTATCAAAACAGTTTAGTGCTCCATAATTGATATTATTGAGGACCAATTTGAATATTAACATTTTTATTCGTATTGATGGCCATGTTGATTATTTCTATTTTCCTCAATAATCTATCAATTAACTGGACGCAACTCCCATTAAAACTTAAAGTGAACATTAATGTTGGCTAACACTCACAACAAATAAACTTTGAATTGTACAAATGTTCAATCATTCATTCAGTCATTCATTTATGTTAAAGAATAGCATGCAAGCGGAAAAACTATCATAATATATTAGAATATTAAAAAAAATTCTCACCATACATGAAGTCGCTTCCTTCGGCTCACATCCACTCTGTCACTTCGCACACACAAACACACACACATTTGTGGTTAATCCCACACACACGCGCGCGCGCGCGCACGCGCACGCACTAAACCCGCCTCCTGTCATGCAGCCCCCTCACGTCCTGTCGACTTCCTGCTCCCACATTCAGCCTCTGGTCAGACGCCGTTTGTCGCCACAGAAACATATTTAACAGGGTGCAGTTTTACAATTTACACTTGTTCTCAGCCCTGAAAGTGTGTGTGTGTGTGTGTGTGTGTGTGTGTGTGTGTGTGTGTGTGTGTGTGTGTGTGTGACACAGCGAGCGAGAGAGCCATGTGCAGCAGCTCAGCTCTCTCTAATCTGCTCTGGATTTATTTATCATTCCAGCAGAAACAGAGGGGGTAAGAAAAAAAATGGAGAAAAAATGAAAACATATTAGGGACCTGCGGAGTGCCGACAGGCTGAAAACACACAAAACGGCGCGTGGCGACGACAGGAAGCGGCGCTGCGGCTAATCGCATTACAGCTCAGGCAGTCATGTGAGCGCCAGGTTTCGTTTATTAATTCATCCGTTACGACATCTCGCCTTTTGTCTCCTCCAAATCAGCTTCTAAGACGCTAATTTAACAGCAGATAATTACAATTAGAATGTAATATGTCAATATTTGCCATTACAGGAGGCCTGGAATCAATTGTAAACCTCCAGGTTGAAGAATTGGAAGTTTTCTTGTCAATTATCTCAGCTGCTGATTCAATTATATATCACAGAGGTTCTCAATTTGTCTTATTAAATCTCTGTAACTAGAATTTAACCCTGAAAAACACCTCTAAACCACAACATTGAACTACAGATGCAATAAAACACTTATTTAAACATTTATTTTTAACACTTGATAACACTAGATATGTAAATAATTTGTAAAAATGTATATATTTTTTATTTCTTTTTCATTCACTCTTTGCACTCTTTTTAATTCTGTACATGCTGCTGCAACTATGCAAATTTCCCCAATGTTGGATAAATGAAGACATTGTTATTGTCTTATTCTTAAAGTAGCTCAGATTTAAACGGTATATACGGTTAATCAGAAATGACCAATTGGGAGCCTCCTCTCTAGTTACCTGCAGCTGACTGATGGTCCAGAACGGAGCAGCAGTCCTGCAGGAGCCTCCGAGGGGCCTCGGACACCGTGGACATGACGGCGGTCCTGGGCAGCGACACGCCCCGGGGCATGCTGGGTAGACTGGGCAGCCCGGGCAGGCTGGGCATGGTGAGGCCTCGCGGTAAACTGGGTGGGTTGACGGCTCTGGGCAGCGAGCCCAGCATGGCCGGCACGGTGGGGAACCTCGGCAGAGTCCCCGGCATCTTCTCATGGGACGGCAGGTGGATGCAGGTGGACCTGGAGGAGGAAGAGGAGGAGGAGAGGATGGAGGAGGTGAAATGAGCAGAAAGAGCAGAACTGAAGAAAGCAGAGAGGTTTTTGGCTGCTGGCTGCACCTCCTGCCTGCACACATTCCTCTGAACCTTAACCCCTTCAACTCCACCTCCTTCCTTCCACCCAGCTGCTCCATCAGCTACAGGCAGACCCAGGCGGCAGCACTTTTCCACTAAAAGAGAGCGCCAGCTGCCGACAAGGGTCATTATACGACTTCTGATGAAGAGCTGCTGGGTAGCGGCTGAAATAGCTGGCAGGGATCCGCTCCGACAACAGTCACTTGACCGACTGCATATGTGCTCAATTTAAATTAACGCTGACTCAACGTAAAGGCCACGCCTCCTTTGAAAAAGTATTAAAGCTGCTAATTTTTCCATGAATTATGATGATTTCTATCAATGAAGTCTTGTCCAGTTTAGATTATTGCCAAACAAATAAACAAATCATTAGAATTTAGGTTATGTTTATGTTCTGCAGTTGGGTCAAATTGCAAAAACAGAACAAAAAAAACACGTGAAAAAGTTACAATAAACAATAAATTTCATCCACACAGAGAGACACGCACATGCACACACACACCTACCTGCTGGAGTCCAGTGTTGTGCTGCTCTCTCTGCTGCTGCTGCTGCTGCTGCTGCTGCTTCCCCGCCAGCCTCAGCTTACATAACCTCCACACAGCGCCCACTGGCACTGCCGCTCGGATCAATAATCGATGGACGGGATTGATCTTCCAACTCCGACATCATGCCAGTCACATGTCACAGCAGCAACTTCCTGCCTTACAATTTACAGACACATCTATTCACACACACACACACACACACACAGCCATGCATCAGGGCTTCAAAGGACTTGAAATAAAGTGGCCCCCACGTGTTTCCCACCATCCCACTACTGTGTGATGATACACTGCTCCCGCTGCCGCTCTTCAGCCACAGCGTTACATCACCTGCAGGGAGGCGCATCACTTCCAGTCTTCAGACACCATGTGATCACAAGGCTACTGGGGACTGACTGGCTGTCAGTGACTTGTCTACGCACCGCTCAGTTGTTTGCGACTGTCGCCAAGGAAACATGGGACATAATAAAGATAATAATAATAATGGATTGGATTCATATAGCACTTTTCAAGGCACCCAAAGCGCTTTACATTGAACCCATTTTCATTCACACTGCATTCACACTGGTGGTGGTAAGCTACATGTGTAACCACAGCTGCCTGGAGGCAACACATGCACGTCCGGTTTTTATAATGTAAGAATCATAACTTGGAGAAAAATCCTCCCTCTGTGCAAGATGAGACCTTAATGCAAGAGACAATTAAATAACAGGAAATGTAAGTTTTAATAATAAAAAATAAATAAATCATGCCAAGGTTTCCCCCTGCTGGCCGTTTGTGAGAATGCAGCATCATCAAACTTGACCACAGTCCCTAAAGTCCCTGGTTTCTCTGCGGGATGAGGATGCTGATTTTGAAACCACACAGCAACAAGGGGCAACCTTTTAACACAGGGCTTTGTCTAAGGGGGTAAAAAAATATGAATA
>CM020501.1:1735860-1768360 GCA_009823395.1 Thamnaconus septentrionalis | reverse complement strand
CGGCCAATTGGCTGACAGCTTCATTGAGGAGCAGGTGGATGGAGTCGTCATTGAGTGCCGAGACAAAGCCGCTGCAGATTTTAGCGAGAAAAAAAATGTGTGTTCATTTGTGTGACTCAAACTTTTCTTCATCCAAGGCGTGTAAGTGTGTGTGTGTGTCTGTGTGTGTGTGTGTGTGTGTGTGTGTTACCTGCTGGATGTGCAGACCTGAGTCCACAGCTGTACACAGAGCAGCGACACAGCAGCGTCCTCACTGGTCTGGATGCGTTCATAGTGGATGGAGCTGAGGACTGGAGATGGACGGACGGGCAAACAGGTGAGAAAAGCTACCACCCCGCCATTCACTGAGAACGACGATCAATAAACCAATCAGCAGCCTGATCAATGAGTCCAGGAGGTGACTGACCCTGCGCCGTCAGCCGAGTGTGAGTTCTCAACATCCAGCCAACTGAATCCATCAGTTTCCTGAAGAGAGACCCACACTGACAAACGCACAAACACACACTTTGACGTCAGACAGCATAAAACTTCAATATACATTGATGCTCTTGTTTTTAAAGAAAGAGTGACACACCTCCGCTTGCCTCATAAGCTGACTGGCCAATGACAGGAGGCCGTCCATGACCGACGGCAGGAAGAGCTGGTGGAAGGCCTCCGACTGCTCCCCAGGTTTCACACCCACACAGCAGGAACTGGACATCACAGAAAAAAAAAAAATAAAGAAAGAAAAATACACATAATCTAAAGAAATCTTAAAAACCACAGTGTTCCCAAAATAAAGCAGTCATCTTTATAATTTTCAAAAGGTCAAATGTTTTACATCTGAAGATTTCATTAATTATCTTGAATTCCACCAAAACTGAAACTGCATTAGAATGAAAATCAAAATCTGATTGCATAAATTATATATGATACAGACACTTCTTTGTGGGTCTCTTAATTCACTCCAAATGTCACCTCTATTTTGTAGCCTTGATGGAAAAATTACTTCCCATATCCTGCACTATCATTTCAAGCACACAGTACCTCAGCAGCTGGGCAAGCGTGGCGGCGGCGCCCAAGTTTCCACGCAGCTTCCTGGAATCCTGGGTGAGGAGGTGGACGCAGCGACTCAGGACGCCACTCAGATACAGCTGGGACTTGACGCCGGTCAGTACACCGTGGTGCGTGTGCACCGCCGCCGTGGTCAGGGCCTCTGGCAGATACAGAGAGGGTTCACACCAGATTCACAAGTTCATCACAAATGGGTTTCTGATAACCTTAACCTCATAAAAGATATTTGAGACGTAGTCTGATGGTGGTGAATGTACAGTTTTGAGTGTCGTGGCTGCTGTTCTCACTGTTCAAGCCGTCGTTCAGCAGAGTCATCTTCTGCTCCAAACTCAGGGTCTCATCCTCCAGCTGCCTCTTCAGCGCCGCCACCACCTCCACCTCCTCCGCCTCCTCGGCCTCCCTCCTCATGACAGACTGGGCCCTGAACTATCCTCCTGTTTCAACCAATAAATGTCATATAGTAAGCCAGGTGTTACGACAGGTTCTCAAAACTAGGGTTCATAGTGTTTGATTAGCCAGTGTGTTAGCACGTCCTCACCTGTCACAACTACTTCCCGTCAACAGCGAAATGCTCCTTCAATTAAACTTGCAGTCAATCTTTAGTTTGACTTGTTTGTGTTCATTCGAGTATTGGGTTCACGTGTGTTCTGAGACGCTACACGAAGAAGTGGCGTCTCCTAGCAGGAACAGCTAGCAGCACGGTGCGACGACGCGCTTCAGTTTCTAGGGTAACGTGACGTCATTAATGTGCGACATTGCAGCCCCGCGCCAGTCCTGTGCGCGTTATTATTTTATTTTTATTTTTACATTTTATGTTCAGTCAAGAACTCAAAATGAAGAGAAATACATTAGGTGGGTGAATTACAAATTGTACAAGTAATAACAAAAATAAAATATACTCATATATTTGCAATGAATCAATGTGCGTGTCATGATTGTTAAATTGCTTAAATATTGAACAAACTGTTGGCATGTGAAATATTGAGATTGCGTGCATTTAAACTTCCACTCATTGCAAAAATGCGAAAAAAAAAATATCAAAAGTTTATCCTGGTACCCCAAATCTCTAAATGTGCTGTGCGTAGCTTCAGCCTCTGGGTGGCACTGCAGAGCTGAATATGTTTAAATTATTCCTGTAAAAACACGTTGTGTATAGGTTAACGGGCTCAACTGTTTGTGCTGATTGGTTTAAAATGAATTCTTTTATTTACAACAATTTCAATCAACCTTTCAGATAATACATTTAGAAAAAACTTAAAGACAATTTTTAAGTCAGTTTCACACAGATCTCCTTGCGCCTGTGACTAAACAAATTTAGGGGCTTACGCATTCATTTTGGGTATAAAAGAAATTCAGTTACTCAAAACTGTCTCATCTTTTATTTTTTTGTGATAATTCATCCGAATGAATTAACTCACGTGTAATTTTCGTCGCTCACAATCTCATCACGAGAGCCAAATAACTCGACATTAGGATTCATATCACGTGACAGTCCATAGTTAACCGGCCCTCGGTTAGTAACGTTCTGACAGCAAAGTAATGCTCATAGTAACGCACAGAGGCGGTGTGTGTGTGTGTGTGTGTGTGTGTGTGTGTGTGTGTGTGTGTGTGTGTGTGTGTGTGTGTGTGTGTGTTGCAGCTGCTGCAGCCCTCGTGCACAGCGCCCCCCACTCTCTCTATCCGGTGGTGCGCCTGCGTGCTGGAAACACACCGACGGACCGTGCGCTGCCTGGACCGGCGGCAGGGGAGGGAGCGAGAGAGAGAGAACAGGAGAGAGAGGGAAAGGGGGGGCACGGGGGCTGCCGTGAACTTCACGGTACCGGGGAACGAGGAACCGTATCAGGAACCGGAGCAGCAGCGGCGGCGGCGGCGGCGGTGACGTGATGTGATGCGATGCGATGCCGCGCGGGATCACGGTAACGTAAGAACATCAGTAGCAGAAGGAGGTCCGTCGAGGCTGAGCCCGAGGAGGATGCAGCAGTGACCGGGCGGATCAGTACCGGCGGCGGCAGCGGAACATATCCGGTCCGGCGCGCGGCGCGAGCAGCCTGGGCAGCCCCCGGAGCGAGGAGGAGATCCGATGTAAAGCCGCGGGGATGGACGGGTAGGCAGGGAGGAGGCGCGAGGAGCATCCCACGGCACACAGAGGAGGAGAGAGCGCAAAGAGGAGGAGAAGGAGAGGAGGGAGGCGTCAGGCGGAGGAGCAGCGCGAGGAGGAGGAGGAGGAGGAGGAGGAGGAGGATGAATCCGGCGGATGGAGGAGGAGAAACGGGCCCGGACGGCCTGGCCACCGCAGGTAGGGCGCGTGCGTGAGCGCGTGCGTGTTCGTGCGTGCGTGCGTGTGATGGGGGGATTGAGAATAGGGTGTGTGTGCGTGTGTGGTGGGGGGGATCCTGCATGCGTGTGCACGCGCGCGCGCTCGTGTGTAGTAGGAGCTGCTGTCGCCATGATGCCACCACATCCGCCCATTGACGCGGAGAGCGTGCGTGAGAGAGTGTGCGCGCGCGCGATCCCGCACGCTCTGAATATGTAGGCTGTGTGCGCGCGCGTGCGTGTTAGCACCACCCCACCGTCAAATGGCACCGGTGGGGGGTTGTAGGGGTTCCTACCGAGGAGGATTGTGGGAAAAAAGGAAAAAAAAAAGGCCTGGCTCCCATTCCCATCTATTACGCGTGCGTGTGCACACGCCGGTGATGTGATGTAATGTAGCTGATGGGCACTATAAGGGGTGTGTGTGTGTGTAGGGGGGTTGGGTGGGTGGGGGTACAGCGTGGTCACATGACACTTCCATGTATCCATTCATTCCTGCAGACATAGTGCCCCCCCCCTCAACCCTAAAGCATCGACACCCCCTGAAACGCTGCGCTCTGATTGGTTGGCTGCGGTCAATTAAAAAAAGAGAAAAATAAAAAGGAAAAGAATCACAGCAACGTCGCGGCTCCATCAGAGCTCGCTGGTGGAAAGATGCCTCAGCGGCGGCTGCGACGGCAGTCACCAAGGAACGTATGGGGCTGAGGGCGAGCGAGGGTCGTTCGAGCCCATCAGGGAAGCCTCAGGCATCATCCAGCCTTCGGAATCAGAATAAAATAAAAATATCCCCGCTCGACAACGAGCTAGTTGTCGTCAAGTTTGCATAACTTCGACGTTGACGCCCATCACAAGCACATTCTCATCAATTTTACCTGGTGAGTGAGAGCCGCCCTCGACCCCTCCCCCCCGATCCCGCCCCCCTGAGCCGCTAACAACGCCGATTTTAGGTTTAGCCCAACTATGAAAAAAATAAAATAAAATAAAAAAATCAAACCCCAACAACACACTGGGTCTCCATGACGGTAGCAGATTTGCGTCAGGCAGAGTAATTTTCCCCGGCAAAACGAGTTCCCAGCATTAAGCTGCTCTGGGTTGGGAATTACGCCGTCTGTGATCGCTACTCCCGAGGAAGAGGGGGGGAAAAAAAGTTTTCATAAGCTGAAATAAATCAAAAGACATTGGAGCGGCCTGTAAATCTGCAGGCCTGTGATTCTGCCGCAGCTCAGTCGGGGTTTTAAATATTAAATATAGAAATTGGAACAAGAGCTAAACACTCAAGTGGAAGGAGAGAAAATAAATAAATTAAAGGCCAGAGGAGGCGAGAGCTCAGCGACCTACACACGCGCACACACACACACACACACACACGCACGCACACACACATTTGAAGACACTTATACCGTGAGAATGTCCACCGAGTGACGGAGGTTTGGTGAGATGAGAGTGGACAGAAATGACAGTGCTTGCGACAGCAGAAACGCGAGGGTAACAGGAAGTGGAGGCTGTTGGAGTTGTTGGAGAGTGGCGGCGGGTCGTGGTGTCAGGGGTCAGACATGGGGGGGGCGGAGCAAAGGGGCCGGCCAACCAGGGCCCAGCGTGGCAAAGCTGAACGTTGGACTCTGGGGCTGAAAACTGCAAGTCAGCTCAGAGAATTTAAATGGAACCAGACCAGACTCAACTGGACCAAGCTATACTAAACCAGATCAGACTGGACCAAGCTGGACTACACCAGACTGGACCGGGCTGGGCTGGACCAGGCTGGACCAGGCTGTACTAGACCAGACCAGACTGGACCGGGCTGAGCTGGACCGAATTAGACCGGACCAGACCAGACTGGTCTAGACTAGACCGGACTGGACGAGGCTGGACTAGACCAGGTTGGACTTGACCAGACTGGACTAGATCAGACCTGACTGGAGTAGATCAGACCTGGCTAGACCGGACCAGGCTGTACTAGACCAGAACGGACTGGACCAGACTGGACTGACCTAGACCAGACTGGAACGAACTTGACCAGACTGGACTAGACCAGACGAGACTGGATTGAACTAGACTGGACTGACCTAGACCAGACTGGACTGGACTGGATCAGACCGGACTAACTGCTCCTTGATGCAGTTCTTCCACAGCATTTTATTTAGAAATTCAAGGCCTCTCTCATAGCGGTGCAGCTAGTTGCGTTTCACTCTGAAATTTGATGGCCTGAATTGTTCTGGTGAACAACCAGAGTTCTCCCAGGACTCTGACAAAACCTCTCACCTGTGAACTAGCAGGATGGGCTCAGTCCATCCAGTCAGGCCCAGTTGCCTTTTACTGAATCACAGTAGGTTGACCATTATTGTGAAAGAGGCCAGTTGGATTTAACTATAAAATAAAAGGCTTGAATTTGAGTGTTTTCTTACTGTGAAGTTACCAGTTTGTGGCTCCACTGCCGAGTACCTGAGGGTGTTTCATGCACAACTATCAGACTGTTTGTCATGTTTTGAATGCTAAACATAAAGTGTTTGGGATTGACGCTTTCAATCTGGAAATAAAAACACTGGCGACTGTCAAAATCTGGAGGATTCACACATCAGCTGCAACGTCATGTATGTGTGTATTTCTGTCATAAGTACATTTGTTTTGGGGGAGAAAAGATAATGATGAAACTGTGATGATGATGATGATGATGATGATGATGATGATGATGACGATGACGATGATGAAGACGATGACGATGATGAAGACGAATCGTCATTGAAGGGTTGTATTTACCCGGCGGGCTCGGGCGGTTTCAGACCGAGTGACATTCGCCTCAGTCAGAGGACGCCATGGCAGCAAGACGCATTCATTAGTGGTTTTTTCTTCTTAGTTGTGTAACCGCTCTGATGTGTCCTGACAGAACTGACGGCAAGTTTCTCTGAAGGCTTTTCATCTGCTCTGCGCCGCAGCTATTTTAGGCCTCATACTGACTCGCTCTGCGTCCGTGTGTGTATGTGTGTGTGTGTGTGTGTGTGTGTGTGTGTGTGTGTGTGTGTGTGTGTGTGAGAGAGAGAGAGAGAGTGAGACACGGGGCTTTATCACAATGGAAATCCCTCCCCTAATTCCCAGCAGCCCCGGCCGGTCCGGACTGACAGCTGGACCCGGATGAGTCGGACGGCTGACGGACGGCTGATTGCGGATCAATGACCATCCTGATTGGCTGCTCAGATAAGCTGAAAAGCACCGTCTGAGGGTGTTGGGTGGGTGGGTGGAGGTGGGGGTGATCCGCATACAGACGGCGCCACCGCCGCCGTGTCATCATGTTTACACAGCCGCGCCGCCGTCGGCTCATTAAGCGACCGCCAGGGCCGTTAGCGTATTTGATTTATGAACAGCGACTCAGCCCAGCCGGGTGGGGAGAGTGGGAGGCGCCACTAAGAGGAGGGGGCGTGGTCATTCTGCGGACTCAAAGGCCAATCAGAAAAGAAAGCAGCCCCATCCAACTCCTTTCGTGCTTTTTTTCCCCTCAAAAAAGTCCTCTGTGATGCTAAAGGTCACACAGGTCACACTCTGCTTGTTTACCGTGGAGCCGCAGCGTGACCACAGATAGATTTATATAAAAAAAAAAGAAATAGAAGAAAAATAGGCTGAATGCCAGCATGGTGTGATAATCCATCACCGGGTCGACGCCAAACAATTAGTCTCGATTGAACGGTGGATCTGGGCCCTGCGGCGCCACACGGTGGTGGTTCCAGGAGGGAGAGAGAGACAGACGGACTGACGGACGGACGCTTCGACTTCCTCTCACAGTGTCTGATCGGCTCCGCATCTCTCGCACTGTCACCGCCGTCCGGGCTGCAGCTGCTGCTGCTGCTGCTGCTGCTGCTGCTGTTAATGTGAGACGTTTAATGCCCTTCGTGTGTGTGTGTGTGTGTGTGTGTGTTGATTAGCCTCCTCCCGCTGTGCAGGATGATCTAACACACACACGGGAGGCCTGTATATCTGTCTGCAACACACACAGACACACACACACACACACACACACACACACACACAGCTGCAGGAGTCAGCTTTTTAATTGAAATGTCGGCTCGAAAAGTTCGGCTCCCCGAAGCCTCATTGGGCGTTTTTTTTTTTTTTTGTTTTTTGTTTTGTTTTGTTTTTGGGGGTAGGGGGTTAGATGGGTTAGAAATTGCTTGCTGCTGTGTGTTGGTCCAAAGGCAAATAAATAAATAAACAAACAAACAAACAGATACAGGCCGACGTCTGTTCCCAAAACTGATCTGTGTCAACAACAGGAAAAGATGAGGGGGTTGGGTTCCATGATCCGGCTGGAACCGGATCTCCACGGCTCCCAGAGCAAGACTGAGGGGTTGTTTGAGCCAAATTAGCAGCAGCAGCGGCGGCGCTATCAGCAGCCAAGCTAGCCAACATCCAATCACATCAGAGCGTCCAACCCCTGTGGCGCGGCTTTGAAAACGTTTCCAAAATGATCTGATCTAAAAAAAAATGTTTTGCCTCGTCATGCACACACACGCAACCCAGCTAGCAAACCAGCCCAGTTCCACTGCTGCTGTCACTTCAGTTCGCCGCTCTTCCACTGAGTGACAGCTGGAGACCGGGGGGGGTCGTTTTGTCCGACCCGGCGAGGCCCAAAAACACTGCTGACTGGATGAGACGCAGAATGGTGCTCACCCTCAAGTTCTAGATTGTGTGTCTGAAAGCAGGAAGTTTAACAAGTTCTCTCTCTTTCTCTCTCTCTCTCTCTCTCTCTCTCTCTCTCTCTCTCTCTCTCTCTCTCTCTCTCTCTCTCTCTCTCAGGTTCTGGTAAAGCGGACCCCGTGCGGGCGGTGGACGTGCTGACGGTGCTCAGAGAGAAAGTGGCCTTCGTCTCAGGTAAACTCCCCCCTCTCCCCCCAACACCCCTGTGACCTCCACCTCCAGTCTGACCGCAACTTTCTGCTCCCCCGACTCCCCCACCTCTCTCTCTCTCTCTCTCTCTCTCTCTCTCTCTCAGGTGGGCGGGACAAGCGGGGCGGGCCCATCCTGACCTTCCCCGCCCGCACCAACCACGATCGAATAAAGCAGGAGGACCTGAGCCGCCTGGTCACCTACCTGTCGGCCATCCCCAGCGAGGACGTGCGAGCCCGCGGCTTCACGGTGGTGGTGGACATGCGCGGCAGCAAGTGGGACAGCGTCAAGCCGGTGCTGCGCACGCTGCAAGAGTCCTTCTCGGCCAGCATCCACACGGCGCTGCTCATCAAGCCCGACACTTTCTGGCAGAAGCACAAGACCAACCTGGGCAGCGCCAAGCTCAGCTTCGAGGTACCGCTGCGCTGCAAGCATAGGATCGTGACAACCTTTATGTTATTTATATTGGATTTTATGCCATGTCAAAGTGCTACGCAGAACAGGAAATAATTGGAAAGATTAAATGCAATTTTAAAAAGGTTGGGAAGGTCAATAAATAGTTAAAAAACAAAAAACAGAAAAATGGTGAGCTTGGTGATTAAAATATAAGAGTGAAGGACAAATACCTTGTAGCAGTATTATTAGCAACTGCTAGAAAAAAAGCTGTTGCAAAGAAATGGGAGGGGAAGACAATCCTATGCAGGACCAATGAACATAGCTAGTGGAAGAAATCTACACAACGGAAAAGATAACGCACCGACTGAGACCGCGTCAAGCGCAGTTCATCAAAAGTTGAGAGATGGACTGTATATATGTATACATGACCAAATAGCGACAAAATACAGAACTTGACCAAGTTAAAAAGAAGGAATATGGTTGGATTATTTCAAAAGAGACTCCCCATATGTCTGGAATTTTGTCATTTTTATTTCCTTTTCTTGTGTTTTTTTAATGCGTGTTGTGTTGGTTCAGATGCTGCACCGCATTAAGAACAATTCTCAACAAAAAACTTGAGTGAAAATAAGAAAGAAAACGTGAGAAGATATAAAATAACTAACTGCTACGACTACTGCTGCTAATCCAGCACAAGAACCACAAAGATCTTACGGCAGAGAGCAAAAAATGCCAATGCAACTAGCCGAGCAAACGGAGCATGTGACCCCGCCTCCCGACCCCCTCGCCCTCTGTCTCTCCCTGCAGACCAGTCTGGTGTCGGTGGAGGGCCTCTCCCGGCTGGTCGACCCCTCCCAGCTGACCTCTGACCTGGGCGGCTCGCTGGAGTACGACCATGTGGAGTGGACCGAGCTGCGGCTGGGTCTGGAGGAGTTCAGCGGGGCGGCCACGCAGCTGCTGGCCCAGCTGGAGCAGCTGGAGGCCGGGCTGAACCGGGTGCCGGAGCCGCAGGACGTCGACGAGGCCCGCAAGTGAGAAAAAAAATCCTATTAGTATTATTCTTATTCTTAATAGTAATAACAATATATATTATCGATAATAATAATAATGATAAAATGATTGTTACTACGATTACTTCGACTACATTTCAGGATGCACCAATACCACTTTTTCACAGAACCAGTAGAGTACAAGTACTTGCATTTCAGTACCCACCGATACCGATACTCAGTACTTAATATGCACATTACAGAATTACTAAGATTTATTTCAGAGATGTTCTGTTTTTTAAATAACATTTGTCAGCATTTTGTTGTAGAACAAGTGTCACTGCAGAACAAACAAATTTAACAAAATCGTCATATACATACATATACAACTGGTATCGGTGTCGTGGTATCGGCACATATGTTACGAGTACGAGTAGTGTGCTCAACTGCTACTGATACCAGATATTGGTGTATCTAGTTAATTAGCAACAAAGTGCTAAAAACTCTCCATCCTGTCTCAGACTCCTGGACGAGCACGCTCGCCTCCGCAACACCATCGCCACGGCGCCGGTCGACGCCCTGGAGCGGGAGGGGCGGAGCCTCCTGCAGCGCATGCGGCTGGGGCCGACGCATGGCGACGCCTCCACAGAGGGCGGAGGAGGAGGAGGCGGGAGTGGGGGAGGCGTTGGAGGAGGCGGAGGGGGCGGGGTCACACACGGCAGCTGGCTGTCGGGCGGCGCCGACTTCCAGAGCGTGGCGCCCAGGGTGTCGTCGCTGCTGGAGCGGCTGCAGGCGGCCCGCGGCCACCTGCTGCAGAGCTGGAGCGACAGGAAGCTGCACCTGGACCAGGCACTGCAGCTGCACCTGTTCGAGCAGGACGCCACCAAGGTGAGGGGAGGGGCGGAGGTAAAACACGAATCAGAAACCTGCAACAATTAAGAATTTGAGAACTTTGTTCATCCCTAAGGGGAAATTGACTTAAGCCAGCGTTTCTCAACTGGTGGGTTGTGGCCCAAAAGTGGGTCGTGGAGCTGTTTTGATTGGGTCACAGCTTCGAGAGCAGTTTCCGTTTATTTTGCTTTTAAAAAAGGGATTTTAAAATATATATATTTATAGAGAAAATGTTGAGCATTTATTTTGCAGGACACACAATTCAATTCAATAATTTCAATAATTCATTTACTGGACATGATGGAAAGTGGGCTAGTCTTTTTATTAATTTTTTTTGTGGAATACAATGCAACTTCATGATAATGGAAGAAAATGTGGGTCCTGAGACTCCACCAGATGACAACCACTGTCTTAAGAGCAAGAAGAAGAAGAATGCCTTTTTCTTTTAGCCCACATTGGTGCAAATTTACATGGTACAAAAGCATACACAGTGCAAAGAGTTAATTAAAAAATAAATTTTATATATACATATATATATACACAATACATTTACATATCTAAGTGTTAAAAATTAGTGCTGATGTATAAGTGTTTTATTGCTCCTTATTTGAATGTAAGCGGTTGATTAATATAGCTACGCTAAGCGCTTATCATCTTCCAACTGTCCAATCACGTCGGCAGATGTCGGAGTGGATTGCGCACAGCAAGGAGCTGTTCACACAGAGTCTGGCCGAGGTGGGCCAGAACCACCAGCACGCTCTCGACCTCCAGACACAGCACCAACACTTCACCGCCAACTGCATGGTGAGGCCCACTGCTTTAAGATAGCCACTTATTTCTACAGAGGTGGGAAGTAAAAAGTACAAATACTTTGCTATTGTACTCTAGTAGATTGTTCAGGTATCAGAAAATTTACTTGAGTGTTTCTTTTTTTATACCCTTTGCTTTTCCGTCACAGAAAAATGAAATAAAATTGTTAATAGCATTGGTTATTGTTATGAAGTGTCAACATCCAATACTGGCTGACTGGTCATAGCCTCTGACCTCTGATCAGTTCAGTACAGATTTTCAAGTTTTTCATTTTTGCAGAATTATGAACCAATATGATATTTCATTATTAGCAAAGAGAATTGTCTGTATTTTTTTTTACTTTTACTTGTGTAAAGGAGTTGAATAAGTACTTTTACCACAAGTACTGTACTTTTACTGAAGCCCAGAATATAGACACTTTCACCATCTTTGCTTATTTGCGCAACATGCAACTCCACTAACCACTCCCCTCCCCCCCTCCCCTGCTGCAGAACGGTAGCGTGAACGTGGACAGCGTGGTGACGGTGGCGGCCCGGCTGGCCGAGGCCGGCCACTACGGTGCCGAGCGCATCGCCATGGTGTCGGCGCGGCTGCAGGACGACTGGAAGTCGCTCACCACCGCGCTGGAGGAGCGCAGCAACACCCTTGCCATGGCCACTGGCTTCCACCAGGGGGCGGAGCAGGTGATTTATGTGCAAAATTTTGAAACCACTTTTAGGGCGTATTCACACCTGCCCTGTTTGGTTCGGACTAAACTAAAAAAGTCCCTTGTGCGGAACCTTTGGGCTGGTATGAATACAAACCAGCGAACTCTGGTGCGGAGCAAACAGCCGGTCCGGGACCTCGCCGGAGAGGTGGTCTCGGTTCGCTTCCAAACGAACCATGGTGCGGTTCAGTTGATGTGTGAAAGCGACCGCACTGTGGTTCGAACCAGTTCTGAAATCCCACACCTTTTTATACGTCACAGGCTTCCGTAGCCAAAACCATTATTGGAAATAATGTTTTAATTAGCATAGTAGAACGTTTAGTAGCACGTCGTCGGACCGTCAGGCTAACATGAGCTGTGGTTCAACGTGGAGCAATGAGGAGACGGTTCTTGCGAAAACGTCTTCGTTGTCGCAAAATGGTAAACATCTCCTCATAAAATCGACGTTGCATCAAAGGCTTCTGATGCTCCAAATTACCTGCAAACGCTTGTGTTTGTGTGGGGGAAAAAACATCATCATGCGCACAGTGTGTGAGTGCAGCACGCTGGAGCTCCACGATTCTTTAATTTCCATATTTTTCCGTGTTACCCCGCCCCGGACCGTTTTGTCCAATGATTGAACGATCTTTGCACACATGTGGGTTTGTTGTCAAATCCTGGGACTCTTGCGAAAATTGCAATGTGAAAAGGAACCGCACCAAACCAAAAAAGATACATTGTATTTTGGTCCGGACCAAAGAAAGCGAACTAAGGACTTTCTTGGTGTGAATACGCCCTTAGTTTTAGTTTCACAGCGTCTGGACCTGCTACCTGTCTGCTCTTGGGAAGACGACTTTGCAAATGTAATTGGTTACAATTACAAGTTACCCTATTGAAAATGTAATCGTGTAATGAAAATGTAATTACTTACTTGTATCTGATTACTTTCCTAAATGTTTGAATAAATGTTCTCGCTGTAAGACCCGACAGTGTTGTGCATCCAGCAGTATTCAAAACTGGCAGGCAAGTGGGAGGGGGCGCTGCAATTCAGAAGCATGAGAATAATAACAAACTCTTTGTTGCTTTGCATGAGAACAACCATGCAATGAAACAAAAAAATCATTCAACATATAGCTCAGCCTTTTTATACATAAAAATTGGTCAGAGGTAGTAATTAATTGTAATCATAAAATAATTCCACAAGTTTCCATTTATTGACAAATTTTGTTTTTCCCACTTATGTAACCAATTACAGTTATCCTTATTCTTGCAATGAAGTTATGAAGCAATGTTAAACACCACATAACTAGCTGGTTCTTGCAGTTCCTGGCCAGAGTGGGGGGGTGGGTCCAGACCTGCTCCGAGGGGGCGCTGCCTTCGGCCACCGCCGAGCTGGAAGCTGCCATCAAGAAGCACCAGGAGCTGAACGAGGAGGTTTCGGCCAACTACACCCAGGTAACCACTGGCCCACCTGTCTGTCAGTCTGTCCACCTGTCTGTCTACCAAGCGCCTGTCTCACTGCCCCCCATCTCCTCCCCCCGCAGGTCAGCGAGAGTGGCAAAGCCCTGATGGACGTCCTCCAGCGCAGCCCGCCCAGCGATGCAGACGAGTCGGCAGCCAAACCGGACTTCACCGCCGCCACGCACGGCATCATGGGAGTTCTGCACCAGATCGTGCAGGTGCGTCCCCACCAACCCCCTTCTGCCTCATCAGGTGGCGACGGCGGCGGCAGGGGCGGCTCTAACGTTTGTCACGTTTGGCATCCTGGCAGGGTCACCACGAGGTGGAGGGAGCGTGGCAGCATCGCAAGCTCCGCCTCCACCAGCGCCTGCAGCTGTGTGTGTTCCAGCAGGACGTCAGACAGGTAGCAGCAGCAGAGGCAGCAGCAGCAGCAGCAGCAGCTTCACAACAGGCTTCCTCCTGTTTCCCGAGCTTCTGCAGCAAACCCACTCTCTCTCTTCCTCTCTCTCTCTTTCTCTCTCTCTCTCTCTCTCTGTATTTGTGTGTGTCAGGTGCTGGACTGGGTGGAGCAGCACGGCGAGGTCTTCCTCAACAAGCACACCGGCGTGGGCAAGTCGCTGCACAGGGCGCGAGCGCTGCAGAAACGACACGACGACTTCCAGCAGGTGGCCCAGGTAACCAGGGCTCCGTCAGGAACCGAGCAAGCGCTCGTACGTCAGCTGACAGACATCAAACCCATGTTTGTGTGTGTCTCAGAACACTTATACCAACGCCGAGAAGCTGCTGGAGGCGGCCGACCAGCTGGCCCAGTCGGGAGAGTGCGAGGAAGAGGAGATCTATCAGGCGGCCAGAGACTTGGAGCTCCGCATGCAGGTGAGACACGCAAAAAAACAATCAGCAGGGGGCAGCAGAGGGTCTTTCTTTTTAATTCTCAAAGGAAGTGGAATTAAAACTGACCTAATTAAAACAGAGCAGAGAGTGAAGACCACCAAACAGTCCCAAAAGTTTCTCCCCGTGTGTCTTAAAAATGAGGTCAAACTCTCAGAATGTTTCCAGCTCCAAGGGCTTCCACTGGAGAAAATATGCTTTTTGTTTTTTTGAAGGGTTTTTTTGGGTTTTTTTGAAACACGGAATTAAGAGTGGAGGGGGGAGCAAAGTGGGCAGCAGCCCAGGCTTGTAAACAAAGTGACATCATCATCATCATCATGTGTCTGCAGGCCTTCATCCAGCGGGTGGAGCAGAGGAAGCTGCTACTGGACCTGGCTGTGTCCTTCTACACACACACCAAGGAGGTCAGTCACAAACACACATGCATATACACGCACACATGCATGCGTGCATGCTCACACACTCCCTTGCTCACCTGGTGCGCCACCCGCAGCTCACACCTGTTTCCTGCATAAATACATTTAATTACATTTTTGAATAAATATTCTCAAGACCGCACAGCACAGCATCCAGCAGCTCTCAAAACTGGCAGGCAAGTGGTAGGTGGCGCTACAATTCCCAACCTGACATGAAGAACCAATCAGATGCATCAGAATAATAACAAACTTTTCGCATGAGAAAAACCATACCAAGAAACAAAAAAAAAAAAAAAAAAGATTGCTTCCAGCAGCACTCAAAACAGATGTGAGACAATTCAACTCGCAAATAGGCGGAGGAAGGGGGCGCTGCAATTCCCAACTGCACGTACGCACGCTCACTCTTGCCTGGTGGCGCCCCCACAGCTCTCGGCGTGGATGGACGGCCTCCAGAAGCAGCTGTCGGCGCCGCCGTGCGTCTCACCGGCCGACACGGTGGAGGCGCTGCAGACGCTCATCAGCCAGCAGCAGCAGCAGCAGGCCAACACACAGGTATACACACACACACACACACACACACACACACGAACCCTGACCCCCGCGCAGCGGTCTAACCCCACCCAGTCGTACTGACCTGAACACTCCCCTCCGACCTCTGACCCCTCCCTCTAATCCCCCCCACCACCACCACTAACCCCCCTGCTGTGACGCTGACCCCCAACAGGAAGCTGCGATGAGTGTCATCCGAGAAGGGGAAGACCTCATCCTGCAACTCAGGTAACCAACCTGCCCCGGCGGGCTGCAGAGGGTTTGGTTCATCGGCTCCACGGGGGCAGCCAGGGCGGGGGGCTCAGGGCTGCACTAGGAAGGCCAAAAAAAGAGAAAAAAAGAATAAGAACTAATAATCACTAATGACAAGCAAACTAACACTTGCAGACACCCACCTCACTCTACCTGGATGCACTGGTCACATGACTTCCTAGTACAGTGCCACCCTTGTCCTGTCTGAGCATTTTTATCTGTTTTTTTTGTGTGTACAGAAAAAGACCCATTTGTTTCACCTCTTGTGGTTCACGTCAACGTTGATTGCGTTTTGTGTGGGTGCATTTGTTTTCCATTGTGGGTATTCGCCCTTTTTCTTTCTTTTTTTTATTTGATTTTATTTGCCGTGCGGTTGTGAATTTGCGGTGTGGGAGGATGTGTTTTTTTTTTTTTTCACTCCACAGCACGACAAAGTCGCTGCTAATTGTGACCGTGGGTTTTGTAGTTTGTATGACCTGTGGGTGTTTAATTCTCCCCTCATTTTTTATAATTTGTGCCTGGGCGTTTGATTTGTGGAGGCTCTCATCTTTTTGTGTACATTTGTGCAGTTTTCTTTTCTTTTTTTTAAGTTTTTACAGCTCCTGTTTGCGGGTGCTTGTTTTTCACACACACGGTTATTACGATTTTTTTGGCTTCTATTTTGTTTGATTTGTGTGGGAATGTTTGCTTCGCTGCTCAGGGTAGCTCAGGGGGGCTGTGCAGCGCTGCTCTGTGCTAATATTGTGGGTGCGTTTACTTTCTAGCTCCTCGTCGTTTTTGTGGGTGCTCGGCTGTGTGCGTTTGATTTAATATATTCGGTGTGGGAGCGTTTCATCTTGTTCTTTTTTTCTCTCTAGTTGGGTCCGTTTCCAGGATTCTTTAACCACTCGAGGTGCGTTTGTTTCAGGCCTCAGGGCAGCTCGGTCGCCCATGTGGAGTCAGTGCTGCAGCAGCTGGAAGAGTCCCACGTCCAGCTGGAGGAGCTCTTCCACCAGAGGAAGATCCGGCTGGATGTCTACCTGCAGCTGCGCATCCTGCACCAGTGCACGCTGGAGGTGCGTTTTTAGGGCTTTTTGTGTGCAACATTTCTTGCGTTTTTCCAATGTTTCTTGACACGTCTGCGTGTTTTCTTCCTGCAGGTGACAGGCGAGATGGACGCCTGGAAGCAGGATCTCCAGAAGCAGTCCCAGGACTTCTCTGCGGAAAAGCTCAGCTCAAACCGGCTAGCCGACGGCAGCCAGGACAAGCTAGCCCAGGACAAGCTAGCACTGGGGCAGTCGCGGCTAGCGGAGGCTAGTCCTGAAGTGTTGACGCTAGCCCAGCAGCGCATCCACAGGTAAAGAAAAATTCATTTAAAAATAAGCTCAACTTGCCCTCAGCGTTGGCACATCAACTTAGATTAATCATCAGATCAGATCAGATTAACTTGACTTGTTGGGTCTCTGCAGGCACATGGAGCGAAGGTTGGCCATGAACAACATGATCTATGAGGTCATCCAACAAGGACACGACCTCCAGCAGTACATCAGTGAGGTGCAGGCATCTGGTAAGTTTGCCAATTTTGCCTGAGCTGTGTTTTTTTTTTTTTTTTTTTTAAATGACTGGGGTTGAGAACAAGGCCTTGGGATACACCACAAGAAACAAGACGACTAGCTGACTCAGATCTTGTTATATTGTTAACCATTGCTTCATAGAGGATCTCCTGTGGTTTAGACTGGCCTTGAACTAGTTCCTCTGAAATGTGGTTCTGGGGGACTTCTAACGTCATCTTGGTGTTCCTTCAGGAGTTCCAGTCTTTTGAGTAGTTTCACCTCTGGACTGAAGCCACCAAGGAAGTGGCAGCTCTTCTTGGTCATTTGTTTGAAATTGAACCTTTCTGGAGTTCCAGTAATCTGCATTATGAGTCCATTTGTCTCTTTTGCGCAGTGGTCCTTCTGGCACACCCTCTGGAATATTTAACACTTCTTTCACAACTGGTTTTGTGTGTTGTCCAAGATTGGCAGTTTCTCCAGGTTTCTCCGGTATCTCTGGATGTTCTTGTCAGACTTCTCAATATTCCCTGATCTTTCAAGTGTTGCTCCTCAGAAATGCCGCAGTGGGTCTTGAAGGGATTCTGCCCCTGCCTCAAGGGGCCTTGTGGGACTTATTGATTGTCGGTCAGTTCGACCCCTGCGGGATCGAAGTGCTCTCAGGAACTCTCCGATGACACTGCTTAGTTTAGATGGGTTCCTTGGGGGGCACTGCAGGACTTTCAGAGGTTCATGTGGGTGCAGAGTGGTTGCATAAGGCTATTCCGTTCCTTCACAGGTTTTTCTTTTTTAAAGTGCGAACCATCAGGTCTTTGCACAGGTACGCCCAATAAAGACATTTGAATATATATATATTTTTTGCCTTCCAGGCTTTTTTTTCCAATTCTTGCACAGCTTTATTTTAGATTTAATTCCATCCCCGAGGTTCTCCTGGGAGACGTTCCCGGACGCTTTTGACTGCAAACACTTGGTGGTTGACAACGTCTCCTTGTAACAATACTAATAAAAAAAAGATAATCTTTTGCGACGCTATTGGTGAACATACAACATGACGGGAGAGGGAGGAGAGGAGAGGAGAGGAGAGGAGAGGGGAAGCGACGCAGTCAGCGTTTTATCTCGCTCGCCACAGCCGAGCAGCTTCAGTCCGACCAGTTCAGGAACACACTGCTGATATTAGGGGGCAGGAGGGGGAGGGGGAAGGGGTGATAGAGGAGTGGGGCAGGGGGAGGGGGAAAGGGGAACGGGGTTGTCATGGAAACTGCTCTCTGAAGCACACAGCTGGTCCCCATGGAAACCCGCATTGAATTTGCCATGGAGACACGCACGCGTGCGCACGCACCGCACGCACGCACACACACACACACACACACACACACACACGCACGAACGGCGATTAAAACACACGTTTGTATTAGTAACGATGAAGAACCCCAGAAGTCCAAATGTCCTCGGTGTGAAGGTCTTGCGTTGTGTGTCTGCCTGTGTGTGTGTGTGCGTGCGTGCGTGTGTGTGTCAGGCATCGAGCCGTCAGAGGCGGAGGGGGGCCTATCCTCCCAGGTGGAGGAGCTGCAGCGCCTCCTTCAGGACAAGCAGAAGGAACTGCAGCAGATTGCCGACCACACGCACACGCACTTGGAGCAGAACCTGCAGCTGAGGCACCTACAGAGCCAAGTCAAACAGGTGCAACACACACACACACACACACACACACACACACACACACACACACAGAGCTATGACTGACCTACACTTGTCCATCTGCTGTGTGTGTGTGTGTGTGTGTGTGTGTGTGTGTGTGTGTCACTCTCTCTCTCAGGTACTGGGTTGGATCTCCGAGGGCGAAGTTATGCTGTCCTCCTGCATGTTGAACTCCAGCTGTCTGTCTGAGGCCGAGCAGCTGCAGCGGGAGCACGAGCGCCTCCAGCAGGCCATAGAGGTTACTGCGCGCACACACACACACACTCGGAGGGAATGTCTTGCAATAAATCAAGCACAGAGAGCAGGATTTGTAATAATTATAATGTCCCTTTCGATCCTCCTGGACCAGGCTCTGCTTCACGCCGACTCGCTGCAGAGGACCCACCAGGTGGCGCTGGCCCTGCAGCAGAGGGCGGAGCTTCTGGTCAGGTAGGACACCTGACACCTCCTTCCTATCCCTTTTGAAACATGAGGTTTAATTATAAAGTGACTTCAGCCAGAAGTATTTTTTTATTGTGATGCTTGTATTTTTCCTTTTTGCTGATGTTGTTTTGGTTGTGTGTGTGTGTCTACCTTGATTCTACGTTATTGTTTTTAACATGTTCAATAAAATTTCCAAACTGAACTGAAACGTCTATCACCCCCGCATCAGATCAGGCCATTACGACCCGGACGCAGTTCGCTCTTGTGCCCAGACGGTGGCGCTGCACTGGCAGACCCTTATGCTGAGGATCGAGGACCGACTCAAGCTGGTCAACGCCTCGGCCGCCTTCTACAGAACATCCCAGCAGGTGCACCAGAAGTCCGGTCGCCTCGAACCCCTGACCCCACCCCTTTCCCTGTGATCCCCAGTCTCACCCGTCGGCTGGTCCCCCCAGGTGTGCGGCGTGCTGGAGAGCCTGGAGCAGGAGTACCGGCGCGAGGAGGACTGGTGCGGCGGTGGCGAGCGGCAGCCGGAGCAGCTGCTGCCGCTGGTCAGCAAGCACATGGAGCAGAAGGAGGCCTTCCTCAAGGCCTGCACGCTGGCCCGCAGGAACGCCGAGGTCTTCCTCAAGTACATCCACCGCAACAGCGTGACCATGGCCAACATCTCGGGCCACAGTGTCACCGTGACGGGCGTGGCCGAGGTCACTGGGCACTCCAGGGTGCCGGAGCAGCAGGTCAAAGGTCAGAGAGGAGAAGAAGAAGGGAAAAAAAACAACCTGCAAAGATTAGAGGACCTGATGCAGGTTTGTTATACTGACGCAGGTGTGTGTGTGTGTGTGTGTGTGTGTGTGTGTGTGTGTGTGTGTGTGTGTGTGTGTGTGTGTGTGTGTGTGTGTGTGTGTGTGTGTGCACTCGTGTGTGCAGGCATCCTCAGTGAGCTGCTCCAGAGGGAGAACAGAGTTCTCCACTTCTGGACGTTGAAGAAACGCAGGCTGGACCAGTGCCAGCAGTACCTGATGTTCCAGAACCACGCCCAGCAGGTCGACAGCCACGCCCACTTTCACTTAGTTTACAAGCAAAAAACACCACATTCAACACCACTAACAAAACAAGAAAAAGAAAAAAATAGCTTGAAAATTATGAGATTGGGCATTTACCTTTTATTCGCCCCACCACTGTTTCAGGCCATGGATTGGTTGCAGCAGTCAGGTGACCACTACCTGGCCACTCACACGTCACCTGGCGCGTCGGTGGCCGACACGCAGGAGCTGCTGAACCAACACAGAGAGTTCTGTGTGTCTGCTAAGGTGAGAACAAACACACATAAGCACATTTATATACACATATGCACACGTATGTATAGTACACATGTGTATACATTATATAAACACACACATAAATATACATATATACACACGTATATATATATAGATGCACATATATACAGTACCAGTCAGAAGTTCAGATACACCGTCTCATGCAATGGTTTTTATTTAGCGTTACTCCTTTCTCCATTGTACACACTTACTGAAGACATCAAATATGTTTTATATGAAGGGTGGCTATTTTGAAGAAATTAAAATATGAAATATTTTTGTGTTATGTCACACTTTTTTTGTTTATTAATAACAATAATAATAATATTAATAATAATAATAACATTTTATTTACATAGTGCTTTTCAAGAAACTAAAAGACGCAAATGCAACTCATAGAAGTTTACTACACAATATCATATATGTTTCGTTCATTCATTGTTTTGATCCCTCAAGTGAGAATCTATGTAAATAGTCATTAAAATGTAAAATGATAAGATGAGAAGGTGTACCCAAACTTTTGACTGGTAGTGAATATATATATATATATATAAAAATACATAAGCACACACACCAGTGTGTCTGCTCATCTGTGCCACTGACCCTCCCAGCACACCCAGGAGAAGGTCCACCTGCTTATCCAACTGGCTGAGAGCATGCTGGCCAAAGGCCACGCCCACCGCACCGAGCTGCGCCGCTGCGTCTCCACGGTGGACAAGCGCTACCGCGACTTCACCGTGCGGATGGGCCAGTACCGCCACCTGCTGGAGACGGCGCTGGGAGGATGCTCACAGGTAGTCGGGTCCTTAAAGAAATATGTAAAATATTTTAATCTGTGCAGTGAATGATGGACTTTTTTTTTGCTCTATGGCGCCATCCGCAGGACAACAAAGACCTGGAGCTGGAGCTGATCCCCAACAGCCTCTCGGACTCGGACCCCGAGGTCAACCTCTCCGACCCCAGCCACCAGGTCAGCGACGAGAAGAGACGCTCGGCCCGCAAGAAAGAGTGAGTCGCCTTAAAACAGGGCGGAGTCACAGCCATAACCCCGCCCCCTGCGCTCCCCTCCCCCTACAGCTCCCTGCCTCACTCACCCGTGGGCTCTGTTCCTCAGGTACATCATGGCGGAGCTCCTGCAGACGGAGAGGGTCTATGTACGAGACCTGCAGGAGTGCATCGAGGTCAGTTTCCCACTTCTGGCTGCAGGAGGATTCCAGGCTGGTCACGTGATCACACAGGTTGAATTCAATGCATTGTTTAAATTGAAATGTTTTTCTAGACGTACCTGTGGGAGATGACCAGCGGCTCCGAGGACGTCCCGCCCGGCCTCAGCAACAAGGACGACGTTGTCTTCGGCAACATCCAGGACATCTATGAGTTCCACAACAGGTCGGCGGAACATGGGGGAATATATTGCGCATGTATTTTTCGGTGTATTCTGTTTTTGGTTTTATTAAACACTTCTTCTTGTCCTGTAGCATTTTCCTGAAGGAGTTGGAAAACTACGAGCAGCTTCCCGAGGACGTGGGCCACTGCTTCGTCACCTGGGTGAGCCACTCGTTTGTTTTTTTCTCTACTTCTCTTCATAAAGCAAAAAATCACTAATACCTGTTTCTCTTTCTCAGGCCGATAAGTTCCACATGTACGTGACCTACTGCAGGAACAAACCCGACTCCAGTTTGCTGATTCAGCAGCACGGTGCGGGATTCTTTGAGGTAAAAGCCAAATATCACTCATGGAAAAAAAAAAATCCAATTAAAGTCTTTTTAAAAAGGAACCTAACAAAATATTAAGGTCTCTCTCGCCTTGAGAAAGCAATACTTCAGCACATAGATCCTGGTCAAACGTAAAATTAAACTTGTGTGTGTGTGTGCTCGGATAATTCAATGTGCTGATTTGGCCGTACCACTAGATGGTACTGTAATTCATGATGCTGGTGTCATGTTGCGCTCTCACCAGGAGGTCCAGAGGAGACACGGTCTGGCCAACTCTATCTCCTCGGCTCTCATCAAACCGGTGCAGCGCATCACCAAATACCAGCTGCTGCTCAAGGTAAAGAAAAAAATCTGAAAAAAATCGTTTGTTATAAAGCAAGTCAAATGTATTATTCAAAATCTCATATCTCAAAAGGAACTTTAAAGATTTTACTATTTTTTGTATTTTTTTCTTCAAAGTTTCCCGTTAAAATACATTTAAGAACTTTTATCTTTATGCTACGTTTTATGCTGTAGATTTTATAATCCTCGTCAACACGTCAAGGTTTATCCCTGCTACCCGTTTGACTCGCCAACAAGCTGCGGTACATAAACAGCTCCGAGCGGAAGCGGGGGGGAAAAAAAGTTCCATTTTTAATTTTTTGCGGTGAACCGGCACTCCAAATCGATTACAGGACCCAAATGTTCAACCATGGGATGCAGGCAGTGTGCAAACACAGAGTGACTTTTCACTGAGGTCCTCCGGGGCCTGTTTCTTTCCCTGCGCCCAGATTATCCACTGTGGATTCATAATGGGCCTTTCACCCTGTCGCAAAGTCATTTGCAACACTTACAGAAAAGAAAAAAAAAAAAGATTTATAGACATTTGATGCAACCTCATTTTTTGAAAACCTTGGAGTAGAATTGGCAGATAAGTGGGACAGCGGTGCCATGGGCCTCAACATCCCACAAACATTATTTGATGTACTTTTAAAACATACATTTGAAACTCTCTGGTTCTTACAGGTTACTTTGTTTTGTTAGCTGCATATCTCAAAAATTAGCCACAGTTGAAAAAGGGACTGACTGTTTTTTCCGTGTGTGTTTCTCTGCAAGGAGCTGCTGGCGTGCTGTGAGGAGGGGAAGGGCGAAATCAAAGAAGGTCTGGACGTGATGCTCAGCGTGCCCAAGAGAGCTAACGATGCTATGCACGTTAGCATGCTGGAGGGTAACAAACAGATTTTGTTTGTTTTCAAAGTCCGAACCAACGGAGAAATAAGTTGTAATGGATATTTTATACGAAACAAGACTATTTTGCTTGAGGGCATTTTTGTGAATCTGCTTAATTTGGGGACTTTCATTGTGAAATGTCAGTGTTGCTCTGACTTGACGTCAGCTGACTGACCTGCTGTCGCCCCCCACCGACCTCAGGTCTGGAGGAGGGTCTGGAGGTGCAGGGTGAGCTCCTGCTCCAGGACTCCTTCCTGGTGTGGGAGCCCAAGTCTCTGATCAGGAAGGGGCGGGACCGACACCTCTTCCTGTTTGAGCTGTCACTCATCTTCAGCAAGGAGATCAAGGACTCGTCGGGCCGGACCAAGTACCTGTACAAGAGCCGGCTGAGGGTAACGAGCACGAGCGCAATCCCTTGCACTGCTTATTGTTGACGCATGATTGGGTGACCTGCTGATCATGTGACCCGCTCAGACCTCGGAGCTGGGCGTGACCGAGCACATCGAGGGCGACCCCTGCAAGTTCGCACTGTGGGTGGGACGGACGCCCACTTCCGACAACAAGACGGTGCTGAAGGTGCGCGGTTAGCCCCGCCCACTTCACTTTTAGCTTGTCTGTCGCGCCACGCTTGGCTAACACCGTCGCTCCTCCCCCACCGCAGGCGTCGTCGCTGGAGCTGAAGCAGGAGTGGGTCCGCAGCATCCGGCAGGTCATCCAGGAGCGGCGGGGCCACCTGCGGGGGGCGCTGCGGGAGCCCATCCCCCTCCCCAAGACGCCCAACCCCACGCTGGGGCGCCAGCGCAGCATCAGCCGCAGGTCAGCGCCGCCGTTAGCCGCCACGTGCTACATGCCACGAAGGAGCAGGGCCTCCGACCTTTGACCTCCCCCTGGGTTCCTTTTGGCAGCAGCCACACCTCCAAAACATCCCTCTGGTCAACAACACGTGAACACAACACAAACAATTTGGCAGCAAAGATTTAAAAAAAAGAGAGATGGAAACAGATGGAAAAGGAACGCAAACATTTTCTGTGTCGCTTCTTCTGATTGGCCTGTTCCCTGACACCCAGAGAATGAATGCGGCACCTTTAAATACATTTGATGCCAGACTAAAGTGGTAAACGCAAGTGACTGTGTTGCGAGCTGAACGTGTGTGTGTGTGTGTGTGTGTGTGTGTGTGTGTGTGTGTGTGTGTGTGTGTGTGTGTGTGTGTGTCCATCTCCAGGGAGACGAGCGAGGACGCCGACAGCCTGGGCGATGCCAGCAGTCAGCCCGACACCGTCTCCATCGCCTCCAGGACATCCCAGAACACAGCCGACAGCGACAAGGTAACACACATAGACACATACACACACACGCAGACACGCACACACACACACACACACACACAACGGGAGCTGACACACAGAGGGGTGTGTCGTCCACTCTCATGACCTCATCACTGGCAGCATCTGTTCCGGCTGGGTGTGTGTGTGTGTGTGTGTGTGTGTGTTGTGCGAGTTTCCTCTCAGCGCTGTCAGATTCTTTCGGGGAACTTGTGTGTTACTCTGCTGCTCTCCTGACGAGGTAGGTGCCTTTTGATTTCTGTTTTTTGAGGTTTTTTTTCGTTTGGCTGCATCTGTTGCTTCTTTCAGTTCTGACTGTGGAGAGGTCAGGGGGATCTGAAGGTGGCGCTGCGACCTCTGACCTCTGAGTCAGGGTCAGTTCTCTGCATATTTAGCAGGTCTTCGGATTAATGATTTATTTTGCTCCAAAGTCCTGTTTGTCTTTTTGATCCCGGAAGTGTTTTTTGTGTTTAAGTTTGTTAAATGATCAATTTGACAGTACTTTAAAGCACACAGGATTCTGGATTTTACTGTGCAAACGGCGCTTGGTACTGGTTCTGCTATTTATTTTCTACAGCTGAGCTGGGCCGGGCCGTCCAGAACATCTGGTTTCTATTTGGACGGGAAACACCCGACTCTTCCACACACCCACCCACCCGCACACACACACACACACACACACACACACACACACACACACACAGTGGGAGTGGGAGTGAGTGTGTGTGTGTGTGCATGTTACAGCTGCAACATATGTTCATCTCACAGACTGACAAGAATGATAAAGGTCACATGACTCTCAGGATGCCCCTCCCAGCCAATCAGGTCCCAGGGCGCCCACTGTGATTGGACAGGTTGTCCTTGTCGTTCGCCATGTGTGTGTGTGTGTGTGCATCTGCCAGTGATGAAGTCATGGGACTGGAGGACACGCCCACGCTGAACACACCTTCCAAAGGGGCTTTTTAGTTGGTTAACGTCTATTTTGACGTCTATTTTATACCCCCAAATATTCAGTCAAAACACATCTTATATTGAATAAGACCCAAGTTGTGTCAGCCCTACAGTTGACATGCAGAATGTACTGGAGAGGAAAAAAAACACACACCTTGCCGGTGTCTCACCTGTCGCCCCTGCATCCCCTCCAGATGTCGGGCGGCTGCGAGTTAGTGGTGGTGCTGCTGGACTTCACCTCCGGGGGTGCCGGCGAGCTGAGCGTGCGCTGCGGCCAGACGGTGGAGCTGGTGGAGCGCTGTGCCGAGCGGCCCGGCTGGTGCCTGGCGAGGACCACGGACCAGACACCCCAACAGGTGCCCCTCCCCCGTACCTGGACAAGCAAATTAAAGGTGTTGCAATAGCAAAATGTGTTCATTAATGTGTCGTATTTTTTTCTTACCTGCAGGAGGGCTTGCTGCCCATGAGCGCCCTCTGCTTGTCGCACTCGCACAGCGCGGCCGACATGGAGGGCCTGGTGCCCCCCGCCTCCACCGCCACGGCATCCACGTGCACCACCGCCGCCACCGGCACCGGCGCCGCCACCTCCTCCTCCTCTTCGTCCTCCTCCTCCTGCAACTCCACCACCACCACCTCCTCCTCCTCCACCAGCAGCAGCTCCAACTCCTCATCCACGCTGAGCGCTGGGAGGGGTGAGTCCGCACCTCTCAAAGAAATAAATCAAAGCTGCAAGCAGCGTTCAAGGGACTGAGCCTGCAGTGGCCACACACCGCCAACACCTGCCGAGTGGCATTTCAGTTTGGCAGCGTTTCGAGGGAAATGTTGAGCGATTCTAGGTGGATTTTAGGTGTACTGCGACTTTAAAGGGCCATCAAATGAAAGCTGTGAGAATAGAGAGCTAGAGTTTTTTTATTTCTTCAGATGTCAATTTGTTACAGCCTTGACATGTGTGCAAAATTTGGTGAGAATAGAAGCATGTTCAGGTGATTCAAAGCCGTGTAAGAAGAAGAAGAATATTCTCTGTTCCAGAGCTGGTCTTATCGGGGCTGCAGTGGCTTCATGTAGCTTACCTCCACCAGTGTGACTGTGGTGTGAATGAATAATGGGCTTCAATTGTAAAGTGCTTTTGGGTATCTTTGGGTATCGAAAAGCACTATATAAATTCAAGCTATTATCATTATTATTATTATCACTGGGGCTCAGTCCCTGATAAACAAACACAGTGTGGAAGACAGGGAGACACCTGATTGGTTTGAGCACCAAAAAAATCAGGGCGTTGTTGGCTGCTTTGTAAAAAACAAACAAACAAAAAAAAGAATACAATTCTTTTTCTTTACCTTTGCCATTCTAGGAAACTTTCACATGTCATTATTTTTCTCTGTTTCTATTTTATTTCACCCTGCATGCTGCAGTACTTCCTGTTTGGCCCCCGGGGTCACTTCCTGTTTGAGCAGAGGCCACATTAACCATCCTCGCATCCAAGCCACACCGTTACTCCCAGGCACCTCCCAGGTTCCGCCCCCTCGTCTAAATATTTAATCATTAACATGGAAACAAAACGCGAGCATTAATAATCCAGTCAGTTTTGTTTCCGAGTTTAGCAGCGACAAATTTTTCCCAGCGTGCGACTCAGGAATGCGTCCCAAGAGCCATTTTATTCCGGTCGAAAAGAAAAGCTGCCGCCAACACAACACAACACAACAAAACACAACACAACACAACACAACTCAAATCAACACAACACATTAACTGAGTGCAGGTGGAGTTTGTGCAAGTGGAGATTCACCAGCAGCTCACAGCCAGAAGGAAACTTTGGCCCCAGTCTTAATCTGTTTTTTTTTTGGTTTTTTTCACTGCTGCTGCTGCTGTTGCGTGTCGCTCGTGCACGCTCACACACACACGCACACGCAGTAAAGTCCAGAGGTGAGAGACGGGGTTAAACATTGTCCTTTGCTCAGAGTCTCAGTCAGACTCAACAGGAATCTGCAGCGGTAACATCCGGACCACCTGCTGTGCCTGCTTCCCCCCCACCGCCGCTGCCGCTGTTTAAAAATAAATCCACCCTCCCCACCTCGACCCCACACCCCATTACCCCCCCACACCCTCTTCAGGTCAGCTCTCTGACTCTTTCATGTTTGCCGTGTGTAGCGTTTTATTAAAGCCACATTTAGATTGAATAGCTTAATATTTTATTTGATTATTTAATTCATTTGTGCTCAATATATCTTTCAGGGCACTTTTTTATGCAAGCAGAATTCGTGTTTGGAACTAATGCAAATATGAATGGTACATATTGTATTTTTTACTTCATTCAATGTACTTTCTATTGATTCAACTAGTATTTTTCATTAATTTACACTATTTAAACAAACTATAAATAGAATTTATAGAACAGAAACTGAATGAGCGGTTTCCTCCTCCTCAGTCTATCTGGCTCCGCCCACTCAGAGTTTAGCCCCGCCTCCTTTTTCCAGCCCTCTGACTCCTGCCGTCACTTCAGGCGGCGAGCGGCGGCCAAACCAGTGGCAGAGTCGCTTCTCTCTCTCGCGCGCTCACCTGTGGACTTCCTGTTGTCGTCGGTTTTTTGGGTTGTTTTTTTTTTTTCGCTTCCGAATGGACTGATGTGGGAGCAGCATGCAGCGGGGCAGAGGTGCATGCTGGGATTGCTCTGCCATTTGGAATTGGATCGTGAGAGAGGGGGCAGACGAGGCAGGTGGGTTCTGATAACAACAGGAGAAAGAGAGAGAGGAGAGGGAGAGAGAGAGAGAGAACACTCAGTGTATCAGTGTATATGTGTGTGTTGGTTAATGAGTGATTCAGCAAGCGTGTGTGTGTGTGTGTGTGTGTCCTCTCTTTCTCTCTCCCCCCTCCCAGTGGAGTTGTATTGTCTCTCGGCCGACAGTGCAGATGCTGGAATTTAAGTGACGTGTTCAAAAATGTGGCCAGTGAGTCGACCCAACTGGACTGACTGGTTTTTATAATGCGATCACAATCACCCATCACACACACACACACACACACACACACACACACACACACACACACACACACACACAGACGATGCAGTGTATTGTGTCTGCTGGAGGTCGGCCGGCCCTCACTGACTTGAAGGAAGACAGGAAGTGATGTCTCTCTCTGCTGATTCTATTTTAAGGCGCTGCATCAACAAAAAGGGGGAAGCTGTTGAATGTCAAAAAACAGAAACAATGAAAGAGTTAGAAAATAAAAGTTTAGTGTTCAACTTACTCAACAGGTTCAATTCAAACACACCTGACCTCTCAAGTTGTTTTAGACACATTATACTTTTTGGCTATTCAATGCAAGCATCTAGGAGGGAGGAGGAGGAGGAGGAGGAGGAGGAGGAGAAAGAATAAGAGGAGGATGAATGAGGGGCGTAGCTACAGCCGGGGTTTCACAAATGGGAAGTTGCTTCCAGCTCATATCTGAAAAACAATGTTTTCTCCGTCAATGAATAGCAAAGAACTAAAGACCTCAGACACACATTACACCAACTCCTCTGCACCAATAGGAAGCCTAGAGGAATCTGCAAGCGAAGACTCATCCAATCACTGACTGGCCGCCATGTGACCATAAATGCAACTGATTTGGGGAAACTTTCACTCTAATCTTTGCTTGTGTGTGTGTGTCACAGACGGCTACAGCTGCGACGGCGCCGTCGGACTTCAGAACCAGAGCGGACAACAAAGTGAGGGAGCTCCATCTGAATCTGCTCGCCGTCGCCCCCCCAGTGTTCGCCTGGCTCACCGTTCTTGCCTTCTTTTCACCGCAGGCGCCACGTCCCCGACCGTCTATGGAGTGGGCGGGGCTCCAGGCGGCGCCGTGGGCTCACCAGGGCCCAAACGCACCGTCTCCGGGACTGGGAACACGCTGAAGGTAGTAACAGACTGGAACGCAATGACCTGTTGACCTTGAAAAAATAGGAAAAACATGTTAATAAAAAAAGAAATATAAACCAAATGACAGAATAGGTTTGTTGAAAAGGGAAAAAATTAATGATTTGTCCGTGTGTGTGTGTGTGTGTGTGTGTGTGTGTGTGTGTCAGCGCTGGTTGACCAGTCCAGTCAGGAGGCTGAGTCAGGGCAAGGGTGATGGACAGAAGAAACCTCCCATCAGAACCAGGAGACGGGACAACAGGCAGGAGCTGACCACGCCCCCGACTGGCAACGCACAGCAGACGGTACGGGGAGCGGGGGAACCATCCATCCATCCATCCATCCATCCATCCATCCATCCATCCATCCATCCATCTTCAATACCTGCTTCCTCCTGAACTCATTGTCTTGCGTCTGCAAGGCAGGGTGACACCCTGGACAAGTGGCCAGTTCATCGCAGGGCCACATAGAAACACAACCAACCATTCACATTCACACAAATACTTGCAGTCAATTTAGAGTTTCCAATTCACCACACATGCATGTTTTTGGATTGTGGGAGGAAGCCGGACAACCCGGAGAGAACACATGGAGAACATGCAAACGAAGACAGGTGCCAGGCCCGGAATCGAACCCGTGGCCTTCTTGCTGTGAGGCAGCAGCGCTAACCACTGCAGCGCTAACCTCTGTGTGTTTGGTTAGCGCTAACCAAACACACACACACACCTGCAACTGTGCGGGGAGACGCACTTCCTGGTTCACGTCTGAGGCTCCTCACCTGTTTGTCCCGCCCAGCAGAAGCTGAGGAAGGAGGAGGCTGGGCAGAGCGGAGGGGAGGAGGAGCCAGAGGAGGAGAGCCACACCCTCCTCCCCCCACCCATGCAGATCATCAAAGACCCCAACAACCCCGAGGTAGGCTGGGAGGGGGAAAAAATGAAAACAAACTGACCTCTGTTAGAATAGGAGCAGAACTGTTGTGACCTTTTTGACCTTTGACCTCCTCCGTCAGGCCCTGGACTCGGATCAGGGCTCGAACGAGTCGGACACAGAGCAGCGGAACAAGGCTCTGAGAGGACGGATGTGAGACATACACACACACTCTCTCTCATACACACACATACTCTCCCACACTCATACACGCACATATACAAGCATGCGCACGCACGCACACACACACATGCATGTACAATCGCATTCACACACACGCGCTCACACACACATGCATGTACACGTGCACACACACACACACACACACACACACACGCTTGTCAGTCAAAAGGCTCTTAGTGGATGTGGTTGGTCGGTGCTGCAGGTTCGTGGTTAACGAAATGATCCAATCAGAGAAGGACTACGTGAAGGACCTGGGCGTCATTGTGGAGGTGAGCTTGAGGGGGTGTTTTGTTTTCTTTCTCAAGAAGGATGGAGCGCTTACATCTCATTAAAAAAAACTTGCAACTCTTGTTGCGTCCCAGGGCTTCATGTCCCGGCTGGAGGTTCGAGGGATCCCGGAGGACATGAGGGGCAAAGACAAGATGGTCTTCGGGAACATCCAGCAGATCTACGACTGGCACCGCGAGTCCGTCACCGCCAGCAGATACCCACTTCCTGTTTCCTCACCATCCTGCTTCCTGCCCCTCACCTCTCAAACTGTGTGTGTGTGTGTGTGTGTGTGTGTGTGTGTGTGTGTGTGTGTGTGTGTGTGTGTGTGTCCTCCCCCCAGTTTCTTCCTGGTGGAGTTGGAGCGTTGCGTCCAGAACCACGACCTGCTGGCTGACCTCTTCATCAGACATGTGAGTCTTTTTTTCACATTTTCATATTCACAGGAAGTCAGGAGGTGACAAGGAAAAATTGTTTTCTTGTTTTTTTTCTTTTGACAAAATGAAAAACTAGGAGCGCCGCCTCCACATGTACGTGGTCTACTGCCAGAACAAGCCGAGGTCGGAGTTCATCGTCATCGAGTACGAGAACTTTTTTGAGGTGAGTCGTCGCCGAGCAAAAGGCGAGCGCTGAGATTCTCCAGCTGAGAGTTTCATCCGTCCGTCTGTCCGTCTGTCTGTCTGCAGGAGATCCAGCACGAGATCAGCTGCAGGATGTCCATCAGCGACTATCTGATCAAACCCATCCAGAGGATTACCAAGTACCAGCTGCTCTTAAAGGTGCAGGAACCAGGACTCTGGTGGCTCCGCCCCCTCCACCCACTCACCACTGTACTTAAAAAAAAAAAAAAAAAAAATATATTTTTTTTTTTTTTTTTTCCGCCTCACAGGATTTTCTCAAGTACACATCGAAAGCGGGACTCGACTGTGAGGAGATCGAGGTAAGACCCCTCCCGTCATCTTTACATTTTTAATGTGTTTTTTTTCCTTGTCGTGGCTTTTGAGCTTCAAACCCACCAACCCTCAAATCTTCTCGCGTTTGATCCCAAAAAAGACTTCCCACTGCTTCACTGTGTCCCCTGACCCCCGTTGGCCGCTAGAGGGCAGTGTGCTGTTGTTAGACTTCGCTTGTTAGACGGACGGGAATAAAAAAGCCGCTGCCGTGAATATGATGATATGAATTATGGATGTGAGGCTGTGAGTCATCGGTGTGTTGACCATCTGTAATGCTTATGTAACCCCCCCGTGTGTGTGTGTGTGTGTGTGTGTGTGTGTGTGTGTGTGTGTGTGTGTGTGTGTGTGTGTGTGTGCAGAAAGCACTGGAGCTGATGTCACTGGTACCGAAACGCTGCAACGACATGATGAACCTGGGACGCCTGCAGGGATACGAGGTTCGTTCGTCCGTCAGTCTGTCTGTCACTCAAACAAATTTAAAATAATAATCTTTCAAATACGTTGTTTAACTTTTCATCCCGATTTGTGTAGCACCAGTTGAT
>CM020501.1:1563360-1730860 GCA_009823395.1 Thamnaconus septentrionalis | reverse complement strand
ACTGATAAAGGAAAACAAGACTCGCTGTTCATTTGTGAATAAATCAGATAAACATCAGATTCCCAGATCTTAAAAATGACTTTAGTGACTTCACATCAGCTCATCCAGCTTAGACAAACAGAACGTGCACGACAGTGCATGAGTGGGGTCACTGTGGCACATTAAGTAACGGCGACCTGCAGACAACAGCCCCCGATAGTGGCAGCTGTAAACCCTGTAAACTCATTTAGCCAATTAGAGAGATGCCAGGGTCTGAAGGTCCATGACTATCTCTGCACACCTCAGCCAGGCATCAGACCCACAAAGCACAGCAAATGTGTTAATTATTGATGAGCGCTGGAGAAAAATAAATTGTGGCAGCAAAAACAAAAATACAATTATGAAGGCAGCAGTACACAGTTCTGGAGAGTATTACATGTGCAGCTACTTTTCAATGCCTTTCGGTTTTGTGTTTGATATATATACATACCGTATGTGTATATGTATATATATATAAAGTGCAAAAAGTGACATGACAGCCAGACAGCCATGACAACAGATAATGTACGGAAGGCAGATCATTTGTAGATGTTTCAGCCCCAGTTGTTGCTTATCACGACAATACATGTGAGTCAGCAGGTTCACCACCAGACGGTTGCAATGGAAGTAAAATGAAATTGTCGCACAACACTTTGATTGATCAAAAGACGGAGCAAAGACGCAAAAAGACGCTAAACATCTTTCTCTACCACCCCCTTCCCATCTCACACCAATCAGGAGCCTGGAGCTTTTCCCAACAGGTTCCCAACTGGCAACAATGAAATCTGAGCGGCCTGCTTTGAACCAATGTTCCAACAGATGTGTCGAGTCCCATGACCTTTAGCAGTGGGATTCACAAAATGACTTGCTGACTATGAAAAAGTAAAACTCAGTGCATCTCACCGTGAGCTCTACAGAACTAACCCACCCCCTAAAAAAAAAAAAAAAAAGAAGAAAAAAAAAGAAGTTGTAGCACTCACGTGATCTGATCTATAATGGGTGACACATATGCCACCATTTACAGATAGAGGGCAGCAGCAGCAGCAGGAGCTCCTTCTCTGCTGCGCCACTTGTTAAAGGGGGCAAGTGTTCACGGCGGTTACGTAAGTTCCAGGTGGGCGCAGACGGGTCGCCATGCACGACACCTGTGGATCCTCCGCCACTGCTGTTGTTGCGCGCCGGTGACGTCGCTGGCTACATAAAGGAGCGAGGTGAGGCGGCCGTCGGACTTCACTCGCCTGACTCCCCACTTCCGCAGACGCTCCACTCGCCCCGCGGCCACCATGCAGTCCGTGTTCGCCAAGAACGGATCCGAGACCCCGGAGCCCGTGGCCGCCAAAGTGAGCGGTGAGTGCGCAACCGGGACCGGGGTTTTGAAACCGCGGTGAAGGAAGGAAGGATGCAAACCTGCTGCACGCGCTGACAGGAGTTGCGTGGTGTTGTTTTGAAAGTGGAAGTTTTTAGCCTTTCATGGTAAATAACACTAGGGACGTTTCTACAGGGGGTCCAGGCTGGGGGGCGCCGACTGGAGCTCAGAAGAACTCAGACACAGAAAATTGACTTCTGTTTCTAAAAATGTCTTCTTCTTTTGCTTCTTTTTCTCATTATTCTCATTATTATTGTTATTGTTATGATGATAATAATAATATTAATAATATTATTATTAATAATAATAATAATAATAATAATAATAATAATAATAATAATAGTAGTAGTAATAAGTAGCTGAGCTGGTACTATCACAAACGGGTTCTTCAGTATTTGTTTTTAAGTGTGGTCAGGAGCCAGATCTCACTCTGACATGAGAGGCAGCATGAAGAGGACGGGGAAGCACTTTGAACACACCCCGACCTTGTTTATTATGTTCAATTCTGCTCAGACATGCTTCCGCTCATCGATTTGATGCAGACACAGTTATAGAACAGCGTTAGGCGGCGCCCTTCAAACCTTAATTCAACCTGTGCAGCACCTAATCAATTTGCCATTTCAAAAGAAAGATCAAAAATAAGTTCAGCCAGTGAAACTGTTCTGATAATTGCAGGATCATTGTTGTATTCCATCGCAGTCACTGGCAGAATTCACACCTTCTCTTGACGGCTCGATGTCTTCATGGATGTTTCACAGGATCATGGTGATAAAAGGGCTCTGCAGAGTATCTTAATTTTATCTAAATGTTTACTCCGATACGTTATCTCCATATAAAGATAAGAAAAGCTCTCCTTGGCAGATGGAGTCACGCTGTCTTGCGAGATAAAGTCGTGATCTTTGTCAGGCACAAACATTATCTTAATGTATCTGTAAAACACATAAGTGTCAAGCTTGTGACCTTTGCCCTGTAGGCTCCATCCCATCCTGGCTGCAGGGCACCCTCCTGAGGAATGGCCCGGGACTCTTCTCGGTGGGCGACTCCGTGTACAACCACTGGTTTGACGGCCTGTCGCTCATCCACAGCTTCACCTTCAGCGATGGTATGTCGGGACTCACCACTAGGGGGAGAAAAAAATAATTTAAAGGTCCAGTGTGTAATATTTTTTGGCTTTATTTATGATTTTTACTTAGGTAAAAGCTCAATATATTGCCATTAAATACATCAATTAATGTGTATAATCACAGTACAATAAAAGTAATGTGGTTTCCCTACCCTTAGAATAGTTCTGATTTATATATAAGAATATACATAGAAGGTTCTTGCTCCTCTCCTCCTCCAGGTGTGCAGGCCACCGTAGCTCACTGGCAAGCTCAGGAGTGGGAGGGAGAGTGAAAGATCCTGCAGTCTAATCTATATATCACTCTAATATGTAACCAAATAATATCACTCTTTCCTCTTTAAAATCTCCAAATATTCCACACTTAATCTTTAAAGCAATCAAACTGGCAAACTGTGTGACGGCAAACGTCGCTGGTTTTAGGGGAGGTGACCTACCGGAGTAAGTTCCTGAATAGCGACACCTACAGGAGGAACACCAAAGCCAACCGCATCGTGGTCTCCGAGTTCGGAACCATGATCTACCCGGATCCCTGCAAGAATATATTCTCCAGGTACGGACCGTTCCTAATGTGATACGTCGATGTGATTGGCCCACTTCTCATTGTCCCAACCTCTGAGCAGGGCGTTCACGCACCTCTCTAACATCATCCCCGACTTCACCGACAACAACCTGATCAACATCATCCGCTACGGGAAGGACTACTATGCCTCGTCCGAGATCAACTACATCAACCAGATCGACCCGGCCACTCTGGAGACGATGGGCAGGGTGAGTTAACGTTTCTGAGTTTGACTTGAACTGTAAAAAATTCATTTTAAGAAGAAAAAAAAATCGCCAACCCGGATTCCACTCCTCCGGCATCAACCTCCAGGTGAACTACAGGAACCACATTGCGGTGAACTTAGCGACGGCTCACCCTCATTACGACGACGAAGGCAACACCTACAACATGGGCACCGCCATCATGAGTCTTGGGCGACCCAAGTATGTCATCTTCAAGGTGCCACCTCACGGCGCAGGTATGACCTTCACAGCTAAAAAGTCTTTAGAGTGTTTAATGTTGAATGTCAACATGAGAAATAAGAAAATCTATTTTACAGCAAAAATTAAATATCTATCTATCTATCTTCTATCTATATATATATATATAATATATAATGTCAATATATAAATAAGAATATATCTATTTATATATATAAATTAAATATATATATATCTATATATATATATATATGTATATATATATATATATATATATATATATATATATATATAATATATACATATACATATATATAAAGTGAACTCTATATATATATATGTATATGTATATATGTAATATTTTTTTAAAAAGTGAACTCTGAGAAGAACTTATAAACAACAAACACTAGCATGCTAGCAGCTAGCACGCAGGTACAGGAGCTTGAGTCTGGCGCCACCTTCTGTCCACCCAGGTAAAGACGGCAGGAAGACGGCGCTCCGTAACATGGAGCAGCTGTGCTCAGTGCCTTTCCGCTCCACGCTGTACCCAAGCTACTTCCACAGCTTCGGCATGACTGAGAACTACATCGTGTTCGTGGAGCAGCCCTTCAAGCTGGACATTCTCAAGCTGGGCACAGCCTACTTCCGTGGGGTCAACTGGGGCAACTGCCTCAAGTTCGACAAGGATGACATCGTGAGTGGGAACGGCGGCTACTTTCACTGAGAGGTCAAATCCTCGTGTGGCAAGGAATGAGAACACATATGTAATTTATTTTATTTTGTTCCCCCTGGCAGACCTTGTTCCACGTGATCAACCGGACGACGGGCAAGGCACTGTCGACCCGCTTCTACGGCGACGCCCTGGTAGTGTTCCACCACATCAACGCGTACGAGGAGGATGGCCACCTGGTGTTTGACATGATCTGCTACCGCGACAGCAGCCTCTATGACATGTTCTACATCCAGAACTTCCGCCAGGAGATCAGTGGCTTCATCGAGGCCAACAAGGACACTTTCGCCACGCCCATCTGCAAGAGGTTCGTCCTGCCGCTCAATGTTAACAAGGTAAGTTTTTTTGCAGTTACATCATATAGACATTATAAATATGGGTATGAGTACTACAAACAAACAAAAACTATCAGAAGCCCAGAGCAACGCGTCAAACTTTGTCCTCCGTTAGAATACTTTTTTTTTTTTTTTTAATTAATCTCACATTGGGGAAATTTGCATAATGACTGCAACACAACACTGCAAAGATGAGAAGAAATATATAAATTGAAAGAATAAAGAAAATAAATGGAAAAAAAAATTAAAAAAAAGAATTAACTCGTAAAATTTACTATGGTCATGCTTTTCAGGATTCTCCCAAAGGTTTTAACCTGGTAACTCTGACCGACACCACAGCAACTGCGGTGTTGGAGGAGGACGGCAGCATCTACTGTCAGCCAGACGTACTGTTTGAAGGTTGCTCCTCTACCACTCATTTACTGCATACTGACCTCTTCTTTAACCAGTTGGACAAAGTTTGTTTTGGTTACCTCTCCCTCTCCTAAGGTCTGGAGCTGCCTGGCATCAACTACAAGTTCAACACCAGAAAGTACAGATACTTCTACGGCTCCAGGGTAGAGATGAACCCTCAGCCCTGCAAGGTTGGGTCACTGCTCATTCACAAAGTGCTCATTCTGCAATGGTTATCCTAATTTTATCATCAATATTGATACTTTGTGTGGGTCCAGGAACTTTATATTCCTCCCAATATGTATAATCCTAATTAATTCAGCATCGAGACAGTAAATGCAAAAAAAAACAGGCTTTGACGTTAGCAGGACCCACCTCCAATGCCAAAGCATTGGATGTACCGGCATTGGATGCACCAGCAGCAGCAGGGCGGGGAGTCCCGCCTCAACTCTGCAGCAAACAAACAGAAGCACACCTGCATCTCAACGGGACTAACTAGGGCCAAACAGGAAGTGTGAAGTCAGCAGGTAGAGGGAAAAAATGAAGAGGGATAAAGGCACTTTCAAAATAAAACTTCTTCAATGATATTAAAATCAGATGTTTTGTGTTGAGGAAACACCTAATTTTGCCCGACCTCAACATTTCCTATAAGCAGGTGAAGGAAAAGCCAGTGCGAGAGCTTATACATAAATGGTTTCATGGCAATTTTTTAAATCCAACAGATTCAGGGGTAGATTATTGATTTTCTTTTTTCTGCTGACAGCTGGCGAAGGTGGATGTGGTGACCAGGAAACACTATGAGTGGCGGCAGGAGTCATGTTTCCCCTCGGAGCCGGTGTTTGTCGCGTCTCCGGGAGCCGTGGAGGAGGACGACGGTGAGTAAGGATGTCCTCCATTTAAGACAACACTCCTCCTATATCACTTCTCCTCCTTCCCCTCCCTCATCTTTACCTGCAGGTGTCATCCTGTCTTCGGTCATCTCGCCCGATCCTAACGTCTCACCCTTCCTGCTTGTCCTGGACGCCCGGACCTTCACGGAGATCGCCCGGGCCTCCATCCCGGCCAGCGTCCACCAGGACCTGCACGGCCTCTTTATCCCCGCCCCCCAATGATGGACCGCCGCCACTTCCTGGTTCCAACCACCTGACTGATCTTTACCGACCTTGTGTGGAAGCACTTTTAATGTAGTGAAATTGAAAATGTTGTTTCAGGCAAAATGTAATACTATATAAAATATTTTTTATCAGAATAAAAGACCTGTTGAATAGTAATAAAGTAAATAAAGATGGGAAATACTTCTGTCTTACTTCATGATGCAAACCACCACAAAGGAGAGCAAATTTTTAATTAAATTCTCTTTTATTCTCTTCAACCTCTGCAACCTGGGACATAATTCAGAACCAAAAGCCAAAGTGCAGTTGACATTTATTTCCTGCTAGCTTATGTACCTTTACATCCTTCTTTTATTTATTTATTTTTAAACATTTCCAAAGATGCCGAGATCGTCGCCTTGCCGATAAGAAGATGGAACAAAAAGCCTTGCACGGGAAAATGAACCGGCTGCAGTTGAACTTCCTGTCGCAACAAACGGCTGCAAAATCTTCACGCCATTGTTCGCGTCAATGCATTATTCCGGCGACGGCTGCAGCAGAAACAGTTTAAAACTCGAACACGACGGACGGCGCCGCCCCTTGTCTGTTGAGTCTCTCAAGGTGGCGCCGTATTTCTTTTTTTCTTAGTTTTTTTCCTTTTTACATTTTTTTTTTTTTTTTAATTCCTCCATGATTGAACGTCCTGGGCAAGGAGAGAAATGCTCCCTCCTCCTGCCTCTGCACTCCACGGCCCGTGCTACAGCTTCTCCCATAATGCACCTGGTCCTGGCTGAGCTCTCTTGCTGCAGCAGCATCAGTCTGAGAGGGGACGTGGGCGGAGCCTTGGGACGCCGTGCGGCTACCGTCAATCGGAGCAAAGAAGAAGAAGAAGAAAAAAATAACAACGTTGATTCTGAAGAACAGGCACGTTGGAATACTCGGTGTGTGTGTGTGTGTGTGTGTGTGTGTGTGTGTGTGTGGTCAAGACGATCACTGTTTACAACAGTGGCTAAAAAACTGGTTCGTTTCTCACAGAAAAACACTTTTTAAGTTACTTTTTTTCCTCTTTCGTTCCTTCCGTCGTCATCTCTGAGGGGAAGAAGAGTGTCTGCCTGTGTGATGTGTGTGTGTACGAGCATGTGTGTGTGTGTTAATCTGTGTTGTCTAGGCCCCGCCCCCTCCATCAATCCCTCAGATGATCTCGAAGGTCTTCTTCAGCTCCATGATGAGCTGCCAGTCCGTCTTCTGCATCTCGTCCCTGAACCAGTTCTTCAGGGCGTCGATGGAGGCCCGAGTGATCTGCAGCGGTGACGACATCACACAGTCAGCCCACCACAAAAACACGGCAAAGCAAGCGAAAACAAGACGAGAGGTTTCTGCCTGCGGGTGGGCGGGTCCTCACCTTGCTGACAATGATGTCGGTGGCCTCAAAGTGGCGGCCGTACATCTTGGGCGACTCCCCGGGGATGGGCTCGATCTTCACGCACACCTCCTGGCCCTTCTTGGCCGAGTCCACCGACTTATGGTTCATCTCGATGCTGGTGACCACGCCAATGTCCACGAACTGGAGCCCAAGCCGACATTTAGCTATTCAGTAACTTAAAGGTCCAAGTTTACAAAGTTTGCCCCGATTTATAAATGTTTATATTGGTAAAATCCTAATATACTGCCATGGTAAAATACATGAATAAAAGTGTATAATCGTAGTACAATAAAAGTCATTTGGTTTTCCTACCAATAGAACGGTTCTCATATATATATATATTTATTTATACATAAGAATATAAACAAACTAGGGCCTTGCTCCCAGTTAACTGCCGTCTTGCACAGCCATATTTCTAAGGAAGCCTGGTGTGGACAATCCAGCTGCCTGGCAGTCGTTTCATATCCAGAGTGTCACTGGCGTCCTCAAAAAAAAAAACGAAGAAGGTGGTGGACTAGGTAGTTCACTGAAAGGCTCGGGAAAGGGAGGGGGAGCGGAAGAGCACTGCACATCTAAAACGTAACCACTTGATGTTGGTGTTTCTTCTCAAAATCTACAAATATCACACACTAACCCTGAAAAAATAAAATAATAATTCGACCAATGAGATTTTTGAGCGTCTCACCCCTTTACTGGGCACGCAGAGCGGCGTGCCCTGCTTGAGGACGCCGCCCTCGATGATCACGCCCATCACGATGGGGTCCCTGGAGTTGAAGATGAACTGCGGGAGAACCTTCACCTTGGCGGGGAACACGGCCACGTGCCTGTCCAAAAACGAGGAAGCGACGGTGGGGGATTAGTTGGGCGGGATCGGGGGCGGAGGCGGGGCTGCGTCCCGTGTGCTCCTCCTACTTGAACTCCTCCTGCTTGGCCTTCTTGTAGTCCTCCCGATACTTGGTGAAGGCGTCAAAGAGGTGGTAGATGATCTCGGCCGAGAAGACCCGCACCCCCAGGCTGTCGGCCATCTCCTGGCTCTCCCGCTCCACCTTCACGTCGAACGCCAGGATCACCGCAAACCTGCATACATGCATACACACACCAGCACAGGTTTAGGGTTTGTGAGTGGGGTCACATGACCCGAGCCGTGTTCCCAGATGAAGAGACGCACTGAGGGTCGTGCTCCAGCATCGCCGACGCCTTCATCACGTCCCTCTTGTGAACGGGGCCGATGTTGATCCCCGCATACTGCGGACACACACAGACACACACACAACAAACACATCCACTCAGAGGTGAAAGGTCACCGGACTGTGTTCCCAGAGTGGCTGGTTACTCACAGAGACTTTGGACGTGCGCAGGAACTCCAGCAGGGCCTCCAGGGAGCCCAGCGTGGACGCCTGCACGTACACGCCCTTCTCCTCCAGCTTGATGGAGCTCAGCGTCTGTCGCAGCTCCTTCACCAGCTCGTCCTGGGAACAGCAACCAGTCAGTCAGTCAGCTGGGAGTGTCACGTCATGTCACGGTCTCCCCCACGTATAAAACACAGGTCGCCTCCGCCTCCTCCTCCTCCTCCTCCTCCTCCTCCCCCTCCTCACCCTCAGCACGGGAACCTCGTCCTCCTTGTGAGCCACCAGCAGGGGGAGCCCTGCCAGCGCCTTCTCCAGGTCTTTGCCCAGAATCTTCACGCCCTGAGCCGTCGACACCTCCTTGTGCTTCTCGTACTGGCTCTGCAAATGAATGAATGAATGAATGAATCACAGACAAAAAATAATCCTCTCAATACACACACAAAAAAAAATCTAGAAATCAATGTCAACCTCAATGTTGTAGTTGTCTGGGCTTTTTAGGGGGGAATTGTATACTTATTTGGAAGGGACAGGCAAACAGTACTGTATAGCAGGAACAAAGGAAATGAAAATGAACGGCAAAAGTTTAAAATGATACTGAAGATTCTCGGTTTTGCTCTCCTTCGAGCTTTGCATACCCCAGTCTCACTAGTAACTTCAATTTCAAGCTGCCGGCGCTTTTATTTTGAAATGGTGGCTACCTTGACTCGGAGCTCCTTGAGCGGCGGCGGCAGCAGCAGCCCTCGGATCTGCGTGACGATGGGGCCCTCCACGCCGGGCACGATGATGGTCTCGCCCTCCCGGAGACGCCCGTTGATAAGGATCACGTCTATCGTGGTGCCCATGCCGGGCAGAGCCTTCACCTGGGGTCGCACACGAACACACACACACACACCTGGTCAGGTGCGTCCCACCAGTTGAAAAGGAGGGTGGCGGGGGCTCCCTCACCTCCATGACCTGAGCCCGCAGCTCGTCGCAGTGGGCCAGGCGGCGGGCCAGCATGGTCTGGGTGAGCTCCACCAGCAGGCCGATCAGGTTGCCCATCCCATCGCCACTGTGGGCCGAGGTGGGCACCAGCGACACGAAGGTGCGGGGGTCCTTGTTCTCGTAGAAGAGGGCGGCGTTGAGACCCTGAGGAGGAAGAGGAGGAGGTGGAGGAGGAGGAGTTGGGGATCAGCTCAGCTGGTTTTAAAGTTTCACACATTAACTTTCAAGGTGACGATGAGTAAAAAAAAAAAAATCTATAAACAGTGGCGACACCTGCTGGGCAAACTCCACAATGACAGCCTTGGCCCTCTCGTCAAACTCGTCCTTGGTGTTTTTCTTCTGCTTTTTCAGCGTGGCCACCACGTCTGTTTCGGGGCTCTTCTTCCAGTCATACAGACGGTCGATCTGACGGGGGAGAGATAAGGGAGAGGAGGGGGGGGCGGTGAGGGAGGACAGGAAGAGGAAGAGGACGTAGCTGAGAGGTTGGAGAGACATACCTTGTTCAGGGCCACGATGAAGGGACACTTCTTCTCCTTGAGCAGGTTGATGGACTCCAGCGTCTGCGGCTCCAGGCCGTGCATGATGTCCACCACCAGGATGGCGATGTCGCACAGCGAGCTGCCGCGGTTCCTCAGGTTGCTGCAGGGGCCCAGCGGGGGAGAAGTTCAACATCTCTCATCTACTGATCGAATACACATCAGACTCCCGTCCCACAAGGTGGGCCGAGCGTCTTCCTGAACGCATCACATGATGTGTTGCTTATTGGTACGCCCTCCTCTTTATACTCCTTGCTCTTTGTGTGTGTGTGTGTGTGTGTGTGTCTGTGTGTGTGCGCGCGCGCTACCTGAAGGACTCGTGGCCCGGCGTGTCGATGATCAACATGCCAGGGATCCTCAGGTTTTCTCTTTCAAACTGCGTAAAGATAAAGGGAAAAAAAAGACTTAGAGAGACAGACTTAGAATCAATATGTACACACCAGTGTGTGTGTGTGTATGTGTGTGTGTGTGTGTGTCTGTGTGTGTGTGTGTGTGTGTGTGGCCGCACGTTTTTGACCATCTTGGTCTGCTCCTCGATGGTCTCCCTGGGGACGTTGGTGGCTCCGATCTGCTGTGTGATCCCTCCGGCCTCGCCGTCCTGGACGTTGGTGTGTCGCAGCTGCGTGCACAAATTTCACAAAATTGTCATAAACATACAACTGGTACCGGTGTCGAGGTATCGGCACATATTTTATGACTATGGGTAGAGTGCTGCACCCCAATACTGGTATCGGTCCATGATAATAATAATAATAAAATAACAATAATAATAATAATAATAATAATAATAATAATAATAATACATTTTATTTAAAGGCACCTTTCAGGACATTCAAAGTCACCGTACAGAAAAAGAACGGTAAAATTTAACACACAAACACCATGAGACAAAGTTAAAATCAAGAATCCTGCTGCAACAAATACAATTAAAGTAAATAGGCTTGTTTAAAAAAGTGGGATTTCAGACGAGATTTAACAATGGTCAAACAGTCAGTGTTTCTGATGTCTGGAGGGAGGGAGTTCCAGAGGCGAGGGGCAGAGCGGCTGAAGGCTCTGGAACCCATGGTGGGCAGACGAGATGGGGGCACGTGAGAGAAATGGATGAAGCTGACCTGAGTGCGGGAAGTGAGTTGCAGTAATCAAGGCGAGAGGTAACCATAATCAGTGTACTGGCATTGCATTTTTTTTCCTTTTCAATTTACTGATTTAATTTCTGTGTGGTTATTATTAGGGATGCACGATATATATCGGTCCAATATATATCGTGCATCCCGAGTTATTATGAATGTTTTTGCAGTAGCGACAGCAGGTGACCCTCAGGTTCTTATTTGTTTGTTCACTGTTCTTGTGAACTGTTTGACTCACTCATAATTTAAGTTGTCTCGAAGTTCTCTACAAGTGAATATCCAGTACATCCAACTGGTACCGTGCTGAAGGAGGAGGAAGTTTGCTGTTTTCCTGGGAGACCAGGACTTTTATCTCTATGACCTTTAATTCTGCTGTACTGTGCAATTTGTCTGTCCGTTCCAAATAAAGATACAATTTAAAAAATAAATTATGATAGTAATGATGATAATAATAATAATAATAATAATAATAATAATAATAATAATAATAATAATAATAATAATAACTAGAAGCGGAATTTTGCCTTTTTCTCTTCATTTTCTTTCATTGTGTACCAGTTTCTGATCAGAGCAGGCCTTCGCTCTGGCTCAGTCCCGAATAATAACTCCCTCCGTGGCAGTCTGCCCACCGGCCACTAGATGGCGCTGAATGCACGCTCACCTTGTCCAGGATCTTGGTCTTGCCCGTGTCGACGTGTCCCAGCACGCACACCACCGGCGCCCTCAGCCTGTCCACGTCGATGTTCTTCAGGTTCTCTGCTCGCCGTTTCTGCGGAGGAGCGCGGATCCTTTTAGTCAGAGATGAGGAGGGTGGGAGGGGGAGGGGAAGGAGGAGACCACCTCCACTCTCTCACCTCAATCCTCCGCTTGGCCCGCTCGTACAGCTGCTCCTCCTTGGTCAGCCCGTCGTCGTCGTCGCTGCTGCTGCTCTCGCAGACACTCTCCTTGGCCGTCCTCCTCTTGGCCGTGGTCGCCGCCTCTTTCTCCTTCACCTGCTCCCCCTCCTTATCACTCTCTCCCTCCTCCTCCTCCTCGTCTTCGTCGTCCTCCTCCTCTTCCTCGTCTTCCTCCTCGTCCTCATCCTCGTCCTCCTCGTCGCTGCCTGCGGGCTGAGGAGGTGTAGCCGTGTCCTCCTTCACCTCGATGTGGACCTTCTTCAGGTCTGACACAGGAACAGGAAGTGTTTCAGTGATAATAATGATAATAATAATAATTATAATAATTAGAGGAAGAGGAAGTGCACTGATACAAATAGCAGCATTGATACAAGGGTTGAAGGGTAAAATAAAAAACACCAAGAGCAGTTGTATATGTATGTATATGACAATTTTGTTAAATTTGTGTTGTGTACTGTAGTGAAACGCAAGTATTAGTACTCTACTCATTCTGTAAAAATGTGGTATCGGTGCATCACTGAGAATAATGACAATAATAATTACGATAAGAATAATAATAACAACTCAAAGATAATAATGATAATGATGAGAATAATAATAACATTGGAATGGATCTGCAGATGTTCTGCGACTGACCTTTCTCCTCGTCGGTGGCGATGGCCTCCCAGTCGTCCACGGCAGCATCGGGTTTCTCTACTGCACAAAAAGACAAACAGACGAGATGATGTCATCACAGGAAACGCTGAGCGGTCAGACTCCTCCTCCTCCACTTCCTCCTCTCACCTGGCTCCTGGCTCTTGGGCTTGGCCTCCGTCTCCATGGCAACAGGTTCTGGAGTCTCCGAGGTGGGCGAGGTCACCTCTGAGGTTTCTGTGAGAACAGAGGGAGAAGGGGGGCGGGGTTATGGGTAACTACTGCAGGTGCAGGAGGAAGAAAAGTGGGCGGTACCTTCTGGAGTGTTGGCGTTGGGCTTCTTCTTCCACTTGGACCCATACACTGGTTTCTTCTTTGGCATGGAGTCTTTGGATGGCACTTCCACACCTGGGAGCACAGACAGCCGTTAGCCGGCGGTGGCTACCACAAAGACAGAAGAAGAAGAAGAAGAAGAAGAAGAAGAAGAAGAAGAAGAAGAGGAAGAAGTAGAGGAACCGCCCAGTTCCTGGTTCCTGGTTCCTGGTCCTTACCCTGAGCCTGCAGCACCTTCAGGGTGGCCTCTGCTCGGGCCCTGGCCTCTCTCTGGGCTTTGGTCAGCAGCTTGCCCTCCTTCTTCAGCCGCTCCTTGCGCTCCTTCTCTTTCTGCTTCTTCTTCTCCCGGCGCTCCAGCTCCAGGCGCTCCTGAAAGGTGAAAAGGTCAACGCCAAGGCCTCAGGCTGAGACCGTGGGGGAGTGGGGGGCGCTCCCACCTGCTCCAGCCGCTCCCTCTCCAGCTCCTCCAGCCTCCTCTGCCGCTCCTCCTCCTCCCTCTTGGTGCGCTCCTCCTCCTGCAAACACCACGACTCCTCGTCAGACACGACAGGCCGTCCCGGCGGACCGCGTTACCCAGAATCCAGCTGCCTCACCTCCTTCATCTTGGCCAGGGCTTCCTGCATGGCCTTCACCGTGGCCTTGCTGGGGCCCTTCTTCTTGTCCTTCTCCTTCTCCTCCTTCTCCTTCTCCCCCTTCTTCTTCTTCTTGTCCTTCTTCTTCTTGTCTCCCTCGGCTTCATCTGGAGGAAGACAAAGTGGGACAAGGTCAATTCTTTTGTCCAATCAGGACTAAGGTGACAGAAAAATGCGTGAAATGCTTGAATAACTGAGTTTAATTGCACTAAAAAATATTCACTGTTAAAACAGGAAGTGCTGCCTCACCTTCAGCTCCGGCCTCCGCCCCTTCCACCTCTTCCGCTGGTGCAGCAGGTGGCGCCGGCTGGGTGGGTGGGGCCTCCGCAGGCACCTGCTCCGCCTCCTTCTTAGCCTCGGGCGCCGCCTCCTTCTGCTTCTTCTGCTTCAGCCGCTCCTCCTCCTTCTTCTTCTTGTCGCGCTCCTTCTTCTCGGCCCTCTTCTGCGCCGCCGTCTTCATCTTGAAGCCACCGCCCTCCTCGCCCTCCTCGTCCTCGTCCTCCTCCGCCACCACCTCCTTGCCCTTTTTGTTCTTCTTCTTCTTGTCCTTCTTGGAGGCAAACTCGTCATCCTCCTCCGAGTCGTCCTCAGCCTTCCCACCCCCGCCTGCTCCTCCTCCACCTCCTCCCCTCACGTCCTCGTCCTCGTCCTCGGATACCGAGGCCTTCTTGCATCCTTTCTTATCCTCTTTGGTTTTGACACGAGAGCGGGAGCCGCTGTCGTCGTCGTCAGAGTCTGAGGGGGGAGCGGCAGGGGCCTCCTGCAGGAGGAAATAGGAAGGATCAGTACAGGCGCCCAGGAGGGACAAAGGTCACATGAGCGTGTTTCTCACCTTCTTGGTGGCTTTCTGCTCGCCGTTGCGCTCCCCATGGAGCCGATCGCCGTCGCCCGCCTCGTCCTCAGGACTGGCACCGCCCTTCTTCTCCTTCCTGGTTTTCTTCTTTTCTGGTTTGGGCGGCTCCACGCTCTCCTCCGCTTCTATGGTGTCGGCTTTCTGTAGCATCAGGCAGTTCAAAGAGTTTTTAATGACTGAGGTAACTCAGCAATTATGTATGTTTTTTTATGGAACAGAAAATATTATATATTATATACACAAATTCCCTTTACAACACCGGGAGGAATGAAGCGAATTACTCCAAAGGCCCACCTATGGACTGGGGCACCAGGGGGATGTGATGTTGAAGAGACCTTCAGCTGTTTCTCACCTTGCCTTTGCCTCCCTGGTTCTCCAGCGACAACTCCTCCAGCTCCTTCAGGATGTCGTCCTCGCTGCACACAAAGAGCACCGACTGTTATTCCAAAGAACAGCTGACGGACCAAAGAGCAGAAAAAGAAGAAGAGGTGTTGATGTCCTACTCATAGTCGTCCTTCTTGGCTCCTTTCTTCTTCTTCTTCCCTTTTGGCTCCTTGGAGGCTCCGGCTCCCTCGATCTCCGCCGCCAGAGCGTCGATGTCAATGCCGTCATCTTTGGCACTAGAGGGAGATTTCATTAAAAAAAAAGAAGAAAGGAATCGATCAGTCGACAATCAGCCAATAGAGTGGCGCTGGAACAGGGACAGAGGCACGGGACGAGCGCCCTGTGTGTGGGAAAAACAATGTGAATGTGGAGCAAGCGGTCAAACAAAAGCTGCCGACTGCACTTTCAGCGCCTCCTTTTATTTCCCATCAGGCCCACAGTGAGCACCAGCAGACAAAACCTCCAGTGGCATTTAACATCATTGTGCAATGGAGCTGGGTGGAAATAAAATTATGTGATAAGCCAGCAACGTCACCGATGCACAGCAATATGTTAATATTGAAAGAGTCATTGAGAAAAAGCAAAGTTGTACGAGTTTGTTTTCAGACCAAGCTTCTTTTTTTTTTATGGCTTTCCTCTGTTACCTTTGTGCAAACCACCCTATCCATTCAATGTCAATTGTGGTAGCTGTATCACCTAGACATCTTCTTCAACAACATATTTCATCAACTTATACACAAATGTGCTGAAAGAAATCCCGGCAGTCCAGTAATTAAATACCGAAGCTGTGACAGAAAACGAAACGTTGCATTTTTGCCTCCATGACAAGATACAGCTACATCACTATCCAGTTAAACCGGCGGAGCCAATCAGCTGTCTGTCTGAAAAGCCCCAGGTGCGATGGTGACGTCACAGTGAGGCAGTAGGTCAACAGGTGAGCCATTTCCCAAGCAGCACTACATCAACCCTACAGCGGTCTGAAGAGATAAATGGGCTAACAGCTAGCCTAGCCGCAAGGGTTCCCCCCTGCCAGGTTGTAGTGTGTGTTAGCGTGTGTGTGTTCGCGTGTGTGTGTTCACGGAACGGCGAGGCAAAGTTCACGCCTTGAGGCAGCAGGGCGGAGACCGTCACACTGGCAACCAGAGATAATGATTTGGTACAGATATTTAGAGCGGAAGGGAGCAGAGCAGCCGGTTCCATCGGAAGCTAATTTTTTTCAAATCTCGATAACTACCTGGAATTGACCCCCCCAGACAAGCTAATGGGGGCTAACCGGCACTGCGAGCACCACCAGCCCGGACACGCTGAGGGTGCGAGGCCGGCGGTGGCCCGGTCCGCCACTTGTGTAATTATACTTAAGCCATTTTAGGCTGTTTCGATTATCACCTGCACGCACGAGACACGAACGCAACACCGCTCCAAGTGACTCGTGGTGCTAGCACGCCGAGCCGCTAAAGCTAACTCCCGTAACTAGCGGGACAATGGCGGCCATTCGGGGTGGTAAAGTGGACGGGAAAGTGGTCCCACGGCCGGGTGTTAGTATTGCCTGCCGGTATGTGGCGACAGACTGCTCCCTCCCTACCTGTCCTCCCCGGATTTCTTCTGTTTCTTGCCCATGGTGCCGCTGCCGTGCTCCGGTTCTCTCTCCGCTGGCTGACACCACACAACGGGTCACGTCTGTCCAAGATCGTCGCCGGAACGACACGGAGCAGAGTGGCCACTCCGAGCCTGTTTCCTTTCTGCGAGGGGGCTCGGCGAGAATTCAGACAAAAATTTATTTTTTCTTTAACCCCATTTGCCCAAAATGATTTTTAATTTATTTGAGCTGTGCAACTTTTATCTTTGTCACGCGTATCTTGAGTCAATAAAAGAAAAGCAATAATAATTCACTCGTGTTTTCCCTTTACACATGTCCCTGCTTTGGGTTTATCATTGAACGACAAATTCAGACACCTTGTCTTGAAAGACAGTACAATTGAAAAGGACTTCATTTTATTTTAAGAGTAAAACCATGCAAAGAACACAACGTACAGATTATACACCGTAACTCTCAGGGCTTCCGAGAGTGGTTGGTTTCAAAAAGGCAACGACTCACTAAAGGGGTGACTCATCTTGCTTTTTTTTGCCGTCTGTCGTCGCTGGAGGGAGCACTACGCATGCGCGATGACATACGACCTCTCCAGAAAACAATTAGGGTCCGTTTTTTTTCTTTTTGTCTGGCAAACCAGTAAAATAAAATAATAAATAATAAAATATGAACAATAAGGTGTTGCTCATTATCATCGTCAGCACTGTGGACTGACCCTTACTCATGTGAAAAAAAAGCAACATAATTAAATCGTTTAAAAGTACCTCTGTACTTTTGTGATATAAATGACAAATATAAAAAGTACAAAAACAAAGGGATTATTTCAGCCCATAGCAGACAACACGGCCTCGCACAGCTTGTGCAGTCTCTTGTGCAGCTCTCCGCTCTCGCACCGCAGCGCTGCAGTGAGCGCCGCGGCCGCACGGTGGCGACAGAACCTCTCGCCGACGAGCATGTCACTCAGTTCGCCGCTGAGCCGCGGCGGGATCCAGTCTGACGGGACGTCCAGCCCGCAGCTCTCCATCACGCCGTTCTTCACCTCCACGTGCAGTCGGGCGGTGCCGCTGAATTCACCGTCCACGAGCTTTAGCGCGGACTGGACGCTGAACTTGGGCGTCTTACCGAACATCCACTCCCAGCTCTGCAGCTCCGCAGCTGCCTCACTGAGTCCAGGGAACACAGACTGGTCTTCGGGGTCGATTAAGGTCGACGGAGCACTGAGGGCAAACTCTGTGGCAGGTGGAGTGGAGTGGAGTGGAGACTTATCAGCATTCATATTTAATCATCAGTGAAAGCATTTTCAATCTGGAAGGTGCCCTTTTATGCACTGCAGCTTCATACGTTGGCCAACACAGGGCGCCACAACTCAAAGGTTTATTCACAAAAGAGCGGCAGGTACCTGTGTTGTACTGTCGCGCCACGGCGTCCAGCAGCTCCTCCCACTGCAGCGTGGGGGCGTGGTCCACCAGGTTGGCCACAGGGGAGGGGACGCTGGGCGTGGCGTTGCTCTGGATGCCAGGACAGGAGGGGCGGAGCACGGCGGAGAGGGCGGAGCGATCGGCCGAGTGCAGCAGGGTGCAGTGGTGGTAGGATGACTTTCTGCTCAGCCTGGACGCACTTCCTGTCGACAGAAACAACAAATAGTGTATACAGTCACACAGAGACCATATGGAGATAACCTGTGGCAACAACTGAAAGACATAAACAAGACATTTACAATACAAAGGGAACTGAAATTAATAACAAAAGTAAATGTAAACAAATTTAATCAGAATCAGACTCAGAATTGTTTATTCATCCTCAAGGGAAAATTGCGTATAACAGATGCAGAATAACTAATAACCAGGGTTCAGACTCCTCCCACCCACCTGAGATCTTGAGGTGTCCGTTGAGGAGAATGTCGAACCTGTCGGTGGCCCGGACGTCCAGGCCAGGATGGAGCAGCCGCAGGGCGTCGGTGACCACCTTCAGGTTCCTCCTCCGGTCGTATGCCTTCTTGGAGGTGAAGAAGGTCAAGTTGAGGTTGCCCAGGTCGTGGTAGACGGTCCCCCCGCCGCTCCGCCGGCGCGCCAGAGAAATGCCCGCCTCCCTCATGGCCGGCAGGCTGCACTCGGTCCAGGGGTTCTGGTGGCGGCCGACCACCACGGCCGGCCGGTTCCTCCACAGTAGCAGGACGCTGTGCTTCTGCAGATCCACATTGGCGTTGATCCAGTCCTCCAGCGCCAGGTTCTGGTAGACGTCGGTGGAGCGGGAACACAGAACCAGGCCGGTGTCGGAGGCCGCCGGGAAGCCTCTGACATGGGCAGAGCGAGTGAGAACTGGATGACTGCCGGTCGGACAACGGCAAACACCCCAGCCGCTTCTGAAAAGGGGCAGCGCCCTCCTGACGTGTGACATCATGGCAATTTACCAACTCAAATCTGTCGCTGCCTCATGTCCCCAACATCTAGGATTAAAAAACAAAACAAAAAAACAAGCAGGGGTTTTTACTCAAGTTCTAGCGATAAAAACAAACTGAATGGTAGAGAACGTTACCTGGAAAAATAAGATTATTTTCTACTTAGCTCCAAATTTTTATGAAAAATTGATCAGTTTCTTGTTATAACATTTGTTAACCATCTTTAGCAAGACGCAACCCATATTTTCATTAAAAACTATTTCAAAGTTTTATTGTATGTGACTGTGAGTGTCTACATATGTATATTTCTTTTTATAGTATGATCATGTGTTGAACGGCACAACGTTGTCCACTAAAAATATTAACTCGGGGGAGATGACATCAGAGGGTGCAATGACTGTTGAAGGGCACATGACCACGTTTTGATTATTAGGAGCGACGCTCTCTTCATCCAACCTGAACCTAACTTCACTGAAGGCAGCCCGGACGGCCACAGTTTTACTAGCTTTAACATTAGGTTCAGCGTCTTCAGTAACTTCCTGTCAAGTTCAGGTAAAAAAAACAGAGCGGCGTCTAATTGTGTATTTTCAAAATTACATTTAAACAGGCGGTTTGTTGGATGAATCAGTAAAAGTGGTTTCACGCTGACCTGAATTGTCGACGGCAGTAATTCTGGAACGGACCGGTGACAGGAAACAGCAATCCAACAGTTTCCGGCCTGCGCCTTCAAAATAATAGAGGAATAAAAAGTTTAAACGTGTGTTATACGATTTCGTTGAAAATATGTATTTAGCATTAGCTTGATTTAATTTATTATCGATGTTACACCACAACAGCTTTTTAATCGTTCACATTCATGTTCTGATTTTGCACCCATTTCTTTTTATTTTACGCGAAAGCAGAATTTTATTCCGGTGTGACAGTGTTATAGGACGCTTTACTATGACCTCGGTCCCACACCTCGTGTTGCACTGTGGGCCATCTGACGTTGGTTCCGGTCATAAAAAAAAAGAGTCGCTTTAAAGAGTTATTCGTGTATTGTTGAGGTAAAAAACAAAAAACAAAAAACCCCACCATATCTTCAATAAAGCATACATTTTTCTTTTGAAATATATCCATGATAGACTTAAAATTTAAAAAGAGCCCACTTTTGATCATGTCTAATAACAGAAAACTACATAAAATAAGGACTATTTTATGTAGTTTTCTTCTTCAATGATTCAAAATAAAAAAATTTCACTCTCAAAGCACAGCTGCCTGGCTTCCTGTAGGACTATATAACTTTGATTGCATGATTGGCACCTTTTCATGAGAAAAATGCCTGTCAATTCTTTGGCTGTAAAAGGCCAGTTGGGGGTGCTGTGTCCATTGCAGGGGTGCCATTCTTTTCATTACCGGTCAATAAGTCATAAAGATGAGTATGAAATTAGAATTGCATGGTCAAATAATATTCTGAGTATATACATAAATATTGTCTCTAGCGATAATGTGTTTTGGAGTAAAACATTTTTTGTTGACTCAAACTTGTCTGTTCCACCGGCCTCTGAGATCATCATCAAGAGAAGGAAGCATAGTCAGAGGCGACGACCAGAGAGAGGAAGAACATGTGACCACATCCTGACATGACACTCATACACAACACATACACACACACAAACACAAAAACACGCACTCACCCAAGTCAGAGTTTGCTGGAGTTGATCGATGATGCATCAGGTGAGCGCTTCTTTCATTATTTCTTTACTGACCAGATATCCATGGGGGTGCGTATTAATTGTTACTTTTTATTTATTCACATTCTGTTGTCTATTTTTTCAGTTCTTTCTCGTCGTTTCAAAATTTCAAGTTTTAAAGCCGAGAGCTTAAATTGACACGGACGTTGCAGACAGAGAAAGGAAAAAAAACAACAAATCAAAGTAGAAAAAAAGTTTTTTCTCTGAATTTGAACAATTTTCACCTCTGAATAAGAATTAAAAAAAATTAAAATCATTTTAAAGCAAAATTGTCCAGACTTAAGACCAAGACAGAAAATAAATTTTGGTGAACACTGACGTAGTGCGTACCGAAACTTGACTGTTACTTTAAGAGCTGTGTGTGTGTGTGTGTGTGTGTGTGTGTGTGTGTGTGTGTGTGTGTGTGTCACTGATCACACACACAAACAGCACTCTCGAAACCAAGTCACTCAGTTCCTGGCTCCCCTCTCCCCCAGGTTCCCTCCTATGCCATCATGCCTCACTTCCCGGACCCCTCCCTCCCTCCCGCTCCGGGCCTCGTCTCCGACCCCCCGCCGGCTCCTCACCCGCCTCAGTCCTTCACCGCCAATCAGCCGCCGCCCGTCATGAGCCGCTTCTTCTCTCCGGCTCCGGCCCCTCAGGTCTCCTCCCCCGACCTGGTGACCACTCCCCAGGCCGGCTCCCCCCACCTCCTGTCCCCGCCGCTCTACCACCCCTACAACTGCGGCTACGACTCGGGTTTCTATGAACCAGACTGGAGGGGAACCGACGAAGCTGCAGGTTTCACCTTCACGTGTCAGGTAAATGAAATTGAATCTGCAATTCTAGTGAACTAGTGGGTCGCAACCCAAAAGTGGGTCGCAAAGCTGTTTTGATATACATATATGTATATATGTGTATATATGTGTATATATATATATATATATATATATATATATTTAGAGAGAAAAAAGGTGGACATTTATTTTGCAGGACACACAATTCAATAATTTCAAAATCTGTTTACTAGACATGATAGAAAATGGGCTACCGCTTTTATTTTTGTGTCTCTAAATTTGTGTCTCTACTTCATGCTAAGAAAAAAAATGTTTTTCTGGTGGTCCTGAGACTCCACCAGTTGAGAACCACTGAATTAAATCAATTCAAACATGTTTTGTTCTCCTCAGCAGGAAACCTCAAGGTCGAGACCTTTGCATCAAAACACAACAAGAACCAGAACCAGGCGTCATTTATTTACCATTCTCTTGTCTCTTCTGGACCAGAACCAGGCCATGGGCCACCTGAACCTCCAGCACCAGAGCCACTTTGCTAACGGCGTGGCCCTCCTCTACCAGCCCGACATGGAGGACCCCAGTGGGGGGTCCTACAGGACACACACCGGGTGGTACCAGCAGGGTGCGGCCCAGGACCCCTGGAGGTCCAGCACTCTGCCCCAGCTGCACTGCTCCCCCCAGGCCTCCACCCCGGAGGCTCTGCCGCCGGCTCCTCCAGCTCCACGCTGGAACTGCTTGGACTTCGTGGATTCGTCGCCGGCTGCCGAGGAACCTTCCAGCAGCCAGTTCTACCACAACACCCAGCCTTTCTGCAGCCCCACCACGCCGGGCCCCAGCCCCCACTACCCTCAGACACCAAACATCTCCAGCCCTCAGATGCAGCCCCATGAGAGGCTGGACCTCCTCACACAGCTGGGCGGCGACTTTGACAGCTTCACCTTGATCCCTGACCTTCAGCCGACCTCCAGCCAGCACCTCCTCCCCATCCCGGAGCAGACGGACCTCCTGGCCGCCGCTGGGACCTCTGGGACCTCCATGACGTCCAACAGCAGCTCCTCACTGCAGGTGGGATGCAAGCAAGAGGTCAGCGGCTCCGCCCACTCTGCCAGTTGGACAGCAAAGGGCGGGGAAGGAGGCGGGGCAAGAGCAGGAAGTGGCAAAAGTGACTGGAGCTTTGTAAGTTTGCAGGTGTCTGTTTATATTTAAAGTTCAAATAACACATTTCCTGATAAATGGAAGTGTACAAAAGAACTGAAACAATAAAAGAGTCAAAGTAAAGGTTAGCTTATTGTATTTTCTTTTCCTGTGATTTTCAGGCAGCCCCCACCCAGCCTAAAAGCAGTTCTGAGCCTCTGAACAACAGCAGGTAACCTGAATTATGATTTTTATATTGGTAAAATAACCTGCACATAAATACATCAACAAATGTTTAATCACAGTACAATAAATGTAATTTGGTCGATCAAAGGTCTTGCACCCAGCTAGCTGCCATCCTGCACCACCATATTTCTAAGGAAGCCTGGTGTGAACAATACAGCCCGCCTGAGGGCGCTTTTTGTAATTAGGGTGAACGCTTGTGTCTTCAAATAAACCAACGAAAAAGAAGGTGTACCAGGTATCCAGGTTTGGGGGTGCTGGCCACCATAGTTCACGGGGAGGGCGTCCACACTTATTAACCTTTAAGTTCCAACCACGACAACAATTGTGTCTCCCACCACAGGCTGCTGTGCGTGGTGTGTGGTCGACAGTTCCGCAGTCTGCCGGCCTTGAACGGACACATGCGTTCTCACAGTGGCAGCACCCGATCGGTGGCCTACAAGGTCAGCTAACACACACTAGGAACAAACAGGAAGTGACTTTGTCGTAATAGAAAAAGAAAACAGCTTAAAACAAACAAACAAAAAAAAAAAAACAGTTTTGCAAAAATCTGACTGTTGCGTCATCAGAGCAACGACCCCTCCCCGCTGTCACCCACCACGTCGCCCGACCCGCCCACAGTGGGCCGCGGCCGCCAGAGGAGGCGCAGCAGCCACCCACCGACGGCGCCCCCTGCCTGCGCGCCGCTCTACTGCAGCCTGCTGCGCTGCTGCAGCCTGCAGGGGGAGCAGGCGAGGGCCAGGGGTGTTGGCGTGCACGAGCACTACACCCCACCGCCCATGCTGTGCCCCCTCAGGGCGGGGACGGGGCTCTACTGCAACCTGGCAAGCAGGAGGCAGCAGAGGGCACAGACGGTGCGGCTCCAGAACAGCGACAGTGAGTTTGACGGCTGGGCACCGGCACCTGTCACCTGTCGACCTAGTGAAATGGCGCCCTCTCTGGTGGCTCTTTCACGTTACAAACGTTTTGCAGGGAATAACATCATGTTTGCGTGCACTTTTCTTTTTTTGCAGGTTTCCTTGAAGCAGCCTCTCCCCCTCCGGGAACACTAACGACAAAAACCACAAAGCCGTACGTAATGTCTTCTCAACATGCTAAAAAGCAAAAAAAACAATCTAACTTCCTGTTCACACCAACACCAACCACAGGGTGATCAACGAGGGGCGGGACTTCCAGGCAGACATTCCACCCCTACAGCAGTGGCAGGATACCGATTCCGACTCCCACAATGCACTGCTGCTATGGATGGTACAGGACCATCTGGAACATCCGGACACTCAACTAAGAAGTAAATCAAACACGTGTACGCAACAATGATATCAGTCAATGTATGAGCTATTTTTTGACTGTTTTCCTGTGTTAAAGTTGAAGCTCTGCTGATGATGGCTCACTCCAGTGTGGTGCCAGGGGGCGGGGCCAGCCCAGAGACCATCCTCCAAATCCTATCAGAGTGCCGCGGTGACTTCCTGGTAAACATCTGATTGGTTGTTCAGCCGTGTAGCGCCGACTTATCAAGTGTTTTCTTCAGACACCGAATAGCTGTGATTTTCTGGGCGTTGAAATGACTGATGTGACAATGCTGATGTCGTCTTGGTTTTTTTCCATCTTTCAAGTTGACGGTGGAGAAGCTTCTGTCGCCTGCCGCTGAAACCTCCGAGGAGACCTCGGCCCCACCGCCCAGAAGTATGTTCTTTCCATTTATTTTAACAGAGAAAAATCTAACACTGTTATCAAGAGAATAACAACGCTTTAGTTTTTTTTTTTTTTACGAAGTAGTCCTTTAACCACTGTTTGTCAACACACACTCACACACACACACACACACACACACTCCAGGCAGTAGCTGGAGCCCTGCAGAGACGAGGCTGCTGCTCAAATCCCTGCAGCTTTATGGCAAAGACTTCGGCCGTGTCCAGAGAGCCGTGAGTTTTTCAGTTCTGTTTGAAACATCAGAGAAAACTGTCACATGTCCTAAAACCGGCGCAAAGTTCAGTGTGTGTGTGTGTGTGCAGGTCCAGACCAAGTCCCTTTCTCAGTGCGTGGAGTTTTACTATCAGTGGAAGAAGAAGTTGAACCTGAGTGTGAGGACCCCTGCTGGACTGTCCTTCACACTGCCCGCAATCGTAAGAGACATTGGCTGAGCTTAAAACCGTCATTTGACAAGGAAATATATGTACATACGTGTAAATATATTTTTGTCAAAAGACAAAAAAAGTTTCAAATTTTCTCTCCAGAAACAAACTAAGAATTAAAAGTGATGCCAGTCGGTTAGTTTGAGCGTTTCAGGTCAGTCACTTCAGTCCCATGTGAACACAAGTGAAACCGAAGGCTCAATGAATTAAAAAAAGCCAACCGGAAGCCACCGAAGCCACTACACACACACACACACTAGAGACACAGACGCAACGGCAGTAAGTACACACTGAAACACACACCCACGCATCTCACACTTCCTGTCAGAGCCCAGCGTGCGGCGCAAAAACTGTGACTTGACATTTCAAACAGACGGCGTGCTTGTGTATGTGTGTGTGTGTGTATCTGCGTGTGGTCAGACCTCAGTGACATAATTTTCCATCAGGGTTTTTTTATTTTTTCCAGGGCTGATTTAGTTTCAGGCTTAGCTTTTATTTTTATTTTTATGATTAGGTTTTTCACGCACGTGTGAAAAACTGCTCTGACTGACCACATACATTAAAAAGCAAACTTGTTACAAAAGGAGACGCACAAAAAAACACACTCACACACAAAGACCCGCAACTTCACAATTTTCTTTTTTTTTTTTTTTACCAGCTTTGAGAAGATTCCAGAAAAGATGTTCTCACTCAGAGTCCATCAGTAGTGAAGAAAATCCTTCACAGGAAATGAAACGTGAGTCCAACGTGTAAAACAGTTCCTCTGTCCGTGTCTCTATGCAGGGCAAAAGGTCGGCCAAAGGCCCATGATGCACCACGACTGCACACTACGGACCCACAAAGCCTCAGTTGGGCTGCTTGTACACTTGTTTGTTTGTTTGTTTGTTTTGATGGTGATCACACTGACAAATGATGTGATGTACATTTGACCTTTTTTTGTTGTTTCCCCCTTCTAACTGACAATAAAGAGCTCCACTCTGTGTTTGAGTTATTGAATTTTTTTCTCACCTTAATCCTCCCAGCTCTCCTCAGCAGAGCTCCACTTATTAAGGGGTGACTGGGCCTCTCGTGTTGCCGTCTGGGAAAATACAAAAAAAAGGGCTTTTTAAAAAAAGAGTGCAGATTAATTAAAGAAGAAGAAAAAAAAAAACAGCGTGTTGGATTGGTTTGCCATTGGTTCATTATTTTCCTACCCTCAACCTGAAACTGAAGTGGTTGAAAAAAGCTCCCGATGGAGCGTGACACACACAGGGGGCGCCGGCAAGTCACCTCACCGCACAGGAAACCGAAAAAGCCACAGTTTCACCAGGATCCCATCATGTGTGATGTTCTCGGGTTTTTGAGTGGATTGAAGCATTATTATAATAATATTTATGATTATTATTGTTGTTATTCTGCAGGATGATAGTTCAATGTGGCTCCCTAAGCTTTTTGTATCCGGCCTGCAAAACTTGAGGATATTATATTCAACGAAAGTAAGTCATAAAATAGCTGTATTTAATACTCATTTCAATAAAAAGCTAAATACGATGGGGCTTCTAAGACAAATATTTTGCTGCCACGCTGTTGTTCATTTTCAATTGACATTAACATTTACATGTTTTATACATATCCCATATATATTTTTTCCTCCTATGAGGTGGGTCACCAAAACACTCCATTCATCTGCTCCTGCACCGGCCCCTTCTGTTAAATTTTAGAAGCCATTGTGGCCCCACCAGTCAAAAAGTTTGCCCACCGCTGGTCCGAACAGAGACTAAATAAAAGAAATGTATCATAGGGGTTTTCGAGTGCGCTGAAGCGGCAATAATTATCATCATTAATATTATTATTGCAAAGCTAAGCTATGATATGAGCTTCGGAGGCTACATACGTGTACCTGTAAACTGCACCTGAGTCCCTTTTTTAGAAAAATATATCATCTCACTTCCTCTGCAGGTTGCTGTCAGTTTGACAGGAAAAATGTCCTGCAGCAGTCTCAGCATGCTTTTCAAGTTTTTTTTTCCTTTTTTGTTCCTGACCCGATTGCCTGCACCGTGTTTCTCTGTTTGTTCTGCTGAGTAAACACAGGAATTGTTTAAGTTCTAAGCAAAACTTCACCAAACTTCACTCAGAGTCAACAAGACCAGCAGCAGCAGCAGCAGCAGCAAAACAATCTCCACATTCTTCATCTAATCTCTTTTAGTGAAATTTCATGTCAAAGCTCAGGAGAGGCTCCTGAGCCAAAGGCTCCGGGCGCCTAATAGTAATAAAAGCGTGACTCCGCCCTCCTCCAAAGGTCCTCCCGGGACTGGGAACAAGGGGCAGGAGAGTCGGAGAGAAGTAGTAGAGTAGGAGCAGGAGGTGGAGGAGGAGGAGGAGGAGGATGGGAGCGCAGGATCAGGAAGACTCAGCGGCGGCAGCAAAGGCTCCTTTGGCCAGGAGGAAGCCTCAGAGGACGTCCAAGGAGGTTCAGTTCGCTGTGCTACCGGACAAGTATGAACCGCTGATCGAGGAGGTGGAGGAGGAGGAGGAGCAGGAGACCGAGGAGGAGAGGAGGAGGAGGAAGGAGGAGAAGAAAAGGAGAAAGAAGAGGCAATACAAGAAGTACAGGAAGGTGAGAGGGACCTTTGACCTCAGAGGGGGGTGGAGGGGTGGCGTTTGTTTTGGCCTTGGGGCTGATTAGGGTCACATGACCATTCAACAGGGTGATCATTACTTGGGTGTTACTGTTGTTGGCGGTTTTATTTATTTTTTTGGTCACAAGGTGTGAAATGAAAATTTAGAAATTTCAATTTCAATTTTAAGGGGTAAATGATAACAGTTACAACAAGTCTGCTTCGATTGCGGGAGACAAAATAAAAGAAAGAACTTCTTAGTGTCGTGTTTATGTTTGAAATGTGCTGCGTCGCCTTCATGTCAATTCCTCTGTGCTCCAGGAGAGTGAAAGTGCAAACAAAGTTTGTCGTCATCGTCCTTAGAGACACATAAAAGTTTTTAACACCTTTATGATCCTGTTGATATATTATGTTAAAAAAAAAAAACTGTAGAGCAATGCGAGAGTGTATCTGAAGTCTTAAGCTCGAAGCTCCACCCCCCTGCTGTTAAACTTCAACTCGGCTGGCAGAACTTGGTGACCTTTGACCCCCGGGGGCAGGGCTGAGGCCTAGTCGCATCTATCAGCCAAAGTCACTGATTTGAACCGGAAGGGAATTTTTGCAATCACGTCTTGGTGGTCCTCTGTGGCCGAGGTCACGCTTGGGTTCAGGGGTCACGAGTGGCAAAAAAACACCAGCGCTCTCCGCAGTGTCATTTCCTGTTTTATTCAACCCCTTGCAGTGGCTCGAACGTGCCTTCGGCACCTCGAAAAGATCCCTGTGCTCAGAAATGTGATCGTCCTGAGAAGCGCGTCACAGCCCATTAGATCTCTCCCACCCCCTGGTGGCTGTCAAGCGAGGATGCAGGAGAGGTTCTTACTTTTTTAATCCTTTAGAGATTAAAAACTTTTTCTTCTTCTTCTTCTTCAACACTCTTTTATTTTTGGTTTTAACTACAGTCGCTAGTGCAAGAGGAAAGGCCAGGTTTTAAACTTTGTTCAAAACCAGGCTAAACTGGGAATGTGGTTGAGCCGTAAGCAGAAGGTGAATAATGGGGCAGAGGTTGATGTCATTCGTAAAAAATTGATTCAGTCCTTTGACTCCATGTCGATTTCACTTTTTACAAGAGACAAGAGCAGGGACTTGAATTCTTCAATGAAATGTGGACTTTTAGCAATGCGCTGTGTGCAGTGACAGAGGGGAGATTATTTATTAGTGATGTTCTCATGTCAAAGTTTTATTTATTTATCTATCTATTTATTTTGATTGGTTGTGTTGAACTGTGTGTTGTGTAATGTTGTTTGATGAATGAGAATGAGGGCGGAAATTAAATGTTGTTCATCAAAACCTTCTTCTCCTCCTCCTCCTCCTCCTCCTTCTTCTTCTCCTCCCTGCTTCTTCTTCTTGCTGTGCGACAGAACGTGGGAAAGGCACTGCGGTTTAGCTGGCGCTGCCTGCTGGCTGGCCTGCAGAGCCTGGCCTCCGTCTACGCCTCCCCGGCGGCCGCCGCCACCACAGTGGTGACGGAGGTGTACCAGCGCTCCTCCTCCTCTTCCAGCAGCAACAAGGCGTGATGAGGTGGCGGCGGCGGCAGCGAGGGTCTACGTCGACCACCTGAAGCGCAGAGACATTTTCGGGAGGCTAGTTTAAAACTTTTCCTGAACTGAGACTTAAGTGATGGAGACGGAAGGACGGAGGATTTCCGCGATTTTGTTTTTTTTTTTTTGGTGAAATGTCTGTTTTACAAAATAAAGAGGGAAAAAAAAGTGTGAAAACATATTTGTGGGAATCAAAGCAACGTCAGTCGTTCTGTAAGCCAGTGAGTGATGTGTCACATCGAGAAATTGTAGACAATTTTTTAAATGTATTATTACTATTTTTGTACATAATCTAACAAAATACTAAAGTAAGTAATGTGCGTCACGAGTGGCCTTGCTGTTGATTACACAGGAAAGAGAGAAGCAGGAATTTGATACGAAGGCAGCTGGAAGCTAAGCTAAAAGGCAAATTGACAACAAACAAACAACAAAGGAGTTGGCAGTGGTGACTTAAGTAACGGGGAGGGGCATGGTCATGACCAGGAGATTGTAAGCAAAGTACCAAATCACAGATTTTTCTGTCATACGACACACTGTGTCGACTGATATCCAGTCGTGTTATTCTTTTTCTTTTTCTTTTTTATCTATAGTAGTATGAGCATGTGATTTGGAAGAGTAGAAGAAACAAAACAGGTTTGTCAGGGTTGGCCAAGAAGGTCACATGACCTGCATATAGTTTCTACGTGTTTGCTTGTATTTCATTTTATTGTCAAAATCAAAATAAACTGAATTTCAAAACCAATTTGTGGCAAGTCCTGGCTGTCTCATCAGTTTCTTTCCATGTTCTCTTTATGAAGAAGAAGAAGAAGAAAAAGAAGAAGAAGAAGAAGAAGAAGAAGAAGATTTTTTGATTTTTACAACCACACTTTATTTACAAAAACAAACTGAAAATGATGGACCTTTTACAAAAAAATTATGAAAAAGTAGATAAAAATAAATAAGTAAAGATGAACAAAAAAAAAAATCAAACATAAGCCAGTAAATAAAATAAATTTTAAATAAATAAAATCAAGGACTTTATTTATCCCACAATGGTCTAAATCTGCATGGTACAATAGAATATACAGTGAAAAGAGAGGAATCAAAGAGTACAAAGAGTGAATTACAAAAGGCAAATAAAGAAATAAAATATGGACAAGTTATTTACATTCTAAATAAGTGTTAATAAAATAGTGTTTCATTGCACCGTAGTGAAAACTTAAGTGGTTGATTAAAATGCTTTAATGTGTGCAGTGTGTTTGTATTTGTGTGCGGTATTTATGAATCTACTATATAGTCATAGTAATACCAACAGCTCATTGTGTCCATTTTGCTCATTCTCACGACACTTTCATGTCACCTTTTTTGTTGTATTCTTCCCTTTTAGTGGGCGGGGGGACTAAAGGGGGTATAGTCAGCGGCCAGCCACAGGAGGGCGCTGGTTCACCACGCACCACCAACTTCACAGGTTGCTCCAAAGCAGGGGTGGGCAATTATATTTTGCAACGGGCCACATGACAGAGCTGAATCGTGTCGGCGGGCCACAGAAGTTTTGTCGAGTGGGCATGACATCGCGTTAACGTCCTGGTATACTTTCGTTGAGGCGGGAGGCCTGAGGGGGAAGCGCGATATCGCGCTACGCTAATGTGCCAGCAAAGTCTCGTTTACGGGGGGGGTGCTGGTTGGAAATCGCGCCAACGTCCCGGCATACTTTCGTTGACCGATAGCTATCGCGCTGCGTTAAAGTGCTGGCAAAGTTTCGTTGACGGGTGGGTGGGTGGGGGATCGGCCTCATGCGGGCCGGACAGAGAGAGGCAGCGGGCCGGATGTGGCCCGCGGGCCGTACTTTGCCCAGGTCTGCTCCAAAGTGAGAGGAGGGGGGAGAAGGAGGGGAGGGAGGGCGACGGTCCAAATGAAAGCACCCTTAAAAGTTCTCCACTTTACTTGTGTGTGTGTGTGTGTGTGTGTGTGTGTGTGTGTGTGTGTGTGTGTGTGTGTGTGTGTGTCGCGCTCGGTGAGAGCAGCAGCAGCAGCAGCTGTGCAAGCAGCGGCGGGAAGAAGTTACCACGAGAGGCAACAGCAGACATGGAGCTCCGGGGACAAGCGGCACTCTCTCGCTTCGGACACTCTCTGTAGTTGCACGACGTCATGTTTTGTTTTGTTTTTTGTTTGTTTTTTAACTTCCACCGCCGAGACTAGAGATAGAGCTAGACAGAGTGAGAGAGTGAGAGAGAAAGAGGGAGAGAGAGAGAGAGAGAGCGAGAGAGAGGGAGTTTGAGTGGTACCTGCAGTCCAACATGTCCCCCCTGCAGCGCGCCGTCTACTGGCGGTTGTCCCTTGTCTTCCTCCTCACCCCGCTGGTCTTCTTTTTGGACATTTTCACCGTCGCCATCTTCGCGACCACCTGCCGTCTCCCGGGGAACGGCAGTGAGCACAGGACCGCGGACGTCAACCAATCACGGCCCACTGATGAGCCAGATGTGAGTTACCGAAAAGTACATTAATTTTTTTAAAAGAATAATAAATAACTGTATATATAGATTCATATTCATATTTATTTAGTTTTTATGTATGTTTTTTAAAATTAGTTCTAATTTAAATTATTCAAAGTCAAGTTTTTGTTTTGGTCATAAACACAGTTGGCCTAGCGCTAACATAACAATACCGTTCTACACCCCTTTCAACCAGTTGTAAACATTCTGCTATTTTACTTTAATAATGGACATCTTTGATTTTATATCATCACCCCTGTGGTGTTAAAATATGAAGTTTTAAGATTAATGTTACTAATACCTAGCAAGATCTTTCTCTCTCACACACACACTCACATGAAAAAAGTTAAATTATAGCTCCAGTCAATGTGACTAAATTAACTTAAATGCTAAGCACTAGAGTCCTCGGGCAACCTAGTTTCAAAACTGAATTTTTTGTCAAAATTTGCATTTATTTTGACGGTAAAAAACATAGCAAGTACCTTTCTTTTTTGTCTTAAATTTCTGTCCGAATGCTTAATCATTAAACAATTAAATGTCTTTTATTTACTGTGTTATTGACTAAGTTAACTAACCACAGTTAATAAATTATTACATCTTATGGCCCTTTTTTAACAGGACAGTGTGCATTACTGCCAGGAAAAGCAAACGCAAAGCTGTCAAGTTTCCTGGATGTTGCGCGGAGAGGACACACAAGAGTAGTGTTGTGTTGTCTAACAGCCTGTGTTTGTGTGCGTCAGTCAGTGTGTGCGTGGACAGAGTGGCTGCCGTACAGCCAGACTCTCTTCATGGTCGGGATGCTGCTGGGGTCACTGTTCGGAGGAGCCATCTCTGACCGGTATCACAGTCTCGGAAAAACGCGGGGGGAAAAAACTCCCTCCCTCTTGTGCCTCCTCCGCCACCTGCCCTGTTTTTGTTTTATTTTTTTGTGGCCGCAGGTACGGCAAGCGCCCAATGCTGCTGGTGTGCCTGTGCATGCAGGCCGTGTGTGGCCCCGCCCCTGCCGCCCTACCTCATCCGCTGTTCTTCCTGGCCGTGCGCTGCCTGACGGGCCTCTGCTTCTGCTGCATCAACATCAGCTCCTTCAGCCTAGGTAACCACACACACAGAGACAAAGGGGGGGCAGCTTTTAAAGGGTTGTGGGTTCAAAGGTCAATGTTAGATTCTGACATCCGAAAGTGCAAAATGCACAAGATAAAAAAAAAAAAAACGTTTTCTCAAAAATCTTGTTTGTATATAACTAAAGATTTGATAGTTTGACCCTCTTACATAATAGCAAGAAGCACTCGTCTTATTGGCTCACATGCGGCAGATCCAAAACACGTGACCTTGATGAAGTGACCCGCTAATGAAGGGGGATTGGCCCACTGCAGGGTTCTGGATCTGGGCACCTTGGAAGCCCACCTGCTGGGACTGAGAGAGGTGTCCTCAGAGAGAGAGGAGAGAGAGAGAGAGGGAGAGAGAGAGAGAGTTCATTAATTTTCAAAAGCATTCCCAGAATGAGCGGCGTCACAGCGACCTCTGGCCTTTTGCCAGCGGTCGTGGTGGTGGGGTGCCTCAACCCTAGAAGGATACTAAGAGGGGATCAAGAATGTGGCCGGGGACGAATTAAAGAGCTCCACCTGTTTTCTTGTGTGTGTTTGTCTGTGTGGCCAGACCTTATCCGAGCTGCAGAGCTACTTCCTAGTTCTCTGACTTCCTGTAACTCTTCTAGATTCAGAAATGTCATTATGAAGATTAAGATAAGTTAAACCTTTGCTGGCTAAACAAGCCGGTACTTGCTTACACCTAAAAAGACACAAACTTTGAAATGGTCAATATTTATGTTAGCAAGCTTGGTTAGCAATTGCTAAAAAACAAAAACAAAACAAAAAACAGCTTTGAGCGTTTCCTAATTTTACTGGCACTGCACATTCTGCTCCACGAGCATGAATGAAGTAGCATGAAGACAAAGTTGTCGGTTTTCCCTTGATTTGCCCTGTCATTGGTCCATCCCTCCTCCCCGACTCCGCCCCCTGCTGGCTGCAGCAGTGGAGTGGACCCCGCCGTTGGGCCGCCTCTGGTCCTCAGCCTTCCTGCCCTTCTGCTTCAGCCTGGGGACGATGGGCGTGGCCCCGCTGGCCTGGCTCAGCAGCACCTGGACCACGCTGCACCTGGCCATGGGTCTGCCGCTGCTCGTCTGTCTGCCGCTCTTCTTGTCGGTGGACCCACACCCACCCACCCACCCACACACCCACACACACACACACACACACCTCTGTTTTTAATGTGTAAGAAGTCATGGGCTAACATGGCTAACAGCAGCTTCCCTCCTGTTATTTCTTGTCCCACCAGCTGCATCCCGGAGTCTCCTCGCTGGCTGCTGCTGAAGAAGAAGGCTGCGCTTCTGGATCGTTACCGTCAAAACAGTGCTGCGGACAAACAGTGCATCGACCTGGTAAAAAGGACACCAAAACTCTCGTCGAGAGATATTTTCATCAAGCCACATATCATTAAGAATGACACTTTGTATACACTGAATAGTTCTAACAATACAGTTTCCTCATATTTGAGATAATAATTTGATCCAAAACATGCCAAAAGTATCTCAATACTTAAACCGAGACAATGCAGTTAATCCTAATGAATCAATGATAGTTTGTTTTTTTTCAGTAACAGGATTCCCCCCCTTTTTTTTTTTACTTGACTTTTGTGTGATTCATCCCTAGTTAACACTATATTTCCATTGTTACACAAGCCCACTTAACACAGCACCACGGCGACTCCAGATTTGGAATGGAAGCGATTAAGTGCCTTGCCAAATGCAGCCAGCGGCAAACAACCTTGCCCGTTCATAAAAAAACAAAAAGGGCTCTCTGAACGCCCCATCAAGAAGCCGAAGATGGCGGTCGCCGAGCCCTTTGGCAGTGATGGAGGCGGTGTCCCTCAGTTCACAGGAATTCGAGCCATGGTTGTCTCTCGCCGTCTGACTCCACACACACACACACACGCCGAGGGAGGGAGAGAGACAGAGAGAGAGAGAGAATGGCGCTGCCCACTATTGTGAAAGCATCGCTGTGGCTGCAGACAGTCAGACTGAACCGTTAGTATCTGAAAGTATGAACGCGAGAATGTGTTGTTTTTTTTCGGGTGGTATCATGATACTGTTTTTGGTATCGCAATACTGTTCTGGTATTGTGCTACCGGTTCTGGCTTTGTGATAATGGTCTGGTATCGTGATATTGTATAACCCAATGAGGTTTGAATCAGTTTTCCGAGAAGGGTAAGCGTAAGTAAGGGAGGGGTTAGAAGGAGGGGTGGGGCTACTCAGAGACATCCGTCCGTTGCACTTAATCTGTGTCAAGCCGTTGAACTTTGCCTCAAATTTTCTGAGAAAACACACACACACGATGGTCACCCAGTCAATTATTTAGAGCCATGTCTGTGACATTAACTGTGTGTGTGTGTGTGTGTGTGTGTGTGTGTGTGTGTGTGTGTGTGTGTGTGCGCGTGCGTGCTCGCGTAGCTGTTGGATTCAGCCTGGACTGACCTGCAAAAGGCCGCCGAGGCACAGCAGGCGCTACAGGACCGAGGACACACCCCTAGTGACACCGTCCTCCTCAAGCACCCGACCATCCTGCTGCGGCTCTTCACCATGAGCTACTTGAGGTTCTGAAAAACTAGTGATGCAAGAGTGAAAGTTAAAAAAAATAAAAAAATCTTTTACTTTTAAAACGACTTTTACAATTTTTGGGGGGAATTTGTGAAAATTTGTGAACTTTTCTCTGCTCGCCTGTGCAGCGCTGTGTCTGCACTCACCTACTACGGCATCTGCATGAACGTGGGCTCCTTCGGCGTGGACGTCTACTCTGCCCAGTTCTTCTCAGGCCTATCAGAGACCCCCTGCCTGCTCATCCCGCTGGTCCGTCTTGGTCGGCGCGCACTGAGTGTGATCACGCTGCTGCTGAGCAGCGCCTCATGCTTCCTGTCGCTGCTGCTGTCCATGCTGGACGGTGAGAGTTTCCCAAACTGTTTCAAAATGACGTCATATTTATTTGCTGGTCATCAAAATCTATGAGGATGAGGCCATCGGATACTTCCTGTTTTACAGCCCCACCGGAGATCACCATGACTCTGGCCCTACTGGGGAAGCTCTGCATCCTGGCCTCCATCTTCATCTCTGTCCTCTACAGTATCGAGCTCTTCCCCACCATTGTCAGGTAGATGCTCACACACGCACGGGGTTGAGTACTCATAAAATATGTGCCTATACCACGACACAGATACCAGTTGTATATCGATGTATATGAAATGTGTTTGTACTGTAGTGAAACTTGTTCTCGCAAAAACATTCTGAGGAATGTTGTTCAAATAACACAACATCTGTGGAAATTAAAAAACAAAAAACTAATTCTATCATGTGTAATGGCCTTATTAAGTGCTTGTGAGTACTTGGTAATCGGTGAGTCCTGAAATGCAAATAGTCATACTCTACTCGCCCTGCAAAAAAAGTGGTATCGGCACATCCCTACACACATCCCTCTAAGCAGCCCCCCCCACTTCCTCCAGGCAGCGGTGTGTGTCCCTGGTCAACCTGAGCTTCCGGGTGGGCTGCCTGGTCAACTCGCTGGTGCCGCCCAACCCCAACGGAGCCATCTCATTGGCCGCCATGCTGGTGTACAGCAGCGGTCCCCTGTTGGGCTGCGCCCTGTGCCTGCTCCTGCCCGAGACCAGTGCCGTCCCGCTGCCCGACTCGGTGGAGGAGTGCGAGCTGCAGCCTCGGCCCCGCTTGCCGACTCTGAGCGCCATCCGGTGGCCAAGGTGAGAATTGAACAGTTATTTCTTATTATGCTGAATTCAGATCCCAGATGATGGATGGAATGGACATTTTTTCCCATTTTATTAGAGAAATTGTGTGCCCACTGTTGGGTATTGAGGAAGAGAAACTGATTGTTGCCATTTATTGTTGAGAAAAAGTTTTAAAAAAACAACAAAAAAACAACACAGTTGCCCTTTAATTTGCCTCCAACTGGACTTTCTCAGGACTCAATCCCATGGTTGTTGTTGACAATAATTAACATTTCGCTTCACAAGGGTTTGGTGTGTTTTTTCACACACACACACACACACACACACACACACACACACACACACACACACACACACACACACACACACACACACACACACACACACACACACACACACACACACACACACACACACACACACACACACACACACACACTAAAGTGTCACCGTGGAACGCTCAACACGTGGACGAGACGTGTTTGTCCGGCTGGTTGTTACGCTTGAATGCGTTCATGTTTGTGTGCGCGCGTGTGTTTCCAGAAAGCTCCCGAGCAGCCAGACGGGCAAAGCGGCGGCTGAGCCTGCGGAGAAGGAGGAGACCAACACACACTCAGGATTCATCTAAACGATTCGTCCTTTGCCGTCTCAAGCGCCTCGGTAGTCACGTGATTGCCTGTCTTAAGGAGTTTTTTTGTCTGTATGTGACAGTCAGCTCCCGTTATTCTAGTATTGTTCATTTCATCGTACTATTGCCGTTTCTTTTTTTATGAAACCAGTGGGATCTGTACAACACAACACAACAAACAGTCTGTGCCAATCTTCCCCAATAAAAGATGCTGAGTTGCTCAGTGACACTGTGTGTACATGTGTGTGCGTTTTCCTTGCGATATAATGAAACCAGATGGAGCCTCAACTCGGGAAAATGCAACTGCCCCAGTCCTGACGCGAGCAGTTCAGCAGAGGAAAGGGTTTTCTTCACGTTGCCATGCAAACAACTCACTGCTAAATTCACAAATAAAGCCGCTTTCTAATTGGGAGCTGCAGCTTTTTTTGTTACAGCAGATACATAGAATGCAAGGTGTCGTTCCTTCAGTTCTGGCACCCCCAGCAGGAGAGGAGAGGAGCAGTGGCACGTTAAGTTGACGTTAGTTTATTCACAAAGTTTTCCATATATTAAAAAAATAATGCCCCAAAATGCGTAAATATCCACACCAGTGATGATAATGGAAATAATAATAAAAATAATCCAGATATCCAATTAATTAGCTGCTGAGGTCACAGATCCCAGAGGAGAAACCTTAACATTGTCAAATGTGAAGCTGGATGGGCTGTAACACTGACAACCGTAGAGTCTTGACTCTTGACAAGCAACTGTGCAGGAAAGGACATAAAGTAAACAATACCAAACCGCCGCCATTGTGATTACCAGCTAGAGCTAACAAGTTCCTCTGCATTCAAAAGTTTGTTAAACTTGATCTGGGAAAGAAAAAGTCACGTGCAAAAAAGAGGTTTGAACGGGAATGTGCAGATAAATGTCACAATCTAGAGGTCAATCTGTCATTTTAGGAACCAACAGAAAAAAAAAAAAAAACATCCGAGTCTTGAAACAGTTTCATTAATTCATTCACCAGGAGCTCAACAGGGGGCGTCGCCTCGTGATCACTTCACCTCCTGCCATCGTGGCACCAGCAGGGGTCAGTAGGAGACAAAGTTGGCGGGGAAGATGCCCACCCGGCCGTCCTCCAGTTGCCCCTCCCACCAGTCGTACTGGGAGTCGGTCTTGGTGGTGACGGTGATGCGGTCCCCGGGGACGATGCTCAGGTCGCCGGGCTGCTGGCCTGAGAACGGGTGCACCGCTGTGACGACCAGTTGCCCCGTGGCTCCGCCCACTGACGCCCCGTCACCTTGGAGAAGGAGAAACGGAGTTTGTGTCAATTAAAAAAGTGAGCCAAAAGCAACATCAGTGTATTTTATGTTACCATAGGAAGGAGGAGTCCTGGCTGCATGAGCACCTGGAAGGTGAAAACAGTCAAGAGTGTTGAATGCTGATTAATGTAGAGTTGGAAATAGAACATTTTGATTGGTTATTTATAGATGTCACGGAAAATGCAAGTAAATGTTGTTTTGACTGGCACAAAAGCAGTGGCGGTTCTAGACCAATTTTACTGAGGGGGCCGGGCTGAGGCCAGGGTTTTTGTCAGAGGGGCACATTCAGCCCAGGGCAAAAAAGACAAAAAATTGAAATCTTATTTGATTTATTTTTATTTTCATAGAACTAGTGTTTAACCATTGTAACCAAAATGAATGGTCCAAAATGTGATATTTAAGACACAAATATAACATTATTTTTTTAACATTTTACACAAATATAATAAAACTATTTACAAATATTGGCTGCCCTACTATTACAGCAACTGTATTCTGCGGTTTTGTTGATCTCTGGCAAACCGATCAACAAATTACTCAAGACTCAATGCCTTTGCCCTCCTAGAATCAATGCTCAGTTCATCCAGATTGCTTAATCTCTCGTCATTCATGGTGGATCTGAGGTATGTTTTCACAAGCTTTAACATAGAAAAACTCAATTCACAAGAACCAGTAGTCACTTGGTTCGCAACTGCTATTTTACAGAGTCTGTAGAGCTCAAAAACACTTCTACACTCTGCTTGTTTCTCAGTCTCAGCTTCTTCACTCTCAGGATCTTCACTCAGGCGCTCTCAACACCATCATCTCATTTATTTTCACCATAATTATGTTTTCAATTGTTTTTAAATCTATGGTTTACGTTTTTTATGTGTCAATAAAGAAAGTTGAGAAAGTTGTCTCTGGTACATGGGACTATTAATAACTTTTAAACGCAATATATTCATTTTATACACAGTTTTTTGTGTATAAAATGAATATATATAGAGAGAATATATCTCTGCACTTTGTGAGGAGATGGGAGCACAACATAAAGCTGTGTTGTTTCACAGGGAAGCCAGGATTGTGGATGTTACAAAAGTGGTTTGCCAAAAAAAGTTATTTGCACAGCAGAAACGTTCAGGATTAGATGTCACAAAGATTGATTTGCTTAAGTTGTTTATTTGAACAAAATAAATGATTTCATAAATGAAGAGAAAAGTGAAATGAATGTGAAATGAATGTTCATGATAAACAAAAAAGAATGTTGGTTATGAAATCACAAAAAGTGGTGTGCCAAAGGTAAAACATTATTTGTCCTAGAGACATGGGGCCACTTGCAGGTTCATTGGGATCCCTCAAGACACAGCCACATCAAATTTGGTGCTTCTAGCCCCAAAGTTCTTTTTTTTGGGGGGGTGGCGCCGGGGGCATGAAACATTTTCTTCCTCCAAGGTGGGGCGTAACAGAGAAAGTTTGAGAACCACTGCACTAAAGGATCCGACTAGTATGTGCAAAGCCATATCATTACTTCGTTCGGAGGAGGGGGGGCCAGGCCCCTGTTGGCCCCTCCCTAGAACCGCCACTGCACAAAAGACAATGAACGCTTCACTTGGTCAACACCGCTGCTACTGCTACTTTTTTATAGTTGCAAGTCAACGCTGTTACCACTAGATGGAAGCAAAGGATAAGAAATAAGTAAGACATTTTCGCGAGGGACGTTCAGGGCCTGTTTCATAGTTGCAGTTCAACGCTGTGACCACTTGATTGAAAAATGAAGACGAAACAAGAAGGAACAAACTAGAAGTGGTTTGCAGTTTTCTTTTGGTTTTTACCTGTGGTCTCCGATTTATAAACGGAGATGCTGGGGTAGAGGGATTTTTTACTTCCTGTTCCTGCACCTGCACACACGCAAACACAAACCGCATTTCTTTTGCACTTTGAGGGGTGCAGAGAAAAAATAATTACACATGTCTATATATGTTATATGAGAAGTCACCTGCAGCGGCCGGTGGCTTGTCGTAGCTGCTTGCTGGCCTGTGCTGCGGCAGAGCTGAAGGTCTGGACGGGGCTGAAGACAGCTGGAGTGAGAGAAACAGAGAGAGGGGTTCAACAAAAACAGAATTCCTCGGACAAACATGAATGAATGGGACTAGATTCCGTGTCCAAGACAGCATGGAAATGTTATCAAATTCCAACAATCCTTGGGTGCAGAAGCAGCAAAAACACTGTGTGTGTTTGCTCCAGGAAAGTTTATCTTTTATTCAGCTTGTAAACTTCCCCGGCAGCTTATAAACCTTCTTTTCCTTTTTTAATCGGGTGCCGCAAGAAGGAGTTGAATCACTGAGGCTGACAGCTCGCCCACGTCTTGCCAGCTCCCTGCGCACCAGACACTTTACGAGAAGGCTGTTGAACGGGTCGGACCAGAAAACCAACTGCTGTGTTTGCTGCAGATTAAATAGAGTCTCCCTGAAGATTGTCACTTCATAAAAAGAAACAAAAAAGGAAAAACTAAACAAAACAAAACCCAAAACTTGGCCTCTGGATGCACCTTTCACTGGGTTTACAGCTGGCATACACTACCGTTCAAGAGTTTGGGGTCACTGACTCATTTCTGCATTGAACTGCATCTTAAGAAACTTCATGAAATAATCCTCTGGAATGCTCCAAGAACAGTACTAGCGCAGGATGCACTAGTTAATCAGTCAGGATGCGCCGAACACGTGACAGGACAGATTTGACAGTTGTTTGCCTTGATTGTCCAATTGAATGTGATTTTAGAGAATGAATATCAAGTGTGTAATTGGCTGTTGTTACAGAAGTTGAATGCTTTAAAATAAAAATAAAAAATTCTAAAACAAAGCTTTATGTTATAATCACACTTAGTTGTGTGAGATGAACCATGTTTCATATTTCAATTTTACAATAATTCTCCCAAACTTTTTAATTAGACATTGGAAATGGTTTCCGTTAAAACACTAAAACGTTGCCATAGTTGTGAAGCACATCTTGACTGATTTTCTTGCACTCAAGATCATCATTTCATAAAACGGGTTATAATGGAGTTTAATAATAATGGAGCAGAAGAAAGAGTCAGTGAGCACGTTTACCTTAGCAGGCATGTTCTTGCTGGTCCAGTCGGCCGTGTAGGCATTGGTGTAGGCCTCCAGGACGTGGTAGAGGTTGGCGCACTCAGTCGGAGGCTCAACATCCCCGTTCAGGATGGCCGATGCTCGGATGCTCCGCGAGTAGAACCTTTGGCAAAGAGACGAGGTCAGGTGAGGTCAGGTGAGGTCAGATACGGTCAGGTGGGAGGGGCGGGTAGCGTGCATGCCTGCCTACTTGCTGTTGGTGTCTTTGCGCTCTATTAGGTACGAGCCCTCCAGCGAGATGCCTGCAAACAGGCCCCGGGATCTGCAGTAAGTGAAGACGGCGGCCGTGCTGCGAAGGGCCACGTCAGCCTCTAAGTTCCTGGTGGGAGAGCGAGATAAAGAAAAGGAAAGAACAGAGTTTTACAGTTTTATCTCTGGTAGGGATCACAAGCTCATAGCTACGATGCTAATCCTGCGGCATTCCTCAAGGTCAGATTCTCGCTCCGACTGTCTTCTCTCTTCACTGCTCCTCATGTATGCATTCTTACAGTTTTTTGTTTCTGTCTCAGAATGCAGTGGATTTCAGAAACAGAGGTCAACTGAGGTCATGTGATGCTGCGGTGGCGTGACGTGCGTTGCTTCCATTCCGGACGGGGTTTTCGCTGCCGCAACACAGTCGATATTGCTGGTAATCATGTGGAAAAGCGTTTGATCGCCCTAGAGGCGGACACCTAGCCACGCCCACTCCTAAAATGTCAACTCACTGGGTTCCATAAAAAAAACAAAAAAAAACCTGTCCGACGGTTCTGACACGGACACTGCAGGGCAAAACTCCTCGTCTTCTTCCTCCAAAACACCACGTCTTGAAATCAGTGAAGTGCAGAACGCCAAAGCTGAAATTACCCCAATTAGAAATAGCGGTGGCGGTGGCACAATAGCACAAGTGCTCACCTGCCCAAAGGTCCTACGGCGACGGTGGCGTTGCCACCCAGGGTCAAGTTCCCACCTTTGGTGAAGGCCTCGATGGCCCGTCGCTGGTTGAGGATGATCACCAGGTCGGACACCTGAAAACAGCGGGGGAAAAAACTCACAAAAAACCAAAACAAACATGGAGCTTGTTCATCAAAGGTCAAAGGTCTTTCCTCCTTGTCGGGTTGCACGACTGAGGAAAAATCGAAAAAAAAAAAAAAAAAATCAAAACAAAAAATATCAACATTTGTTAATTTTTTTTGTTTCGATTTTTTTTCCAAAATCGAAACAAAAAACTTGATTCCATGGGAAACTCATTCTTGCGGCTACACTGCACTCTGACAGCTTTGTCACAGTTCGGCGGCCCCTGGATGTTGACTTGTCTAAGTTCCGCTAGTTCTTGAAATAAGGGGAATAAATGAATTAATAATAAACTGATGGCCGCATCGTCACAGACCTCCACGCCGATCTCGAAGCCTCCTCCCAGACCAGCAATACCGATGGCCGAGGGCGCCGACCAGCCTGAACACACACACACACACACACACACACACACACACACACACACACACACACACACACACACACACACACACACACACACACACAGTGGAAAAAGAAGAAGGAAAAAAAAAAATTCTTACTTAATCAAAGTAAAAACATACCGGTCATGAGTTTGGCGAGAAAATAAGCATGGTTCTCTTCGGCGTTCCTGGAATGGACCGACACACCCGTCTTACACCCCTTTTACTGGCTGGTTTTGTCTGTGTACTGTGTACCTTTATCTATTGGAGATTTAAGTAATAGTGTATTTTGATCACTCTCTATCCATCCATCCATCCACACACACACACACACACACACATATATATATATATATATATATATATATATATATATACATATATACATACATATATACATACATACATACATACATACACACACACACACACACACACACACACACACATATATATACACACACACATATATATATATATCTATACACACATATATATATATCTATACACACATATATATATATCTATACACATATATAGAATATATGTATAGATATACAGATGGATATATAGTTATACATACATACAAAAAGCAAAGAGTACAAAGAGGAGGGTGTGCCAATGAGCAGCACATCATGTGATGCCATCATGAAGACACTCGGCCCACCTTGTCGAATCGGAATCCCCAAACATGGCATTTCTGCCCCCCAGGGAGAAATTGATCTTTTCTATTTTTGTATATGGCCCAAGTCGCATTGTGTTGTGCACACGCGCAGGTTAGTGTTTCCATCCATCCATCCATCCACTTTTAACCCCCCGCCCCACCTCTGTCCCGACTACCTCAAGACACAAAACATATTTAAACACGTCCAGTCAACATCATGACCTCTAAAACCCCTCCTGTCATTCAACCTCATCGGATCCTTCCTCCACCTTTGTTCTCTCTTTCAAAACTATGGAGAGGCTAAAAATAAAATAAGTGTGAATTTTTCTGACTGGTGGCGGCTGCAAACTTGCCGTGAAACCACCAGAAAGCCTCTGCAGAAGCACCGAGTCAGGAACTGGGCCTGCAGGCCGGTACAGAAATCTCTAGCGATCTGCCACCGGGATGTCAGATCCCATCGCCGGCAAGGGCCAAATAACATCAGTGAGACATCAGATGACTGCATGCTGATCGGCAGCGGCCCGCGCCGCAGGCGGCTCCGAGCCACTTTATCTGGAGCCGGGGCCACGCAAAAAAACATCCTTACCACTCCCGACAAATAACAGCTTCCCGTCTGACTTCAAAGGAGGAAGAAGAGGAGCATTCAGTGGCCCCAAAAAAACGCAAATCAGATAGTGAAAACCAAAGAAGAAGAAGAAGAAGAAGAAGAAGAAGAAGAAATTCAGATCTTTGTCTTACGTCTGTCGGCCAGTCTGGCGATCACAACACCGCTGCCCCCTCTGGCTGTGACAAGGAAGCCGGCCTTAATGACAGAGATGATGGCCAGGCCCTCGGCCTTTGCAATCACATGAGCTGCAACACACAGACACACACACACACACACAAAACGAGAAAACAAAAGGTGCATTACATTAAAATTGGTGGGCCCACGTTCAGCGCCAACACGTCTGTTGTACAAAAAAGTTGTAAAAAAAAAAAAAAATAAAAAAAAGCCGACCTCTGTCTGTTCTTATCACAGGTCAAAAATGAAGAACACTGAGGGTACGATTACTTTAATGACCGCTTTGGTATGAAACCTTGTTGCTGTTCTTCAAGATATTCAAGCGAGCAATTAAATTTCTATTAGGGCTGTCAGTCGATTCAAATTTTTCATCGCAATAGTGTCCTGAGTTAAGTCACGATTAATCGCAAATCAAATGCAATTTTTTTTACCCTTTATGCAACTTAACAAGATATTTATTGTGCTTCTTATACTCTAGGAAAAACTGGGGAGGACAATAATAATTCCTTTGTGGAAATATTCTATTTTTATCTTCATTGGAACATTCCAAAAGGATAACATACTTAAACTGTCCAGATACTCTACAAAAAAACCTTAAAATCTTGAGGTATTCTCAAGCCATTGTATTTTATTTTGGTTTACACATAAAACAATTCCTTCTTATTTGCATGCGAGGTTGGCCATTTCACTTCTCATCACTTGTGTTAGCACGCTTGTTTGTTTCTGGCTTCCTGTCCTGTTACTTACAAGAATAACACAAAATACTCGTTTGTCAATCGCGCCCATTTTGAAAATTAACCAGATTCTCTCGTGCTTCTTTGAGTGGCTTCCTGTCCAGCTTGATGCAAATCACTCGTGGCTGGCGCCCAAAATAGACCAGACATTTCTGTGAAAACTGCACAATAGTTGTAGGGCTGCAACTTATTTTAATGCTGTCGACTAATCTATTGATTAATTTTTCGATTAGTCTATTAGTCCTATTAGTTCGATTAGTCATGATTATCTTCTTTATTTTCACCACCTATTTTGGACTTCTGTTTAACCTAACTTGCTTAAATCTTCACAGCTGTGTTTTGCTGTTGTACACTGACAGCATATGTTTTTAAACAAATATATAAAACTAATTACACACAAAGCATTTATCTGTGACATAATTGTTATATTTTTCAACGTAAAATATCATAGGCATATTCATTCACAATTTAACGGTTATATGCAATGTTTATCACAGTTAAATACCGAAAACACATTTCTTACAACTTAAATCGAATGAAACTGAATGAATATGCGGTAAATAACACAGTTGATAAGTGATAAGTGAAAGTGATCCAATTCAGTATAAACACTAGTATTGACAGGGGCTGTGATTCACTAATTACTGCCTTAAAGTACGCATTTACCTCAGAGAAGAATCGTTCACTAAGCAAGCTTTTCTCCATGATTTTCCGACGTGTGAAGAAAACGCGTTGTACTTGGGTCATAGGTTGATGAACAAAGAAGCGTGTAATTTAAAACAGAACTCCGAAACATCGATCCTCAACGTTATTTGTGAACTCCTCTCTGCGGTACGTGATGATACAGAGACTCCGAGGTGTCGGTGTTTAAGGTGTTAATCGCCGGAGTGCTACCTTGGAATGCTAGGTGAGATTCACCGAGTTAGCATCCAACATGCTTTGCTGCTTCATTTTCAATGAAATATTCCTAAACTTTCTAAACTTTGGGTCTGAGTTTTCAAGAGCCTTTTCAGAGAAGAAGTCGTTCTTCTTCTCTGTTTTTTTGCAGGATTTAAACAACAAGCAACACCACCGTCAGCGCTCAGTGCTGCACTGCTTGTTCAGCAATTTACAATAACAATAACACGACGCGTCAACGATTCAATTTTTGCGTCAACAAATTTATGTTGTCAACGTAATCGATTACGTCGATTAATCCTTGCAGTCCTAAATAGTTGCAATTAAAAATAAATAAATTGATGATAGCAACAGCTGATGATGAGCCTCTAAATGTCCAACGCTAAAGAGAAACCCCCCAGAAACCTTTCTGACGATCGCAACATGAGATTTCAGCTGGCTGCACGGTGACAACAAACTAGGGATGCAAATTATCGATGAATTCATTAATTATTCGTTGATTGACCTTATCAAGAGATTAACGATTAATTGATAAGCAGCGATTTTTCCTGAGAACCTACATTTCACAATAAAAAATGTGTAAGGAAAACATTATTTAACCCTTAAATAATGTTGAGGATCCAATGTGGCCAATGTTTACATTAGAGAACAGTAAAACACCCTAAACATTTATCCTCTGACTTTAATCTAATGGGTCACATTTCTACTTTTTTTTTTTTTTTTTTTTTTTAAAGTTGTTTAAAAGTAACTTGTTCTAGGTATATTATGACCAACACAGTATCTACAGGTGAATTGCTCTTTCCTGCCACTACACTGTTATATCTACTTCAGTCACAGTAGCATAAACTGCCCGATATAAACATTAATAAAACTTGCAGTAGCCAATCACATAAAAGGCTTCATGTTGTCCCTGTGTGATGTTCAGTGAGTCAAAAATGTATGTTATATTCCCCAATGAATGTTTTATAGTACCAGTTGGTATATGGTATAGATACTGGCATTTACATAGTTTACCAAAATAAATTCCACTCAAAAATATCAAATATATAAAAAAATAATTGCACACTTTTAACTGCTGTACTCCAATACACTGTTGCATGTAAAACACTGTTAAAAAAAAAACTGTTTACAAGAAGCCGTCTTCAAAAATGTTACCGTTTACATGGAGACGCATGAAACGATTGAAAACAATGTAGTACCTAAGCCAGGCCTGGTGCGGCGCCACAAGTTTACTCCCTGAAGGAGGAAGAAGAAGAACACCTGAAGCAAGACATGTTTAAAGAAGCAGGAGCTTGTTAAGAACATTAGCACCACAGAGAACAGAAAGAAAGATCGCTCATGAAGAGGTGTAGATAAACGACAGTTGTACTTCTGCTTCGAGTTACTTTAGAACACAAAGCCTTATAAGGCACATGTTAAGGTTGACTGGGAGTCGTGCCAGTAAAGGTTCGCTAATTTTTTTGTCATCTAGGTTTCCTGCCTCAATATCCCAGTCCGGCGACCCAAAAGAAAATCAATAAAAAGTAAAACAGGAGGTTTGCAAATCGCTTTCGTTGTGTTTAGTTTGACTTTGCACACAATCCACGATCGATCCACGAGCACCGTGTGTTATTGTTCACTATTGTTTGCGGTTTGTTGTAGTAGAGAGTTAATGGGAAGACTGCAGGCTGATCATTAGTAGCAGTAACTAGTCCGTTGCCTGAGGTGGTGGTTGTTGTGGTGAGTGGTCGTCCACACCTCACGGCCACTCAGGTTGCAGGGCGGGGGAGGGGTTTACAGCTGTGACATCAGCGTATCCAAAAAAGATCGGTTTGTGTGGTTTTGGTCAGTGCGGTTTCAGTGAAAATGCCGGCTTCTCTTGATAATTTTCTCGATCATGCCGCAAATCCTCTGGGTGATGCCCTCTGCTTTCCTGTCATCACATACTCGTCTTTCCAATGCGGCGGCCATTGTAGTTTGTGAAGGCGAAGCGTTTCCTCCCGAAAACACGGCTGGGTGTAAGTTATGCAGATGGTACCGTAGCAAACTAGTCGAACTGGATGGCGCCCTCTATTGGCAACAACACGCCGTTTAGCAAAAAAACAAAAAAAAAAAAAAACAGTGTAAAAATGTTTCAAATAATTTCATTTAATTCATTAATTTCTTAATCGACGATTAATTGATTAATTGTTAACATCCCTACAACAAACGCAACCTTAACAACAGGAACGAATGCCTTGGAGCAGCTTTTTATGTCAAGTATTGCCTTCCAAATATCTGAGAAGACGCATGGGCTGTCAGACGACTGAGGGGGGGAAAAGTCATGAGAAGATGAGCAGAGGTATTTTTAAAGGTGTTAGTGGCATTACATTAACTCACTCAAAAAAAAAAAACTCCCATCCCTCCCCTCTCCTGTGGTCAACAATAAACAAAGCCCCTTCATTGTTCTTTAGTACCAGGGATGAGTTTGTCCGCTCCGTTGCGGTTGGAGATCTCCGTGAAGTCTCTCAGGATCTTGGCCGCCTTCTTGGCCTCCGACTTTAGGTTGGACGGAATGGGGTTGCTCACTGCCAACACACGCACACAGAGGAATTGGCAATTTGTTGCTTACCGGAAAATAAAAGCTATACTTAGGGTATGCTGTTTGTTGTCCGTGCTTCATCACAATTGGCTAATGGTGTTCATGACAGTATTTGAATGAGCGCATTTAAAATTTAGCTCGATCAAGGATCAAGGAAACCACCCGTCCCTACCTACCCCCGAGCTGTAGGCCACAAGGAAATGCGTACTTATCATGCAATGGCTATACAACAGCATTAGCGTACGCAGATCAATCCTTGTTATCTGTCGCCTCGAGGAAGATGTGAAAATTTGGTCACGGCCGAGTCGACACTGGGCGACTTCATCGAGCAATGCAAGGGGTATTTGGAATACAGCAGTGATTCACTATCTTGTTATGCAGTAATTCCCTGGTTTCCGCTAATCCTACTTGGACGATGAACTTTGAAAGCATTGTGCGAAATGGGGTAACAGGCATCCGGGGTCTATTTTGAGAAAACACATTACACATTGGCCCCCTGTTAGTGAAAATCAGTTTTTGCCATTTGTATGTTTTCTCCGAGAGCTGTGTTATGAAAAAAAAAGAAGAAAAAAACGTCTCCGGCTCAAATTGAAAAATGACTCAGTAGTCCATTTGGTGTGCCAGGAAATAGGACCATCCAGGCAAATAACTCGCTTAGTGGTGCATGAAAAGTGCCACCTGTTGCACACCGCACTTTTCTTTGGTTGTTTTCGGTTCCATTAATAGTTAACCTTAACTGAACTGAGGCCCAGATTATACCAAGAAGGCATTTTTTGAAACCGACCATTTTCTGAAACATTTTTGGGAAAAAAAGCGTTTTCACGAAAACGACTGAAAAGGCTGCAGTACTGATAAGGGTGGACCTATGACATGAATGTTTTTGGACTTTCAAACCCTGGAGAGCGTTTATGAAAATGTACGGCCCCTTTTTCAATGAAAACGCAGACTTTGTGTAAGTGCAAGGCCAAAACGACAAAGATTTTTACAGTTTTCAGAGAAACCCGTCTTCGAGTATCTTTGAAGCCTCACGGTATTAAGCTCTATATTGAAATGACTCTTAAAACACTGACAAAATGGATGAAATACACCTATTTTATGACTTAATACGATTAATATTATTTTTTCAAGTTTGCAGGGCCGGATTAAAAAGCTTAACAGGTCATACATGGCCCCCGGGCCGTAGTTTTCCCATGCCTGATCTAGACTAAGGTCTATATTAGTGTGGATGCAGAACTGAACAGCATTAAGCACTACATTACATTAAAGCACAGCAGTGGCTACGGACAAGATGTAGTTAGACTACGTCGCCACTGGCAACTGGGAAGTGATGATTAGTTAATGTCATCATTGGCGCCATGAGGAAGCTTTTGATTTGTGACTATGTAATCTTGTTGGTTTCTTTCTTTTATTCAATGTAATTTGATTTTATTTCAGGCCTGCTGACCTCTGCGCTACCAGTGGAGTTCAGGCAGGGGGTTGTTGAGCTGCAGCAGACTTTTGTTTGGCACACGTGGCTCGGCTCAGCTGATGGCGGGATGTGGAGGCTGCGCTCTTGTGTCACACGGCGGGAATGTGCTGGATGCAGCAGGAAGTGGTTATTTTGCAGAGCCGTCCCTCTCTCTCTGCCGCAGATTGACCGCTCCGGTGTGAAGCCTGAAGGCCAGAATGGCTGATTTTTAACCCGTTATTTGGAATTTCTCTTGGGGGAAGAAAAGTGCTTTTTTGTGCTTGAGCTAAAGAATAACCTGGCAAAGATTTGGATGTTGTTATACTATTGGCTGGATGCTAGCGTGCTGAGAATAAGAGTGCTAGGCTAAGGCGCTTGGCTTTACTCGCAGGTGGAATAGTAGCATTGAGACTACTGGCTTGTTTGTGGGGGGAAATTCAAAGGTGTTTGTGGGTCTTTAGGACTCAAGTGACTGAAAATATGCAAAACAAATCCATTAAATCTTGACGGATCTGTTTTGTACCCTAAACCCCATTTCAGCAGACACCGACTGCTGTCCCAATCAGCTGTGATTATGGGCTTAAATTCCAATTTTGCTCGTGAAAAATGACGTGACTGGCAATAATGTTACGCAGTACAAGTACATCTATTATGTGTGAGGAGAAAACAGAGTGGAAGGGGAAAATGCCATCCATCTGCATTGCGAACGAAGAATAATGACTGAACCCTTTCAGAAACCACCTGCAGGATGGTTGGACTTGAAAACACATGTTCATTGCGAAATAATTTAGTGATAAGTGATGTTAAAAAGAAAATCGGCCGTCATTAGAGGCGGACGCAGTGGAACCGGAACCTCGCGAGGATGGCAAACAGAAACCGGAAGTCGCCTTAAAAGCTTCTAGACAACAACAATAATTCGTTATAACAATACGTCTTTAAACTACTTACTTTTCGCCTTTCACGCTCCGTTTTCTTCTATTCACTTCGGTCCCCTGGCTCGACCTGCGCTCACCTGCGGGACAGGTGTCTCTACTCCTGCAATTTCTCCGCCCTTCCGCCTTACCTGACTCTCTCCCCCTGGCCTGCCCCTCCCTCTCTGACGTTCTCCGCAGTCTGGGTCACGCGGACGCAAACGGCAGGGGAATGGACGCGAACACACGAAGGTGCAGGCGGATTAAGCTAGAGTCCGTGACGTCACGCAGGAACAGGTGAAACGGGAAGTGGCGCACTCGCCCGCATGTCTCCTGGAACTGTCAGCGTTTATTTTCTCTTTTTTGCCCCTGAGCTTTTTTTTTTTTCTTCCCTTTTTTTCGTTGTAAACTTTATGTCGGACAATTTCAGATACAAACAAACAATTTACTAAAATGGATTGTCAGGCGACCCGTAATAAGGCGAAAAACTAGTCCACATTCTAACAATCAAATTAAATTAAATTTAAAATGTGTTATTTTATATTTATCTAAAACACTTTTAAAACGACCCATTGAGGAAAAAAACACAGAAAAATTATTACACAGCTTTGGCGCTTGAAAATTGGCATTGGGAATACAAATAAACGACATAAGACATAGTTAAAAAAAAAAAAAATAAAATAAAATAAAAAATAAGTCAGACAGTAAATTCAGATAGAGGGGCCAAAGGCAAATAAAAAGAGGTGGGGAACGTGGAGCTTAAAATAAAAAATAGTAGGGAAACCAACTGGCAACTTGTCCAGGGTGTAAGCCTGCCTTCGCCCTATGACAGCTGGGAGAGGCTCCAACATACCCCTGCAACCCTGAATGCAGGAGGGTATTGAAGAAGGATGGATGGTCGAAAAAAACTGCAACATTATCTGCAATCAACTGTCAATTCCCTCAAAGTACTGCTCGAATTTGTGGAATTTAATAGCAAGATCTGCATGCCCAGAAATGCATTTGTGCACAGATGAAAAAAGCAGGCTATGCTTCTAATCAGGAGCTAACAGTGACGGTGCTGTGGTCCCCTGTCCTAAATCAGTGGAGCCTCAACCGAAAAAAATCTTCCCTTGTTTGGTCGCATGTTTTCTCACAGTTGAGGTGAAGTATAAGGTTTTTTTTATATAACGAATACCCCAGCTCTCCTCAAGGAGGTCAGAGGTTGGGCATCGAGGGAGTCGGGGGCCCAGGCAGGGGCGGGGGTGTGGATAAATCTCTTAATATTTAAAAAAAAATAAAATAAATCATGCTTTAACCCAGGGGTGGGCAAAATATTTTTAAACCCCATTGTCGCCCATTGGTCAACAAGTTTGTCCACCCCTGCTTTAACTGGCCAAGACAACGTCGATGTAGATGTATTTTTATGTGTCTTTTGGTGCGACTGATGAAGAAAAGAGCAGATGAAAGCCTCCCCTCAACATCCCATCCCCACATGTACAACCTCACCCTCACGCTCTTACCCCCCCTGTCCCCAGCTGACTGGGTACCACAAGCTCGAGGGGCCTTTTAGCTCCAGTTAAACATTAACACAGTGTTTGATTTTCCACCGTGGCTAATGTTCCATTTTTTTTCCTCTTTTTTTTGCAGTATCGAACACTCTGGATTCTGTGATCAACTTTTGAGGAAAAAGGAAAAAAACAATGGAAAAAAAATAAAAAATAAAATAAAGAACTAAGAGGGAGGCGTCAGCATACACATGTGCCAAGATGTTCTCCAGACTGCTCCATGCTGTCAGCTAGGTATTTATGACTCCCGCCAATGATTTGCCTCCAGCCTCCCGAACGGCCCTTATCTTATCCCAAAAAACCCTTCCGCGTGCTTCCAATCAGTGCCCTCCGTTTGTTTACGGCAAATTTTGCACGGACAACACTGGGGGAGGCGGGTGCAGTAGGGGTGGGGCGGCAACAAGACTCTAGCTTTTCATTCATTTATGCTTTAGTCATGCAAACTTCTTGAAAATGTATGAATGTGAATAAAATGAAGGGAAAAGGGGGTCTTCAAGAGAAAGATTTATTTATTGGTGTTGAGTTGTCAAATGATTTGTGACTGTGGTAAGGCTGAAACATAAAAGCACAAACATACCTGGTGAGGTTCTGCAATTTTAAATAGGATTAAATGTAGGTGCACAGGTGTAGAGCTATATTTATTGCAGTACGGCTGAATAATCATCAATATTTATCCTATTATGTATGGTATTATGATTTACATACAGAGTTTGTATGTTCTTTGCCCGCCTTCAACCCTGCCTCATACAAATCAAAACAAAGCAAAGCAAATCAAATCAAATCAAATCAAATCCAATCAAACCTTATTTATACAGCACCTTTCAATCACCAGTCTGGCTCAGCTGTCAATCAAAACATTTCAGTGCCTCTTCCTTTTTATTCTACAGAATGAATTTAGGCAAATAAAAGCCAAGCTGATGCAATAAAGATGGCTGAGAACCGTCTGAACGTGGAGCGGCTGACCACCAGGGGGCAGTCATAATTGTTTTTCCTTTGCTCCCCTGAGTCTCTCTGCAATTAAGCAGGATGAACGTTTGCCAGCAACCTGTCCGCCAGCTGCGGGCCTCATGTCAGGGATGCTGACAAACACACACACACACACACACACACACACACGTGCTGATTCATCGGCGGTGATGGAGAGGCCACCTGCCACAATCCTCATCCAGTGTCAGTGTAAGGTTAGGGGTGTCGGCCTGCTGAGTGATGGACAGCCGGGTCGGTGCCGGGCGGCCTCGTGGATTAAGACGGAGGAGAAGAAGAAAGCTGGAAGCTGTTTCCACTTAGAGGTGTCGTAACAAGGCTCCTGAGTGAAATATCGCTTGACAGCTGCCGACGTCTTTGAGCCTCCGGGGGGCGCTGAATTTATTAACCCAAATAAAAGCAATGCGAGTTGGAGTTGGGAAAAAAAAAAGAGGTCTTAAAAACGGGGGGAATGTCAAAACACGGAGGGTCGCAATTTTTTTTTTTTCACAATTAACCCATGTGATTAATCGAGCCTACAATAATTATTTTCACTGTCACATCAGGCATCCGTGCAAAAACAAAACATCCCTGATTCTGAGGTCCAGAGAGGCAGCGGACACAGGGAGGGTTTTAGGGAAAGGGGGAGGAGGGGCGTGGGGGGTGGAATCATCATCCTTCTATCCTTCCCTCCGTCTCACCTCATTATCCCTCCATCCCGCCTCCTTTCCTTCTCTCCTCACCATTCTCCTCCCTCGTCACTTGGATTTATCCGTCGTCCGCTTTTGCTCTTTAAATAGCCCTGCTGGATAAACAAGGGTCCCGCAGGGGCTATTTGTCTCCCTAATGTCTTTCCATCATGAAGTGTGTGTGTATGTGTGTGTGTATGTGTGTGTGTGTGTGTGTGTGTGTGTGTGTGTGTGTGTGTGTGTGTGTGTGTGTGTGCGTGTGCGTGCGTGCGTGCGTGCGTGCGTGCGTTCGTGCGTGCGCGTGTGTGCGTGCGTGCTAGTGTGTGTGTGTCCGGGCCACCCAGCCTACGTGAACAGCTCCAGGCCTCCCTACTGCTGCTGTTGGATGTTTGTGTCACCCGTCGGTCGCGATCTTGCTCCTTCCTCCCAGGCTCCTCTGCACCTCCTCCTCCTCCTCTTCCTCCACCTCACCTCCTCTTGCTGCTCCTCCACAGTTTTCCAACCCTCACTGGGAGAGTCGCCTCCCTCTTCAAACCGTCAATCGACGGCATTTTCCACAACTGTTTCAGCACTTGTTTGTGTCATGGCCTCCCGCCGTTCCCTGCCTGGGAAACCTGGGAAAACCTGGAAGTCATTCCACTGCTTGGAGCATGGATTTTTGTTTTTTTGTTTCTCAGAACAACAAATGCAACTTTCGTCACTCGTCTCCCTTTTTGGCAGAGACAGATCAGGCGAAACAAGGAAACACACACACACACAACCAAGGTAACCACAAGGTTAGCAGTTGCTGTTGTCCTGCCACACCCACCAGCTGTCAATCAAAAGGACAGGCCCCGGGATACAAGCTGGCCTTCTTGTGCTTGAGTGAAATCTGCCAGAGGAATGTGTTTGTTTGAAGTGTGCGCACAAATAGTTTGGCTATGTCTGTGCGTGCGTGCATGCGTGTGTGTGTTTGTGTGTGTGTGTGGAAAGTAGATGGCAGATTTGGCAGGTGTTCAGGTGCAGGTTAGTCATTACCTGTCACTACTCTTAGTCACTCCTCCTCCTGCTGGTGCTGCCGCACCAAAAACACCTGCAGTTCAAGTTCAGCTGACTCCCAGCAGCGTCAGCTAGAAGGAAGTCATGTGACCACACCCCTCACCCCCCAAAGCGAAGATATATATCCCAAGACACGGTGTGGCATTCCTCCAGGAGCAGCTCAACCCGGCTTGCTACACACGCGGATGCGTGACCTGCTGGCAACTCGTCAGCACGTCAGCGTCTGGGTCTCGAGATCGCCGCCCTGGTGACGGCCTCCTTCCCCTCAATTGGCCCTTTTGTGCGCAGCGTGCGCTCAGTAATACGACATCACCTCCTCGACTCAGTGGGTGACCTGCAGGCTTGCATACGCGATGTTGTCACAGCCGAAGCCTCTTCCTGCCCAGGGCTGCATGTTTACCTGAACAATGCATGGTGTGGCCTATTGAGGAACTGCAGCTTTTTTCAATTATTTTTCATGAAGTTACTATAAAGTCCAGTTCATTTACGTTCATTTAAGAAAAAAACTGAAGAGGAGAAGGGTAAAACCATCCCGCAGCTTTGTTCCTCTTTCCATGAGAAGACCTCATTCACTTTCTGTGATTACACCGGTCACACAAGGAGTGGCTGTTAATCATTCCGCCGCATATCCCCCCCCCCAGCTGGGTGATGGTTAAAATTCAACTGATACAGTTGACTGTTTGTTCCGCTAGTTGAACTGGGGATAAAAAAAACAACAACTGACAGTTCATATAAGGAAAGCGTGTATGTATGTGTGTGTGTTTGTGTGTGTGTGTGTGTGTGTGTGTGTGTCCGTGTGTGTTTACAGGCTAATGCTGAAGCTTCACCGCATGTCTTGACTGCACCACAGACGAATCCAAGCACCATGTGACAGTTTGTTTAATTACGACATAATGACTGCGAGGGTTCAGCCTTCTAACACGCTGATGTGCGAGGGGATTTCTGGGTAATCCCATCACGGCGATGGCGATTTTCAGATGTGCAGTTTTACATTAATGAGAGTCTCCTTTTCACTTTGTGAATTGTGTTCCTGGTTTCTGATTTTACTATTTTTTTCAATAACTCTGCCTTTTGGTGACATCTGATATCTGAATGAACATCTGATATCTGAATGAACAATGATTAAAATAATGATTAAAATGATTGAAATGAAAAAAAGACACTGGACTGTGAACCTCCTCCAGGTAGGCGGAAATTCATCGGAAAGTTTTCCACGGCATGCTGAGGGTGAACTTTCACTTGACAGCAGCCAAAATCAACACAGCTACTATGTGGCTCACCCAGTCAGAGACAAACACTTCTAACTACGCACACACACACACGCACACGCACACACACACACACACACAAACACCAACCCGTCCAGGTTTTGCTTGCATCTGTGGTTCTCTAATTGATGCAAAACATTGGATTTTTCCTCCGACACAGAGAAAGCGTCTGCACTGCGTTTCATGTGGTCACACGGTAAAAAAATAAATAAAAATAAGGCAACATTAACGGTTGACTCATCCGCTCGAGCGCTCTCATCCTCTGACAATCCAGGGCATGCACGGCAGTTTCACACCTTGTCACAAAGTTGTCCATCTTCTTTGTGAGTCAGTCAAAGTTCTCCAATTTTGAATTGTTACGTACCGCAAAAATAGAATAAAAAAGGAAATGGCTTTACTTTTATGATATAGGTAGAAGGCTTAATTAATGCAGCAAAGAAGAAGAACAGGATGAAGAAGAAGAAGTAGAAGAACAAAAAGAGGAGGAGGAGACAGCACAGCCTTGTTATGTCCTCAGGTGACGCAGGAACAAACAGTGGGAGGGAGAAAGGGTCGGAGAACATGCCCGGGTAAAGGGCAAAGGTCATTGAAGGTGGCGGAAGAGGAGAAGAACAGCAAACAGATGGAGACAGACTCTCCTCCTTCTCCTTTAACAAACACTGACCAAACAGACTCCACATCTTAGCACATCTCAGGCATCCAAACAACATAAAAGTGTTTAACTTGATGACGGTGCATGTCGCAGGAAGTGATGCGCGCGTGAAAGAAAGAGGGGAAGGAGGGAAAAAAGAATGAGCCGTAGTAGTTGGGAAAATATTCAACAAATAGCTTTATTTCTCTGTCGGTATGTACATATTGCAGACAGAGACGCAGTTCAATACCATCATTAAATATTGGAGGGGATGTTATTATGATGCTCACTGCTAATATGACTTATGCAACACAAAACACGCTCAGTAATACAAACACATAAGCCCTCTGGCTTTGGCTTCCATGAATGGTCTGTTTTAGGGTTTTCGGGGAGGGGTTGGTGGGTGGTGGGGGGGTTTGGGATTTCTCTCGTATTCCGACCACACATTTGGTTGATTGAAACAAACAAAAAAAAAACCTGAGTCACTGATTGTCTGTCTCCCCAATGGGCCCAGCAACCTGGAAAACTGATATTTGGAATTCCCGTTTTTCAGGAGTTCCCCCTGAACAAATGAATTCAAATTCTGAGAGAATTAGATGATTGTTCAACGGCGGTTGCCTGAGCAACATTTCTTTTTATTGGCTGTAGCCAAATTCATCATCTCTCCTGCTGCTTAGCGATTTACCATCGGGCAATGAAAGAAAAAAAAAGCCTCCAAACTGTTTGATGCTTTCATCCTCAAAACCAGATGTCAAATACGTCGTGTCGAGGCGTGAAGACCTCCCAATGTCCGCCGTTGTACCCCATTGGAAGAAATGAAAGGATGTTCTGTCTCCATAGTCAGCTGGAATTGTGGCTGTGGAGGAGGCGTAAGAGGGTGGGGAATCCCCAAAAACTTACAAATAAAAACACACAAAAAAACAAAACAAAAACCCAAGACGTTGAATCCATCATGAATAAATTATTTCAATATAAATATATAATTTTAAATATAAGCTTAAGAAAAGCCGACTTCATACATAAACAAAACAAGACGGGGAAAAAAACTCTGATTGATGCAGAAGGTGTTGCATCCAATGGCTGTGGGAGCTGAGAGACCCTGAAGAAGACCTGAAGAATGTTTTAATAAGTCCTGCAGAAGTTACAAAGAAGTCCTGAAGGGGTCCTGAGGAAGCCGTGATGGGCTCCTGAAGGAGAAGTCCTGAATGGGTCCTGAAGTAGTCTTGAAGTGGTCCAGAAGGGGTCTTGATGGAGTCCTCAAGAACTTCCTGAAGTCTGGAAGAAGTTCTGGGGTCATGAAGGAGTCCTGACCACATCCAAGAGAGGTGCAATGGGACGAGATGACACACTAATAATGTTCACCTGGACCTGGACCAGGACCAGGCACGGAGCTAGAGCCAGAATAACAACCAGTACTAAGACTAGAACCAGGACCATGACCAGGGCCAGTACCAGGACCAGACCAGGACCACGATGGTTGGTTCTATTGGCAGCATTGCACTTCTTTGGTTGCATCACCTTCTCTAAGGCACAGTTGCAGGTGAGGGGCATTTTCCAACGTCTGGAATCATCAGTCATGCGGAACTGCCGCAAAGCAGGTTGGAAGCTGTAGCTGCAGTTCTTTACAGTCACTTGTGTGTGTGTGTGTGTGTGTGTGTGTGTGTGTGTGTGTGTGTGTGTGTGTGTGCGTACATACAGTAGGTTTGAGGCTGAGAACCAGGGCTGTAAAAAAAGAGTCAAGGATCGGGGTCAGCAACCCCCCTCTCCTCCTCCTCGGAGGCTACATTCTGAAAGCAGGCCAGTGTGGGCGGAGTCATCTGACGAGGTCGCTGCTGAGGACGGCGGAGTTCTGTGACAGGAAACGATGGGAGACAGGAAACACTTAGCAGGAAAACTCAACAGAGCCGTAAACACACTTGTGTAACGAACGTGTTGTGCCGAAGCGAGCGCGGCCGTTCCCTAGGAGACAGGTGGCGCCGCCACTAACAAGGAGAGACACAGAGACCAGCAAGCAAAGACCCAAACCCTCGGATAGTTTTTGAGGACGAAGGCTATTGCAGGAGGAGGAGTGGCCAATCAGAAGCCAGTGGGGGCGGGAGTGGGGGGTGGAGGGGTGTCTTTGCTGGAAGTTCTTTGAGTTCCACCTGAGGCTCGGTTGGACACTACACCTTCTTCAGTGCTGCATACTGTACATACGGTATCTGCATGAACTTCTCAGTTCTCAGCGCTGATCTGAGTTGCTCTGCTGGTTAAAGGGTTCAGGGTTCTGTTGTATGGACACAAAAAGTTTTTTTCTTCTTCACACTTTGGTGTGTCTTTGTGTGTGTGTAGAGTCTAAAACTGAATCTGTGCTCTGTGAGGTGCCGTGTCCTACAGCCTCAGGTGTGGGCGCATCAGACTACGCAGCCGGGAGCAGGTGGAACCCACAGCCACTGTTGTGTTGTTGTCGTCGACATGGTGGTTGTGGTGTTCCCTGCAGACTCTTGCAGTGGTGTGTGTGTGTGTGTGTGTGTGTGTGTGTGGTATATCAGGAGATCTCTGGCCGCTGTGCGTCGTTCTCCTGTGTTCTCGGCTGAACAATCAACAACGCTGTGTGCTGGGCGACCCCTGAGGCGGGTCGTCTGCCTCCCCTCATCCTTCTCCCTCCCAGTTCTGGGTCACTTTTTGTGCATTGTGACCAAAAAAAGTCAGTCAAATCAGTGAACTATTTCCTTTGTAGTCATTTGACTTTTCGCAGACGGCGGGTGGTGGTGATGCTAACCTGGATGAAAGCCCCCCCCACCACCCTTACTCCCTCCCCCTCACTACACTCTGAACCTGCTTGACCTTTGACCTCTCAGCTCCATCAACTCTCTGTGCCTGTTTCCTCCCTGCTCCTACTCGCACGCCGCCCAAGGCGCTGCTTTGAATTTTTTTTAACTTTTTTTTCCCCCACATGAAACATCCCAAGTGGGAACAGCCGGCTCACCGTGGTCGTGGTTTTGGTCACGGTCATTTATCTCTCCTTGCAGCGAGGGCTCTTGGCGAGCTGGGTCAGCAGACGAGCGCATCTCATGAAGACTGGAGAAGAGAGGAGGAGAGAAAACGTGTTTATATGCAGGCGGAGGGAGACAAAACAGGAATGGGTGTTTTGGTTGAATGGCTGATCGCCTCAGACACAGCCTGGAAAAGCAAAAAACTGGAGCCTGTTCTAGCTGTTCAAAATTGCATCTTGAACAGCTAGAAAAAGTGCAATTTGCGGCCTCTTTGGTCCCCACAGTCACACTTGCACTTGGGACTCTGCCGGGTTGTGACCCCCCGGTCAGGGGTTAAGGGTCAGGGGGTCACGGCTCCGTCAGGTGCAGGTCGCTCAAACTTGACGGAGCTCCATCCGACCGGCTGACCTGCCGACCAGCCGACCCGGCCAGACGATGTGACCTCGGGCTCAGTCGAGTCAAGACTTTCAACTCTGCACCTCCAGGAAACCAGAGCTGGGTTTTTGTGTTTCTTTCGTGTTGCTGCATGACCTGGTCTTGTTGTGTGCCCCACACACACCCACACCCCCTGGAGTCTATCTGGGTTCTGTAGCTGCAGGCACCACGTACAAACCAGAGGCAGGAGAAGACTTGTTTGAAACAGACACGCGCGCACAAAATGTACACACACTCGCACACATACACGCATTTTTGTTGACACACGACACCCGGTGGCGCTGTCCAAGGCAAACACAGCTTGGCATGCATGGTTTGGGGATAAAAAAAAAATTGCTTCTGTTCTGACATGACGGTGCTCTCTGCAAGTGTGCCTTCGTGTGTGTGTGTGTGTGTGTGTGTGTGCGTGCGTGCGTGCATGCGTGCGTGCGTGCGTGTACTCACAGGCAGGTGTTGTGCAGTCCCGGGTCCTGTGGTAAATCCTGTCAAAAGACCTCTTGCACTTTGGGTGGAAGTACAGAGGACCTGAGGAGGAGAAGGTTTCGTGGAAAGGTCAGATGGCGGGATGGAGGAGGTTGAAAAAAAAAGGAGGGAAAAAAAGGTAGCAGGTAGCTGCAGGTCCAGGTACACATGAAGAGGTGAGCAAAAAATGCAGAACCCTGAAACAAATGCTGATGGCAGCAAAGGGCCAGAGCAGCAAAGAGCCAGAGCCCCTGGTGGGCAATGGGGGGAATAGCAGCCTGGTCGCCTACCTGTCAGGTGCCTGAGGAACTTTGCCTTCTGCTGGGGGTCGTGGGAGTGAACGTCTGCCAGGGAGAGAAGCAAAAGAAGAGTCAAACACAATTTAAAAAACTTTAATTTAAAAAAAATGTGGATATATATGTATGTATATGTATGTACATATATATATATATATATATATATATATATATATATATGATGTAATTCTTTCCCAATTGAAAGTAAATTGAACTTTTCATTCCTTTTCGTTATTCATTCTGATTCATATGTCGAGATTTTAGCCTTACTGAGTTGAAATCGACTGACATTCTGATTAAATGTTCTCGCCCTGGCTGTGAAAAACACAAAATAAAATACAGAGTGTTTTTCTTTTCATTTGCTTTCCTTCCTTCCCCCCCATGAGATCTGTTCTGCGATGTTCGTGATGTTCTTTTTGTTGCGTCAACCGCTTCAAAAACACGTGGAATGGGGGGACAGTAAACACTCACTCAACATTGTGTGTGTGTGTGCGTGTGTGTATGTGTGTGTTGGGGCAGGGGCACAGCGCACACCCTTAAATCTCCCACTTTGCTTGGCTACCAAACTTTGACGTTTGTGACGTATATACAGTGTACCACAACTAGCCACCAGGGCAGCAGAGGGTTTTCTGCGTGTGTGTGTGTGTGTGTGTGTGTGTGTGTGCATCATTGTGTCTGATCGTCCCGGCAATGAAATATGTCAAAGATAAACAGCGATTCACATAACTCAGATGCCATTCCCCCCTCTGCCCGGGAAACTCCCTACGCACCTGCTAACGCACGCAACACATCATCGCTCTGGGTGCTGCGCTCCGCCGGGTAGCATCAGTCACTGTCACATGACCACCCTCCCCACCCACACACACACCACCTCACTCACCCCCACCCATCCTTGTGAACAGGACCGGTGTCACCACTAGGTAGTGACACACTATTGAGCTACAAGCTACAAGCTGAAACTGCAGCAGGGATAAAGAAGCGCTGGCTGCACGGGGCCACTCTTGACCTTTGACCTCTGGCCACCGGCTGCTGAGGCCGAGTGGAGAGCGGGAGGTCACGTGGCAAAGGAATTTTACCCTCGATATACCTTTGATCTAAAGAGAATGTCAGCGGGCCAGAAGACGAACCTCAAGTTCACGGCCCCTGAAGGCAGCATGTTTGGAACACCCCCCTCCTCCTTCTACCCAGCAGCTTCTGCTGGTTTGGCGCCTTGGTGTTTATTTCTTGTTCATTCATAAATTGCATAGAGTTTTTTATTTTTGTTTTTTTTATGATTCACAGCAGAATCCCGCACAACCATGGGGGTTGCCAATGTTATCTGACTATTCCAGAACGACGCCCCCTGGGGGCTCCGTCTGGTGTTGTTTTTTTCTTTCTATTTTAATAACTGACCCAGGCCTCGGTGAGTCCTCTCGGAGCCCCTGGCCCCTGTCTCCGGCGCCAGCCGCACCCTCGGGTGGCGGCCCGCCAGCTCCAGCAGGCTGCGGCTGTCTGCGCGGCCGCCGCCACCGGAGACCCGAAGCAAGGCAGGTGTGGTGGCGCAGCGGCCGGCGGCCAGCAGCACCAGCAGCGCTGACAGCACCGGGAGCCGCGGGAGAAGCATTGCCAGCGAGCCCAAAACCTGCAGATGGAGGCAGAGGAGGTGTTCAGCTGATCAGTTGGTGGTCAGGTACACACAGTTAAGGCACACTTTATAAAAAAAAAAATTTCAAAAGAAAAAAGAAGAAACACTCAAAATAACTTTATTTCACCGAAAGATTATTATTTTAGCTTTTATCAGTAAACAGAGTTCCTCAATTCACAAGAAATGGTTTTAAATCAAAACAGACCTGTGACTTGTTTTTATGCGCTCAGAGGAAAGATCCATTAATTATTAGGATCTATATTGGTTTCCATCCCAAATTCTGACTTGACTGACTGAAATTCTGAACATCCTCTCAACTTTTTATTTCTTTTTCTTTTTGCAACACAAAAACATCTGACATTTGACCCACGTGTGCACATCCAGATTGTTTGTGACACACACACACACACACACACACACACACACACACACACACACACACACACACACACACACACCACCAGCCACCACCACCACCAAGCAGTGCGGCTGTGATGTGGTTATATATATATATATATATATATATATATATATATATATATATATATATATATATATATATATATATATATATATATATATATATATATATATATATATATATATATATATATATATATATATATATATATATATATATATATATATATATATATATATATATATATATGTATATGCACACACACACACACACACACACACACACACACACACATTAGCGGCAGCGGTTTCAGACTTCCACTTTCTCCCTCCTGCACCGGGACTCACCTCGGTCTCTCTGCACCTCTTTACGCGCCTGTGCGCCGCAGCTCCGCGGTGCTCCTGCCGCTCCTCCTCCTCTTGGTGATTAAAACTGTGCTTGTGTAGAATTGTTACACTCCTACTCCTACTATTACTCCTACTACTTATAGCAAAATCTCAGCCTGCGCGCGCGGTGGTGGCTCGTGCGTAGTGCCAGCAGGGTGGACTATCCCGGGTTAGTGTGGATCGGAGCCGCGTGCCGAGCGCCGGAGCCCGGTGGCATCTTAGCTGGAGATCAGCAGCAGCAGCAGCAGCTTCTCATGGTAGGTGTTCCCTCTGGTCGTCTGCCGCCGGAAGCTGTGACACTGCCGGGCAGCTGCATGGATCCGATCCGGCTCCGAAACTGGTGCGTAAAAGTGTGAACCTGTCTGTAGACCTGTTGGCACGCTCGGCTCCCGTGCCCAGTGCGCGCGGCTCTGTGGTCCTGGTCTGGTGGGCACTTATCAGGCTGACCGGCTCCTTCTTCTCCTCCTCCTTCCTCCTTCTTCTTCTTGTTCTTCTTGTTCGTCGCCTCCTTCTTCTTCTTCTTCTTCTTCTTCTTCTTCTTCTTCTTCTTCTTCTTCTTCTTCTTCTGCTTCTACTGCTTCTTCTCCTCCTCCTCCTGTTCCTCTTTTTCTTCCCTCCTCGGGATTCTCTCTCCGTCTCCTCTCTCCAAAAGCGCGCCTGGCGCCAGATTACGGAAATACAAGAGGAAGAGGGAGGGAGGGAAGTCCCCGCGTGCACGTTCAATCAGAAATTGGCGCGCGCGCGCGCACTCACCACACACACACACACACACACACACACACTGCAACTGCTGTCTGTTGCGCTCCACAGTGGAAAGAATTATAACTTTAAGTAAAATATGATTTCATTTTTTGACAAACATTGTCAGAGGCCAAAGTATTACAGCACTGTATGAACCTAGAAAACGTTCAATTCAATTTGTTAAGAGAAATAATTTGTTTTGATGGAAACAGCTGATAGTGAATCAAAGGGCAGAAATCATGTGTGTGTGAGTGTGTGTGTGTGTGTGTGTGTGTGTGTGTGTGTGTGTGTGTGCGTATTTTTTTAGAAGATATCGCTGCGGCGTCGGGTTAAAAAAAAACACATTTTGTAGAGGAGAGATATTTCTAAGCTGTCAACGCATTTTACAAAGTATGTGAAATAAGTTGGCAGCTACAAAACTTGGTTTTTGATGGTGCGGATAAAAGTTATCTGGGCCTGCAGCGCTGGAGCAGGAACTGGAGCTGGAGCTGGAGTTGGAGCGTAGAGACAGATCAACACCATTTTCACATGTTCCATGAGCAAAGTGTCAGACGGATCCTCTCCAGCAGGTACGAGTAGAATGGAATGGCACCACCGCAATAGCTGAGAGGAGCAGCAGCAGCAGCAGCAGCAGCAGCAGCAGCAGCTGAGTGATGCCAACTGGGAAGCAAGCCAAGAAACATGCAGAATTAAAACATACACACACACACACACACCCTCCTTCCTCTGGCTGGTTCTCATGGTTCCACCCTTATTTGTTCATCTGCAGCTCCATCAGATATCAAGACCGCTCGGCTGCTGCGCACATGTTTGCACATTAGCAGCTAATAGTGGTGATTTGCGTGCTTTGTGTATGTTTGTGTGCAAGGATGCACTCTCTCTCACACACACACACACACACTCATGCATACGCACACAAAAACAGAGGACACGTGTGCAGGTGCTGGTACGAGTCTTCTAAACGTGTTTGCTCAGGCTTTGAGAAGACGTAGTATCTGCAGCTGCAGGATCCTCCTGAAGAACCTCCGAGAAAATTTGCATAAAGTGAATGATATTCCAGAGTGTCTGTTTTCAGCCAAGAAAACACACCAACACACCATCAGCATCCTTCCATCAGCACCTGCAGCTTGGAAGACGCACTAGAAGACAGATCATCTCAGATCCTCAGATCTTCTGAGGGGCTTCCAGTAATTCCTGTGACGCACTGGACTTTTCGGAATCTTCCACCGACTTCCAACATTGGCCTCACGGCATCTGATTGAGGCCCTCCGACGAGCTGCTGGACCTCAGGCGATGGGCGAAGAATCAAAGGTTCCTCCTGGGGAATCTCCCAATAAGAACTGGAGCACCTCTCCACGTCTTCCAGTTCGGGGTTCTTCCGAAAAGGCAAAACTTCAGCGAGCGGAGCAGCGGAGGTGCAGCCAGGAGGCAGCGTGGTTACGACACAAAAGGAAAGAAAAGAAAAGAAAAGAAAACTTGTCAAGGAGCCAAAGCGGACTTGTGTAAACATTCTCTGTCTTCAGAAACCGGCCAGTTTTCAATCCAGCCACTGGGGAAAAAAAAGAAAAAAAATAACGCAGAGGAACACCCCATTGTTTCTGAAGTGCAGAAGAGAAGAGAAGAGAATGGAGGAGCTGAAGGGATGAAGAAGCAAACAGTTGGAGTCAAAGTCTGGAGAGGTGACGGACTGGAAAGCAGGTGAACACACAGTCAGTCAAAGCATTCCTCCTGCTGTCCTTCCACGCCCACGCACCCTCGCAATGACAGAGAAGAAACTTTCCTGCTATTTGAGCAGCACTTCCGTAACTTTTCCAAGCCGGAAAATTAGCAGCAAAGAAAAAAGAATGGAAAAGTTCCGTGTGTGACTCAAGCCATCAAAATATTATGTTATGATGGGACTAATTTGCAATTTGCCAGGGACCTCATGTCCCTTTCCAAGGGATTACTCGGGAGTCCCTGAACCACAGATTGAGAAGCCACCAAATAAAAATGAATAAATAAATAAAAAATAAAAGCACAATCTGGAAGCAAAGCAGGAGACCAATTTGGTCACGATGGTCCCTGTAATGTTCTGGCGATGCTGTGGTCTCTCTACACACACACACACACACACACACACACACACACACACACACACACACCATATCATTTGCCATCATCCAAAGATGGATCTGAGTTTGTGTCATGCAACTCTTGTTGCCACAGTTACCGAGGCCTTCAGGGCCCCGTAGACACGGCTGTTGAACAGGTGGCTTTAACTAACAGTACAAGTATGTGTGTGTGTGTGTGTGTGTGTGTGTTGGGGGCTGGGGTGGTCTAGGCTCCACGAGGTGCGCCTCCAACCACAAGAGGCTAGAATTTTTTTTGGTTTCACAGCACATTTTCGCAGAAAGCTGCACCACAAAAGCCAATGGTAATTTAAAAAAATACAGACAGTTGGTCATAAATCTATTTATCTAGGACATACTGATCCATTTTGACCCACCAGGCGAGGCAAAACACGGCCGCAACCCCGGGACACGCGCCATTCAACACGCAAAGTAGCCGAAACAGAGAGTTTGAACAGAGTTAGGTGGGGGTTCGACTCCCCCTGACCTCTGCTGTGACCCTGCCGACCCGCTGAGCCGCGCTGCCGTCAAGGTAAAGAGAGGCCGTAAAAAAACAAAAACAAATCGCGGAGCCCCTTTAACTGCGCAAACAAAAAGCAGAGACGCTGATGTTCTTGGCTTGGGATTCAGACGGCTCCCAAACCTCCGAAGGCCTCCTAATGGCGCACACATTGAGTGTGTGTGTGTGTGTGTGTGTGTTTGTGTGTCTGTGTGTGTGAGCCGACATCGGGGTCGTGGTAAACTATGTGTTCGCGATGTGTGAAATGTCCCCGGCTGCCCAGCAAAATCTGATCCCTGTCCGTCTTCATTAGCAGGATTCTTGTTTTTTTGTTTTTGTATTTTCTTTTCTCATTTCACTTGGCGCTGAATCCACGCCGGCCAACTTCGCATGGGTGTTAGGGGGGGTGAAATGAATGGTCAGGTGAGGTCATGTGAGCGTGCTCGTTTGTTCATGACATTCTGCACCACTGATATGAAAGGTTGGATATTGTTGTGTTGTACCTTCAAGGGGCCAAACACTGCAACAGCATCGCGACAATAGAGATATTTGTATTTGCTGCTCTTCCACACACACACACACACACACACACACACACACACACACACACACACACACACACACACGCACACACATATGAACAACCCCGGGCACTCTGTCCCAACAACATGTTCCTTCTGAATTGCCCCTCGGGGATCAATAAAGTGTTCTTTCCGATCCACAATCTGAATTATATGCTTTGTTTGACGCTAAATGGCAGCTGGAGGCAGGACAAAGAATTTCTGTGCAGGTTTGTTTCGGGGGGGAAAAGGCAGAGCCGCTAATGTGAGCAGCGATACCACATTCCATCATGAGGAACAACCCACCCCACCGCAAATCTCCATCCCTCATCGTGAGCCACCTGGGATCTTCTGTAACTGTGCAAACTCCAATAAAACCAACGATAAACCAATAAACTAACTGAAAAATGTGGAAACTGAATCACACCTCTCTCCCTCCCTAAAATGACCAGAGGAAGATCTTTAACATGTTACGCTGCCACAAAGAACGACAGCCACATCCAAAATCAACTCGAGGGAACCCAGAAGAGATCGTCCCAGAGACTCCAGGATCCTCTTCGGGTTTCATCAAGTTTGGACTGAACCTCTTCACTGATTCAAGGCCAGCCAGCTGGACTCAGTCCAAAAGAGAGAAAAAAAAAGAACCTTCGTTCCAGCACGGTGTCGACGTTTTCAGAACTTTTGAGGCATGCAGAAGATGCCTGGTAGTAGGAACTTAAGGCTGCAAGTATTTTAATTTGAACTTTCAGCAGCTTGAAAATAGTGCCAGAATGGCAGAGAGCCCAAATATAAATATAAATTCACACACACACACACACACACACACACACACACACACACACACACACACACACACACACACACACACACACACACACACACTGTGAACCAAAACTTTCAAAGAACTTCTGAAATCTGGAAAACAAACCAAAAACTAGTGGCGAGATCTGCCCACACTTCAATCACACTTGTGAGCAGGTAGAAAAAAACAAAACAAAACAAAAAATGTTTGGTGTTCAGGTTTGCTCTTTACTACCACTCAGTGGCCATAAGTGAGAAATGCTTCCAGTTGGCGCCTTTTCGATTCTTCCCAGCTTTTCCAAATCCCAGTTGGTGCTTCCATCCTCCTGACTTGGACCACACACAACAGCACCGCTGCAGCTCTGTTATATGAATTTAACTTAAGATAACGTAAAAGAGCACAACAAAGAATAAATATATTTTTTAAAAAGACATCAAGCAAACATGTCACAGTTGTTTTGTTTATTGCTTCAATTCCTCCATTTTAATCATAATAAGCATAAGTATCCTGTTATATACAAAGAAATTCCCTCTCCTTCCCTCACACATGCACCATTGTCACTCTTTCATTCCAGCTTCTCCCTCAAATGATTCCATCCAACTCCTGACTCCAAAAGTTCAAGTTTTTCACCTACAATGTGCTAATTTGACCAGACTGAATGTGAACATTCATTATTAAAAAAATATTTGGAGACTGATTAAAAAGGGGAAAAAAAAGCTCATGACTTTGTTTGAGGTCTGACGGAAACTGAATCATATCCTGCAGCGATGGCGACAGGATGAGCAGAACCTCATTTCTTATTTGAAATGATAAGAAAATAAAAATCACCTACAGCCAATTCAAAAATAAAACTGTTGAGGAATTATTTACACTTCCAAATAAGACACATTCATCCTGTGTCAGTCGTCATAGTCAGAAGGGAAAAATATGATTGATTGAAAAATAATAATAAAGTGAATTAAAGTGACTATTGGTTGCCTGTGTGTGCTTCAATTATAATGTCACAAAACTGCTTTCAGCCAGAAAGTGATGAATTTGAAACTTTGCTTACATCTGTAGGATAATTACTACTTCAAAACGCCGTGCAACAGCTCAAACCTGCGACGTTCTCATTGCGCGAACAGAACCTTCTGAGGTCAAAAGTGTCCCACTGGCAGCGTGTTTTGCTACATAGAGCCACAGAAAATAAATGGACATGACTCACAGTTTTATGTAAACAGCAATAGATTAGAGGTGAAAAAACAAACAACCAAACTACAAGAAACACCAGTTTAGTCTCAATACGTTGTATAAAGAAAAAGAGCTAAATAAGCCAATCAGCAGGAGTTTGAAGTGCGTTTAGCAGGAGGCGTCAACCTTTTTGTGTTATCACATGTTGAGCTTCAGCCAATGGATGGTCCATCCATCAAGAAATCTTCACCAGCCTCTGGTCCAGAGCGCCCCCTGCTGCCAGCGAGTCAATGAAAACATCATCATCGCCATTGTCCTCCTCCTCCTGTTCACCTTCTGCCTCAAAGATGGCGGTCATGGGCGTGGCATACAGGCGGTAGCGAGCAGCGTAGCGCCTTCTGGCCGAACAGGGCGGCGTGAGGGAGCGGGGGGGCGCTGACGAGGTGGGGAAGAAGGAGTTGGAGGAGGAGGAGAGGAAGAGGAAGGGAGAGGAGCAGGAGGAGGCCAGGAGGAGCTGCTCCTCCGGTGGCGGATACCTCCGCCTCCACTCGAGCGGCAAGCTCTGGCCGCACGGTGGCAGAGCGGGGGACTGCGGTGGGTCCGGGCTCTGGCTGAGGTCACAGGTCACAGTAGAGATTGCGACCCGGAGCCTTTCCGCAGCTGAGATGCGAGAGGCAGACTGAGTGCCTTTCCTCAGCAGGAGAGCCTTGAAGCTGTCACTCCTGGATGATTTCTGAGGTTTCAGGGAGGCCAGACGGGCTGGACCAGGCGGAGGGGTGCAGGGGCTGACTGGGGGTGAGGAGCTGGAGGAGGAGGAGGTGGAGGAGGAGAAGAATGAGGAGGAGGAAGAGTGGCATCTGTCTTCATCTGAGTCCTTCCTTGCTAGCATCTTCTTCTTAGACCTGAGACCAAACAATAGCACACCACAAGTTAAAAAAAAACACACCACCAAACTAGGCCAACGCTAAAATATAAAGGTACTGTGTCGGGGTCTGTGCACAGGCTCTGGGCCGCAGAGACCAGGACAAGGAGGTGAGGACAACAAAAACACAACAACATCAACAAAAGAGGCAGGAAAGCACCTCCCCCAGGATGAAAGAAGGATATGGATTACTGGGCGACGAAGAGAGAGAGAGACACACTCGCTATTTTTGGGAGCTAAAAAAAGGAGACAATGGTGACTTCAAAGGTCAGGGGAGGAGTTAGAAAGTTTGCCGGGGAGATGGAAAATAAATAAACAAAGGAGAGCTGGATCTCTATCTGGTTCAGACTAACCACGGCTAGTTGGCCATCCCACAGGCATTACCTGCTGGCCGCTCACGCGGTGCCTTCCCACACCGCACTGCTCCGCCGAGGCAGACCGGGGGAACAAGCAGGAAGAGCAGTCAGTTGTTGTGTCAGTTGCCAAGGCAACTGGACGTCGTTCAGCCCGAGTCACACGCAACACAGTGTGTCAGCCAAAAAATAAATAAATGCCAAGAGGCGAGAATGGGGGGCGTGGATGTAAAGTAAACGTCAAGACAGGTTTGCTCAAAGAGTTGGGTAACTCCCTGCTTGGTGTTTTGCGTGACCTTGCAAGGCTGTGGATGCAAGGCAGACGGGACGCTAATGCCTACCTGTGAATGACGGCGAACAGGTCGTCTGTGGTCCTGGGTCTGCCAGAGACAAACAGCTGATCGGCCGAGACGCTGCCAAACACGTCTGCCAAAATGAACACAAATCAAATGTGGAGGAGGGTTAGTTTTGTGTGCGTTTAGCCTTTGGCCAACTACAATGAAAGACCTGTGACGGCACGTCGAGACAAGTTAGAGGAAGTTGGTAAATTAGGTTTGGGATTTCGACTCCTGGAAACCCAGGAGGAATTAAAAAGAAAGATGAAAATTTAAATTACCATCTCGTCGGGCTTCATTATTTCTCTCGTGCGCGACCTCCTGACTCCCATCTTCATCGCCCTCCTGGATCAGGAGGTCTGGAAGTGACAGCTCCACCTGCAGGCTGTCAGAAGACAGCGCGCTGCTCAGTGAATATTTGCTATGACTGAGCGGTACGCCAGAGCTCTCGGAGTCGCTCGTGTCCTCATAGCGGGCTTGGCTGATTGCCGCTCTCATCTTTGCCAGTCTGGCTTTCACCTCCTCCCGCTCGTCTTCGGATGAGGACGGTGAGGACGAGGAGGAGGAGGAAGACGAGGAAGAAGAGGAGGACGGGGTGGGCTCCATTGTTGGCGACATCATGAGCAGCTGCCTGCACGACCTCTTTCTTCTTTTCCTGTCTTTTTTCTTTGCAGCAGATGATGTCATTAGCATCTGTGTCCTCGTGCCTCCACAGGTCTTCTCCTCCTCTTGAACCTCAGTCAGCAACGACCTCATCAGCCTCCTCTGGTTGGTTGTCCCATCATCCAAATGAGGCTGGAGTCCAACAAGCGGTTGGAGAGAACCGCTGCCAAGGTTCCCCAAAATGCAAGGTGTCTCTGAAGTGGTTTGGTTAACTGCACAACTCGATACTTCAGTAATAATCTGCAATTCTTGCGTTCCCATGATCACGTTTGGCCCACAGTGTCTGCCGGTGCCTTGGGGCTCCAAGTGGCAACCACTTTCACAGTTCTCCATAGTTCCGACTAGCATGCCAAAGATTTTTTCAGCCTGTGGAGTGCCCATGGAGGTGCAGTTCATCGGGGTACCTGTGGTCAAATAACCTTTGTTTGCATGAAAGACTGGTCTGGACTTTTTCGGTGATGTCATTGAAACCTCTGGCTTCTTGTGCAAAATTGGCGGCTTCTGCTTCTTAGGAGAACTGGCAGATAATGGTGGGGTGATGTCAGCAGCGGTGCTGGCATTCACAGGCAAAGCCTCAGAATTCAAGTTCTGAGGCGAGGCGGATCCATCAGGGAGGCCAGTCTCATCAGGTCGGGATTGGCAAAGGTCAGAGGAGCATTTTGCCATTTGTCCGCTGCTCCTCTGCACTCCTGGTCCTTCCCTGGGGATAGTGGTAGACATGAGTCCCAGGACACCGAGGTCAGGCTTCTTTGGCAGGCTGGGCTTCTCCAGGGAGCAGACCTTCCTTGGACTACCTGGTTTCTCCAGGGAGGGGACCTTCCTTGGACTACCTGGCTTGTATCCTTTAAGTTCATGACGTTCCAAACTTTTTCCATCATCTCCTTTTTTCTCCGTGGCTCTATTTCCCCGGTAGGGCTTTGGTTTGGTTCCAGAAAGAGTCCAGTATGAAGAATCTGTTTGCCAAGGGTTTTCACTATCGCCTGGGTTCTCTGCTTGCTCGGCTAGCTTATTTCCTGGTGATATTTTATCCATGACTTCTTGTGGCAAAGACAGTTTTTTGATGTCACTCTTATTTTCCTCTGTACCACAAGGTATTTTGACCCAGGGGCTGGAGCTGGGACAGATTGCCAAAGCGATGCATGCATTAGAAATCTCCGTCTCTTGTTGATTGTACTTGATTTCATGGAGGGTCTCCTCATTAATGAGATTAGATCCATCAACAGCACTTGCTGAGTTCAGAGGACTGACGGCAGCATCACATTTAAAGGTTTGACGTTTCAGCTCATGACAATTTCTCTTCTTCTCCAACCCACAATCCAGATTGTGTCCAAATTGGTCAGCTGGTACGTGATGGCCGGCATCATCCAGCAAAGCTGACGTTTCATCCATGATTACCCTGGTTCCGATTAGGTCTCTAGAACTTGTGTTGGCCGAGTGAGGAGCAGGAACGTTTTCCTGCAAGGCATCAGGTAGTAGACCTCCCTGCTTCTTGACAGAGCGAAGCCTGACACCTTGCAGAGCTTGTGCGGTAACCAGCGGACATGGTTGTGTTAAAACCTTATAGCCACGATATTGGGACTCGCTGGTGCTTGGCTGAGGAAGTGAGTTGGCAGAGGATGGGGACATGGGTGGCAGCGGTGGAGGAGGAGGAAGTGAGCTGTCTGGATACTTTGATGGTTGAAGAGTTGGGGGCGGAGCAGGGAAGTGATTTGATGACGCCGTCAACAAGCTCTGCCTGATGGCGTATGAATAGGGAGGCGGAGGAGGCCGGGAGAATGGAGGAAGAGCCAGAGGAGCAGGCGGAGTAGGGCTGGATGAGGGTGGGAAAGCAACGGGTGGGGATGGAGGAGGAGGAGGTGGTGGCATGCATGACGATGGCAGAGGCGGCGGTGGGGGTGGAGTAGGTGGTGGGACAGATGAAGGTGGTACTGGAGATGCAGGGGCAGGGGGAGGGAGGGATAAAGACTCCAGAGTTGGAGTTGGAGGAGGAAGAGGAGGAGGGGGAGGGGGAAGCAAAACAGGGGAAGGTGGGAGTGATGAAGGACAGGGAAGAGTGGGGACAACTTGCTAATGGGGGAGTAAAACATGGGAGTGGCACACTGGGGTAGAGGAGGTGGAGGAGGAGGTGGTAGTGGTGGAGGAGGAGGAGGAGGAGGCAGAGCGGCGAGGTGGAGGAAGTGACTCCTAGCGGAGGAATCTGAGGAGGTGCAGGAGGAGAGAGAGGAGGTGGATGAGAAGGAGGAGGAGAGGGAGGAGAGGAGTGACGACTTCCGTTCTGGCACCAGCGGTTTGGGCCTCCCGTGACACCTCGCCCTGGGCAGGGAGGAAGGAGGGCAGTGAAGGGTGGGAGGGAGGGGCGGTGCCGGCGGGAGGGCCGAGGCAGCTAGTGGAGAGGAAGGGAAGATGGGGGAGGACACGGGGGTACCAGGAGTGGGCGTGTTGGACTGGCTGGAGTATCCGCTGGAGGGGGAGGCGAGGCGCTGCAGCACGCCGGCTGAGGCCGGAGCCGGCAGCGGAGTGGGCTTGTATCTGAGCCTCTCCTCCACCTCTGGACCTGGAGACGACGGTGGGAGGTCACAGGCTTGGAAACCACCAGGACTTGGCGAGAGGTTCTTGGAGGTGGAGGAGCAGCGGGCTCTAAAGGTTCAAAAGTTGTGACGGTGCCGCAGTTGACGGCGCTCTGGCGCCTCCTAGGGCTGCTCCGGGGCACCCAGGGGTCGTGGTAGCTCTGCGGCGAGGAGGATGCCGTCTGCTTGGTTCTGTGGTCCAGACGGGGAGAGGACCTGCTGCGGCCGGGGCGCCGGCGCAGGGAGTCGGAGCGCGTGGGCGGAGGCGGCGGACGCTTGGACTTGCGAAGGGAGATGCTGCGTGTGGAGGAAGTGGAGGAATGCGAGTACACCGAGGAAGCGCTGCTGTGCTTCCTTCGGTTGCGGCCCGCTGATGGCGAGCCGCTGCGTTTCTCCGAAAACACAGAGGGCGTGGAGCGGCCGGAGGACAGCAGCGGATCGCAGGCCCAGCCTTCGCCGGTGGTGCACCCCATGTCCTGGCTGACGGCAGTCCAGTCGCTCCCGGTTTGGTTGCTGTGGAGGCTGCAGCTTGGCGAGAGGGACCTATAGCTCCACGTGCCCTCACTGTAGGGGGCGACAATGTTGAAGCGCTGGGGCCCAGAGCAAGAGGTGCTGTCGATCTGGTCATCCTGGGCGTGGCCGCCGAACTGAGACTCTGAGTCAGCGATGGAGGATGAAGAGAGGTAGTGAGAGGAAGGGGAGCCTTGATGGGGATTGAGGGAGGACCACTCTGACTTTGGCTCCTGGCCGGGGCTGCCGGGGAGTGATGGAGAGACGGGGAAGGAGGAAGAGGAAGACGAAGATGGAGACTGCGGAATGACTCTGGCAGTGGGGTCAAAGGGTAACAAAGGGTGGAGGTCGCTGGGGAAGCCTTGAGCGTCCTGTGAGCAGAGGAGAGAAGAACAAAAATGGATCAAAAAAAGAAATGAAAAGTTTTTATGGAAGCAACAGCTTTCTTTCAGCAGTCTCTGGTACCAACCTGGCAACAGGACGAGGACGCGCTGAGAGTCCTGTAGGAGACGCTGTTACAGCTGGACTCCGAATTCAAAGAGGAGTTGGTGGCCAGGCGCGGCAGGCTGTGGACCTCCGAGGTGGAGGTCACAGCTTTGGAGGAGGTCAGCGCAGCCATGAGGCTGGACAGACCTTCTCCCTTTGGAGCGCGGATTCTCCGGGATGTGGACTGGCCCATCGCCGCTCCCTCAAACGTCTCCTCCACCTCTGTGCTGTCCACCATGTGCTGCTTGGGGATGGTGGAGATGCACGAAGTGGAGAGAGCCACTGTGGAGCGCTGACCCGTAGGAGGCGGAGAAACTGGAGGTGAGTCTGTTGGGAACAAGACTTGGGATTATTCAATTATTCAATCAAATAATGCATGGATCTCATGTTTCTGGAGACTTCACTCACTGGGAATTCCGGAAACTGTCCTGCGGCGACTCAGGTTGCGTTGTCGCCCGGACAAGGAATCAGTGTTGGAACCAGTCCTTCGGAGACTGGCCTGACGATCAAAACTCTCTCCTGAAGTTTAGGCACATTACCACATCATCACAAAACAGGAAGGATCTGAGTCTAACATTTCAAGCCTGAGTCACTGTCAAGTTCGGGTATGTCAAGTATGGGTGTGTCAAGTTTGAGTATGTCAAGTTTGGGTATGGTTTCAAGTCTGATGTAAAACCAGAGCTCTTGAAATTATGAGGTGGGGGATCAAATACCAATCAGTTTAAAGTATTTAAACTATCACGTCTGGATCAAGGTTCGGTTTAGGAGTCAAATCTCAGACTGGTGAATCCTTTCTGTTCACCACCTACCAGTAATATTGATCGGTACTATATCGGCGCCAACTGCCTGGGCCTGCTGCCTCATTCGCTCCTCGGGCGTGGGAAGCCGAGACGGTGCCTCCATCTCCACGTCCATTGTGGTCGACTCGAAGGCTGGGCCCAAACTATCCCAGCAGGAGGTGTGATGGACGGGGTTTAGCACCAGTGGAGTCATTGGCCGCGTGTTCACCAGTGGAGTCATTGGCCGCGTGTTGCTCAGGATGAACCTCTCGTCCTCGTCGGAGAATCCGGAGGACTGTGGACACAAATGACAATTAGTAACTTCCACACTTGTTCCGCTGACGTACAATCCAGACAGTGAATGGTAGACTACAACGGATGAGTCAGGTTTTTTTTATGGTCAGGATTAACAACGAGGTAAAACCTGGGACGGTGCTATTTAAAAGGGGAAACTCACTACCACGACACTAGTGGTGCTTCTAGTCTACAGTGCTTCCCAACCCGTATTTACCTTTCTTCTCCAAACAGAAAATTTGAAACAAACTGAAAAGCAAGACTGAGAGAGACAGTCGAGGAGTTGGGACCTCTTGGGGAAGGAAGGAAGGAAGGAAGGAAAGAAGGAGCATCAGAGAGGATGGAGGGGGGATGAGAAAACAGAAAGACGGAGATGATGAATTTGGTCCAAATGAGAGAGTCTGCGGTAATGGCAAGCTGTGACATCAGCATGGCCAGCAGATGGCAGCACAACAAAAACCTAAAGCCAGTTAGTGGGATGAATCAAAGTGACTCTGTCAATATGAGATATTTTAATTAAGTACCAACACTGTTGCTGAGATGATGGCAAATTGTTGGCTGATAAGCCGAAGAACAGTAGGCAGCGCAACATTTTACCGCATATTATCACTGTGGCAGTAATGATATAACGCAGCCTATTCTGAGGCAAACAATGAATGCATTAAATGAGCATGACAACAGGCAGATAATGAACCCACAATGAAAAAAAAAGCTGCAAACACAAAACTTGGAGTGTTTTCCTGCTGACGGTGCATCAAACTGAGGCGTTTGTGTTTCCGCAGGCTTTTCACCCTCATCGCTATTCATGAGGCGTCGCTGCATCTATACTGGCATCCTATGTGTGTGTGTGCGTGCGTGTGTGTGCATGTCACTCACCATCTTCCTGCTTTTGTCCCTCCACCGGCTGTGAGTCGTGCTGCTCTGTGATTGGTCCTGCCCAGAGGAGGACGGACTGGGCACGCAGGGCTCGAAGCAATTGGGTCGGCTGTAGCCATGCTGAGTCAGCCCGTTGATCGCTACACGCACACACACACACACACACACATACATGCACACAGGTGGAAAATTAAGATTTACCCGAACATTAGTCAGCCAGTATATCAGCCGTGACGACATCAATTAAACAGTCAGCTTTGATGAGCAGAGTTGAACTAAATTAGGTCCTTTGTGTGTGTGTGTGTGTGTGTGTGTGTTGCAGTGTTCTGTAATCTGTTCGATAGATTATGTATAATTTCAAAACACCAAATCGAGAAAATTAAAGCAAGAAGACAAAGGTCCTTTACTTTGCTCAAAGACAAAAGTGAGTGTGTGTGTGTGTGTGTGTGTGTGTGTGTGTGTGTGCATGCGAGAGAGAGATACAGCCGTGGGCAGCACAGATGGCGTTCTGTCTTGACCCCTGACCTTGCAGATCATCGGCGCTGCCAGATCGTCTTTTCCCGGGGATGAAGAACACACCCTGCTTGGGCTTATGGGTAGTGTAGTGAACTGACCACTTGCTATCGCCGTCCCCTGCTGCAGAGAGAGAAAGAGAGAGAGAGAGAGGGAGAGAGAGAGAGAAAGAGAGAGACAGCGTTGGTTTTCGGCGCCTAATCTCATTTCAGCAGAGACACACACGTGCGCACAAAGAGAAAAAGAAAGTGTGCTAATCAGTTGTGTCGCAGCACTCAGCACTCCTCAAGGTGACCTGCCAGGGGGCGCCTCTATCCTGACGGAGCAGCATATCGATGAGCCGTGGTATTTCAGGGGGACAATGTTTGGACAGATGTGATATTTCTGTCTCTGTGTGTCGGCATGGTCAAGATTTCTATTTTTCCAGAGGAGGTAAAAGGAATAAAGTATTTAAAATGTCTAAAACAAAAAGTTTTTTCAGGCCGTCTTTGATACATAAATCAAAGTAAATAGTGATTCATATTAGTGAAACGTAAAAAAAAAAAAAAATGTAAATAAAATGAAAACCAGTTAGACTCATGTCTAAGTCAATGCCAAGATTTTGTTTTGGATCAAATATAATTGTATGCAAAAATTAGCAAAATGTGCATTTTTAGGGCACTTCTGGGGTAATGTGTTTGTGTAAAATGAAATAAAAAACATGCTGAAGTTGAGCATAAACTATACATTATTCACTGACTTCTAAATTATGAAGGCACCCTGAAGAAAAGCAACTGATTAGGCAGTATAAAATAAAATGAATGAATGAATAAAAAAAAAACTTCAATCAAAATTCACTTAAATCATAAAAGAAACGCTGACGTATTCTTATTTAGCAAATTCAGATTTAAGGCCCCCTTTATTTAAAATGCAATCAGCCAATCAGAGAGCTGGATTTTCTGTTGCTGAGGTGAGTTTGGCTTAATAGCTCTAAGGTCCTTGAAGAGGTCCAGAGTGAGCCGTTAGGGGTGGACCTGGAGGAATCATGGAGCCTCCACAGTGGCACAAATTTCTTTGACGCTCAGACATTGCACCTTGAGTTGGAGGAGATCCTGGAAAACACTTACAATCATATTTCTTTCGACATCTAACGTTCTTTGATAATGTGTATGTGGCCGCAGGGTCTCAGGAGATTTTCTAGTAAGGGTCCTTTTAAAGCCCTTAATATGATTCTGTCTGAGCAGGATGACATGGTCCCTGAGGAGGCTCTGGAAGTCAGTAAAGGGATCTTGGAGAGCAGATTTTTATCACCTGACAGCCAATCAGATTGCTGCGTTATGATAGCTAGTTAAGCTGTTCTTCTCCCTCTCTCTTTCTCTATGATAACTGATGCTCTCTCTCTCCCATCAGCAGCAGCTGCAGCAGCGCAAAACACTCTACATGCTATCAAAAACACAGGCCAGCATCAATAGACATCACGCGCACACACATGCACACACACACACACACACACACACGCACATGCTTACCTCTGGTCCTACTGAGATATCTGAGGACGGATTTGATCGCTGTTCCAATGACAACCATAACGACGCCACACGCGTGCACACAAACACACGCACACTCACAAAATCACGCTCTCACACGCCGGGGCGCACACACACGCGCAGGTCTGCAGGCTGCAGCAGACAGACCAGCAGCAGCAGCAGCAGCAGCAGCGACGATGCAGATCCACTCTCCTCCCACCTCCCTCTCTCTCTCTCTTCAACGCACCCAGCCTCTCCTCTCTCTCCCTCTCACTCGTTTGCCCGCTCTCTCTCTCTTTTTCTTCCTTTTTGACGCACACACACTCTGACACACACACATGGCATGCTGGCAGGAAGCCAGCACACGTGTGCGCCCTTCATGTGGGCCGCGAGGTGATGAAGGTTACCCACAAATGCGGCTGCAGGAACACACACACACACACACACACACTCACACACATACACACACACACGTACGCGCACACAAACACAGTGCTTTGTAGATGAAGGCAGATGAAAGGAGAGCATTAGATTGTGTGTACGTGCCTGTGTGTGTGTGTGTGTGTGTGTGTGTGTGTGTGTGTGTGTGTGTCAGACTCCTTATCTTTAATTCTCTGTGTTTTCACATTTCTATCTCTAGCTGTGAGCGCACTGAACCGACTGAGGACGTCTTAGTCCCACCAGTCTGCAGGCGCCGATTTGACGGAATAAAAAATTTTCGGAGTAAAGAGAGTCCTGCGGCTGCCCGACAGGCTCCTTTAATCCCAGAGGAGGTGCAGCAGGATCTGAGACTGCAGTGGGGACGGGATCTAAAAGGTGTTGTTCGAGTGGGGGAGGAGGAAAAGGGGGAGACTGAGCTTTGAGGTGGTTCCACAGGTCCGTGTTAGGCTCCCACTGATCTCTCAGGAATCAAAACCAAACCATGCAGCGTCACTCAATCGTGCACACAAGCCTTTCACAAATACATCCATCCACCACCAACACCTGACTGTACTGGGACATACTGGGAGCGATGGATCACCTTCATCACGAGCCCCCAAACTGGGACAATCCCAGCGCACAAGTGTGCCAACTATGTGGGCCAGTGGAGCATCTAATTACTTGTGTCTTTGTGCCTGACAGCCCATCAGTCTTTCCCGCCATTCGTCCGTCTGTCTGTCTGCCACTCATCACCTCTCCACTGTTTTAATTAGTTTAATTAATTGGGCAGGAAGTGGGCCACACTGGCATTATGTCACAATGGGGGGATATTAATAGTTGGGAAACTGGCAACCCTGAACTCAGTGGGAAAGAAAAAAACTGAGCCTGTTGCCTCCCGGTTTTGTCGAATCGGACACGAGGAGGGGGGCGGGACTTCCTGTCTTGGGCCCCACAGTCGGGTTACAATGTCAAGATAGTCTGTTGGTCAAACATCAGCCTGTGCAACTAACAAGTAGCAGCTGTCAGTGTGTTATTACTGGATTTAACCAGTAGGGTAGCGTATGGAGTTGGAGCTAATCCCTGTGCGTGCACGTGCGCGCGCACACACAAACACAGATTACACACACACACAACCACACACACACACAGGGGAGTTAATTAAGGAGAGAGAATGTGTGAACAGCCAGCGGGGGTTTTTATTTGAGTTAGCGTGTTTTATGTGAGAATATCTGAGGAGAGCTGTGATACATTATTTAACATACTGTATGGTAATAACAGCAAAAAGCAATAACTCCATCCACTGGTCTTCTCAAAACTGGGCAAAACGAAGGAGGGCTGAGGCTGACGAAACCCTTGAGCCATTCCCAAGACAAAACAAAGGTACAACGGTCCAACAACAGCTTCCTTAGGGGCAAATCAACCCTTACAAAAGCAACTATGATCATTCTGAATAAATGAGAACCAACATGAGTGGGGACCATGTTGGTTCTCATTGGGGACCATTCGGTTTAGTCCTGCATGACCAGAACTAAACCAAAGGTATTGGATCCTGTGGGATTGGGGCCATCCCAAAGAAACCCGGGGCCAATGGTTTAAATCCCACGCAGTCAATTCTGGCAGCCAAGAACCTTTCAGCCAAACTTAGCCAGCCAGGACTATGTTTAGGACACGACACGGCCAAAACAGTTGGAGAGCTCAGAGACAAATCAGGGACCATTGTCGGGACAGTTTTAGAATTGGGTGAAAGATCGTACAAGTGAGTAACCTTGTCTTCCTCGCAATACCTTTGTGCAGAAGGGGCGTTGTTTGCATCGCTTCCATTCTGGAACTCCTCCCACGACAGAGTCTGAGGCGGAACAGGTTGGCCCGGCGCTTCCTGCTGGGCTGGTAGCGGTACTGCGGCGGCACCTCCAGCTCCCTAAAGGAGGCCGGGGCAGCGAGAGGGGAGGGGATGGGCAGGGTGTAGCCAGGGCGGGGCTCCACAGTCGGGGGGCACGACCCGGTGCGACCCCGCTGGATGAGCCCCGGGCAGCCAGAGCGTGGTGGCTGGACCGGAGCATGTTGGAAGTTCCCCTTTCCATAGTATTCCTGGCCAAGGAGGGGTTTCCATGAGCCTCTGGGGTTCGCGATGGATGCATGTAGGCTCGTGGTGGGACGTTCTGCTGGCGGCACCAGGGGCTGCTGCCTGGGTACTGAAAGTGAGGTGGCGGGGGGGTCTTGTCAAGAAGGGGTGTGTCTGGGCGTCCAGAACCGCCGCTGCCCCCACCGGCTCTCAGGGCCATGATGGCATCGTGGTGCTGGTGGATCCTGGCGCTCAATAGGCGCCGCCGCAGGCTGCCTTCCATCTTTGGCTGCAAGGTGGCCATCTTCCGTGGGAGGAGTTCGTCCCGCTCGTCGTCTGGACCCCGGTTCCAGCACCGGGTCGACACACCGTGCCCTGCCCCCTCACCACCCAGGCACTCCACGTATGAAATCATCCCAACTTCAGTTAGCCTGGTTGTTCTGCTTAAAGTCTGGCCCCTCCCCGAGAGGAGGAGAGATCAAATGCTGTGAGAAATGATGGAAACTCCTCCTCCTTTCATCAAAACTGTAATTTCTTTAAAAATAAAAACCCCAGAAAGGTTCCAGATCTTCATTGTGAACGGTTGAACAAGTCAAATTAAGTCTAAACCCTTTCAGTTACAGCTGTATTATTCAAAACAAATGTCTTCAAGCCCGCTGAACAATTGAAAAACCACAACTGCTCCTATACCTAGAAACATTTCATTCACTAAACTGCTTCAAAGTCCAAGGCTGCCTCAAAATCAATCCAGCAAGCTGCTACCAAAAAACACCTCTGGAAAAATGACTTGAAGGTGAAAACCTCACATTTCAACACCACCATAAGAGTCCAGACGGTCCAGACAGAAAGTTCTCAAGTCGTCCTCGTCCTTCAACCGTGATCAAATCGTTTTGCAGCTTTTTTGACTTCCTCTGTCGTAAAAATCATCGGCTTGTTCCCACAAAAACCGTCAGAATAAAACATCTTCTCCACACTCACACACGCTCACAGACTGGCCGAGTTGTTCCACAAGTGTCGTCCCCTGTGCTTCTTCTCCCCTGTCCTGACTCTAATCTGCTAACGGGGATTATCCAGGTCTGCAGATGGCTCCGCGGGAGATGCAGGTATTTACCTTAACGCACCACATGTTGCCTGATACTGCATTACTGTGTCAAACTGGGTGACTGGCGTTCAGGGATCACAAAATCAGATGGCACAGCCGGGTCAACCCTGAGCAGAGTCGCTCGCCCACATGTTGTCTGTGTTGCCGTTCACACGGTGCATTTCCTCATGCCACCAGCAGGAGGGAAGGGTCACGAAAACACCTGTTTCGTTTGGCTGAAAATTATTCTTAAGTACAATACACGTCCTAAGCGGGAGCCAATCAGAGCCCAGTGCTTATTTGACTAAAAGACTGTTGAAAATATTTTTGTTTGAATTGAAAATCCAATCTGCTGATTTACAAAGTAAAATCTTCAGTAATAAAAATGAAAGATGAAACAATTAAGAGACGAGATTAAAACCAGTGAAACAAGATGTATTAGCAAAGACAAACAGAAAATGACCCTTCATATGTGCATCAAGCTAAGCAAATTAACAAACGTACAGAACAAAGTAAACATGACCATCCATCTTCAGTGGCTCCTCGTGCCTCTTGACACTTAAAGTGGCGGTTTGCGGCAAACATCCTGCGCTGAGGCTCAGGGTTTACGCGGGGAGGTTAAACCAACGGCAGCGTTTGTGAAGGAGGGTGTTAAGATAATTTGGGGCCTGAGTTTTCGAATGCTGCGGCACCATGCAGGTTGAGCGACAAACAACAACAACAGAGTGATGTCGGAGTGATGTCGGAAAATGTTAAGTACAAAAAAAAATAAATTGAAAAATTATAATGTGTTTTTTGGTCACCATTCTTTCCAGTAATGTTGTATTCTGAGCAGCTGCTGCGCCGAGTGAAAGGTGCTGACGGCCATCCGTCAACATCTGTGTGTGTTTGCGTGCACGCGTATATGTGTGTGTGTGCATGTGTGCGCGTGTGTGTGTGTGTGTCTGTGTCTGTGTGGAGAAACAGCTGTGTTTTGGAAGCTGAATGGGATGTTTCAGCATGCCTCAACAGGCCTTCACTGATAATCAAGGTGCACACAGATACACACACACACACACACACACACACATACAAACACACACACACACACACACACATGCTTGCACGTGTCAAGCACAAGAATGCCTGACGCCTGCTACCAACCTTAGACTTCCACTCACTTTTTTTGCCCCCGAGCCACAAAAAAATATTTCAGCGATGGTTTGTACAGCTGAGAGCAACAGTTTGGCGGCGGTGGCGCTGCTGCTGCAGGTACAGTCGTGCTGCCTGCAGCAGCAGCAGCTCCAGCATGACAGTGCTGCAACAACACCCTGACTATACAGGCAGAGGAGAAACGCAGCCAGAGCAACAGCCTCAATCTAGAAAATTGCTAAAATCCAGTCATCAGCCCATTCCATTAAGCCTTCTCTGTCTCTTCTATCAAAGTCAGGCTCGCTCGACCCTTGGTTCAGCACACACACACACACACACACACACACACACGCACAGAAAGAAATGGCTATAGTGATAACAGCGTGTGCTACCATAATGGAGACAACACACACACACACACACATACACACACACACCCACACATACAAACACGCACATCCTCAGCTTCTCTCTCTCTCTCACCTTTTAAGCAGAGCATGTCGTCCTCACTCGCCCTGCGTGGCTCGCCGTTTGAATCTGAGCAGAAGCAAAAACACACACACACAAGTTCAGACCCCCCCACACACGCACACACACACACACACACTCACTCCCACTCTCTCTCCCCTGCTCTGCCTCGCTCAACCACAATAAAAGCCTCCCCTTCCTCCCGCCTCTCCGTCTCCCTCTCCTCTCAAACCAATCCTCGCACGACCAGATTTTTTTCCTCTTGAAATTATTTTTTGTTTTTCTTGTTTGTTTTTTTTGCACAAAGGATCAACATATTTGGCAACAAAGTTAAAATACTTTGTCCCATAAACTTAAGATTTTAGGGATAAAGCAGAAGGCCCCAAATGCACTTTGCTCGATGCTGACTTTGTGTGTTCAGACACACACAGTCACAAACTCACTTGTTTGTGTCTCCAAAAAAAAGGAATATCGCTACAGCAGCAACAGAAGCAGCAGCAGTTAGTCGACAGGAGACTAGTCTAGTCCATTCCTCCACCTCTACAGCAGCCAAGTCTTTGCCTCATCAGACAAAAATAGCTTCATTAATCACCTTTAGTATGACCTGGATATTAAACGCACGTGTTTGTATGCACACACGCAGTTGACACTTTGAAGCTTCTCAGTTTTGGTTTATTTTGTTCTTTTTTTGTTCTTTTTTTGTTGTTGTTTTTCATATAGGTAAAGCCCTTCAAAGTTTTCCTTTAGCTATATTGTGAAAAATCAAAGCTTTTAGGGTTAGGGTAAGAGAATTCATAAAATTCCATTCTGAACCCTAAAACAGACAATTTGCTAGTGCTTTAAATTCAAATGTCTCCATCGAAAGATTAAATGTATACCCTTTACGCGATTAAAAATTGTCACGTTCACCCGTGTCATACAGAATTTGGCGTCTCGCGATAGCTGCGACAGAAAGACAATGACTTGGTTGAGAGTGGTGGGCTGCGATTGGTCCGTCGCGACGCATGCCGAAGCAAGCCGATTGGATGCGCTGAGAGAAAACACGGAAGTGAGTGAGTGTCCATTCGTCTCTGTGCGGGAAGCCGTTGGTGCCTTCGCGGCCGAAAACAAACTTTCCCCCGTAGCCAAACTATAATCCAGTGTGATTTCTTTTTGCCTTTAATTCAAGGTAAGGAGATACGTTTCACTCGGTGACACTCGGAGGCTGTTTAAAACCCGGAGACAGACAGACAGCATGTTAGCCACCGTTTGCTAACCCACTGAGCGTTGGGCATTTAAACGTGCTTGATTGGTTTATTATAATATATGATTAATTCCTTCTTTCCTTTATATTCCGTCGTGGGCTTTCGGTGCATTTTACGTGACTATTTTGGTCTTAATAACAGTTTTTGGTACTACTTTCTGAAATACGGGAGTCAGCCAGAGGATTCAGGCAGATGCTTTGTTTTCATCCGAAGGCGAGAGAACACGGAACCATTTTGATGATAAATAGACAAATAACTAAATCTAATATTTAAAAAAAAAAGAAAAAAAAAAGCCCACTATAAAACCATTTACAAACATCAGCAACTATGTCAGCAACGACATGCTTGGCTAGTTCCAGAGGCTAACTTCAACGTTGCCTTCAGGCTACAGTGCCCCCCTATGGCTGGATAAATACAGCGCAGAAAATGACATGAGATAGTCTGACTTCTTACAATTTACTTTTAAAATGTAATTATCTTTTAATGTATTTTTATTTTTATGCTTTTATATAAATTAATTTTAAACATCAAACTTAGATCAGCCGTGTGAAGTAATCTCTTTTGCACTTATCCATTTCACTGGGGTAGAGCTGGCCTGAAAAATGAAGGGTTCTATTCAGCTGCGCTCCTGAAGCTGCAGCAGAATATTGTTTTGTTGGAACTGGGGGCAGCATCATGGATATTTAAACAGTAAAATATAAAAATCAAAGAGTGATTCATCGAGACTGTCCCCTCGTTCACAGCTGTCATTGAAGCCTAGGTAGTGCAGGCGTGGGAGTCTTGAGGTGTGGAAGCATTCCAGTGCCCCACACACACACACACACACACACACACATACTGGTACAGTACATACTTATCTGTGTTTGAATATTTCAATGTTTCCCAGATGGCTCGTAAAGCCACCCGTCGCTGTCGAATGTCCAAGACGGCGGTCAGGCGGCGGTTGGCGAAGCGTCGCCGCCAGTCCGAGGAGCCCAGAGACAGCAAGGGAGCCAACAATAGCCGTGGGTATTCTGATACGTCAGATATTTCCTCTAAGTGTACAAGATGCTCTTTTTGTAGGGTTTTTTTTTTCAGGACAATACATATAGATATCTCGACATAGAACGTAGGCGTGAAACTGTGGCCCACAGTGTCATTATATTTGGCCCGCAAGGCAATACAAAATCACTACTACAGCTGACCTTCCAGGAATATAAAGCACGCGTACCTCTAATACTACAAATCCCATAATGCTCTGCTGTTTTTTTGGCGCGTCAATCAGGACAGGACGTTCATTGAAGGGCATTATTATTACGTCATTGGCTTATTGTTGTTATTTTATTTTTTAAATGTATTATTAGCCTATGGAAAAAGGTTACTGTTGAAATGTAAATCAGAAGGCTGCAAATAAAAAAGAGGCATGCAATTTATATTTACATTTTATTTATTTTTATGAGTTTTTTTTATTTGAAATCTTGCATGTGTGAAATATGAAGTTTTTCATTGTATAGTGTTAGGCTTTGCTTGTTCCATGGTTCCAGGTTCACTGTTCTATCTAGAGGAACATTTGTTTTCAATGAATATCAATATTTTCCCGCGACTTTGTCAAAGTTTTAAATTTTGGTGTATTTCAGTTCGACACCCCTGACAAAAAGTAACGTCAGATAATTATTACACCTGTCTTGTTGCAGGCACGGCGACCCGCGTGCAGTGCCCGCACTGCGGCCACCTCTTCGAGTTTCACATCCAGCAACTCCGCCACCTCGCCGCCTGCCACCGCGACTACTTGGATGCCACGGAGGTCGGCCGCCTCGGCAAGGTCATCCTGTACCAGAGCACTGCGCGCCTCTTCCACTGCGCCAGGTGCTTCTACACCTTCAAGGACTTCAGCAAGCTGTTTGTGCACCTCATCGCCAAGCACTGCATGGAGGAGGAGGAGGAGGAGAAGGGCGGGCAGAGGAGAACGGATGAGGTGGGGGAGGCAAAGATAACAAAGGACGAAGGGGGAATCAAAGGGGATGTAGAGGGAAACGTGAAAGAGGAAGCAGGACAGGAAGGTGAGGGAAAGGCAGAGGTGGAAATGGAAGAAGAAGAAGAAGAAACTCTTGAGCGAACAGGGGGTGTCGAGGGAGTACAGCTGCTGGGTCAGAACAGCGTCCCCCTGAGGCCGAGACCCACGGAGGACGGTTACTGCTGCCCGGCCTGCGGCTACGAGCACCAGCTGGAGACGGACGTCGTCGAACACCTGGCGCGTTGCCACGACGTGCGCCGAGAGAACTCCGCCCACCCCGTGAAGAAGGGGGAGGAAGAGGAGGGGGAGGAAGAGGAGGGGTCCGCCCCCGAGTCCAGCAGCCAGCCACACCTGACGGCAAGGGCCAGCCTGTCTAAATATATCTCCTACACGTCCTGCCGCTACTCCTGTCGGCTCTGTGGCTGTTATACCAGAACAAAAAGTAAGGCTTCAATGGGGGTTGGGTGCAACAAGCCTCAAAATGGCGCTGAACCTGACAGAGTCCCATGGACAGAAATTCAAATTAGAATTTCATCTGCTACTTAAATCATGTTTATTTTTTTTATTTATTCTTCTTTTACCAGGTAAAAATAATCTTACTTTATTCCTAATACAATAACGCCAGGCATGTGCAAACTACGGCCTGTTGAGCTTTTTCATCCCGCCCGCCAAATATGAAGAAATTATATTAATAGTTGTATTCCATCCATTTTTTCAGTGTTCTAAGAGTCATTGCAATGAAGAGCTGAATTACACCCTTGCTGCTCTTCACTTTATGTCTGGCATCTAAATTCTTTGGCCAACTCACAGAAAAAAAACATTGTTTCCATTCAGTCACATTCCAAGCGGTTCTGGGGTGCTGCAGGTTTTTTTCTCAGTTGAACAGGGACAATAATTGTAAAGAACCTTTATCTTCTGTTCATACATGTCCTGTCCTGCGCTGTCTTTTCCTGGCAGGCCGCATCGTGTCACACGTGCAACGCAGCCACGAGGTGAACGGACCGTACAAGTGCCATGAGTGCTCGGCCACCTTCCTGCTGTCCAGGTACCTGCAGCAGCATGCCAGCTCCGCCCACCGGCCCCGCAGCTACATCTGCCCCTTCTGCGACGTGCGCTCGCGCAGCCCGGTCATGTTGCGCCTGCACTGCATTCGCTGCAGGGGCCCCAGGGGCCAGGACGAGGGGGTGGAGGAGGGCCAGCTGGAAAGAATGGACATTGGGGGGGGAGGAGGAGGAGGAGGAGGAGGAGAAGAGGAGGAGGAGAAGGAGGAGAAGAAGCGACAGGAGGAGGAGAAGGAGGAGAAGAAGCAACAGGAGGAGAAGAAGGAGGAGAAGAAACAACAGGAGGAGGAAAAGGAGGAGGACTGAGGACAATGCTTCTGTGTGTGTTTTCTTTATTTCTGTGAAAAACAGCTTTCAGTTACACAGCTCGTGTTTACCAATTGGAAGAGCATTCCAGTTGTCCCGAGTGTCCCAGCATGATCTGTTGAAGCTGACTGAACAATAAAGACTTTTATAATTACAAAATTAAAAAAAAACGTTTGCACTTTTATTCTCTTGCTGGTGGCATGTGTTGCCAACAAAAATCAAAGTAAGTGGTGATCTGAACGTATATATGAGTTTGAAAATGACAACAGATTCTCTATGGTGCCCTCTAGTCAGTGGTTCCACTCAGGCCTTGCATCCTGTCTGAGATGTGCAGTCCTCCTGAAACTAGGCCAGTTGCGCAGTGTGAAGACATGTTGTTTTGATTGTACCCGACATGCCTTTACTGTGTTGGGACGTGTTCTAACACGCGTTTTACAGTCGGTGTGCTTTCATCGTGAAGCCAGTTGGTTTTTCATGCAACAAGACCTCACTGACCTAATTTGATGTGATTTATTCAATCACATTTTGAAGGAAATCATCTCAATTTTGAAGATGGTGATTATTTTAAATGTAAATACATTTGCGTGTTTGTTTTCCATTTCCCTGTTAGTGTTTAATAAAAAAAAAAACTTCGTATGTTTGTGAATGATTCTTCCGGTTAATCATTAATGCGACCATGAACAGATGGTTAATCAGTTGCAAAACAAAAAAACTGTGTGTGCTGAGGTAAATTTTAGAATATTAGCATCCAGATCAAATGCATTTCAAGCTGTGTGATGTCAATCACACTTTGCACCAGGTATGACTCTGTCTTGTTTATTTACTTTTTTTTAATGTTTGATTTGATTGTCACGGTACTCGGTGAAAGATCATTTATGATCAAGTGTGAGGTAACTACGCAATGTGGAGACGGGAGTTGTTATTTCCTGTGATACAAAATGTGTTCTCAAAAAATTAATGAATAAAAATGAATCTCGCTTTTTGATGTATGAAAAAATAATAGTATAAAAAAAACAGCAAACACAGTTAAAACGTTGTTTTTGACAACGCGCTATCTGAATCATTTAACTGGTTGACATTTTATTTTGAAGGTGTCCAAACACGGAAGTGTGGCATTTCCCCAGAAGTTTTTTCCAGACCGCTTCAGTTCACCGCGCATGAAAGATGTCTTCATCCAAAGGAGATAATTTGTGCTTCTTTATCAACGGGAAAAAGGTACGTTTCACTTTTCCGCGTTGAAAAAACTCGAGTCAAATCGGCGCAGAGACTAATTACTAGCTGATGTACCGTTTCTGTCTTTGCACAACTTCAGAGTGTCCACAAGAACTGGCAAATAAAATATGCGAAATCTTTTTTTGTCTGTCTGATTCGTTTTGGCGATTCCTCTAAGTGACCGCGTCAAGTTTGATGTTTTGTATCAGAATGAAATATTGAAGTAGTGTTGTGTAGTGTGCGGAACTCTGTGACAAAAATTTGGAAATGTCAACACACTTTCTTAAAATGAATTGTACTTGATAACTTGATCACAGGGTTAAGTTAGATATTCCTAATTAGATTTTCTTCCCCGTATTGCAATGCAGTAATTATTATTTAACTGCAGCTCTCTTGACGGTGTGACCAATTTTGTTTTCTCACCTCTACCTTCAGTGCCCTTTTGGACCCTATTTGTTGGCAAAAGTTCTGTTATATTAAAAGCAAACGAGAGAAGGGTCATGTCCAATCGCTGAAGCGTGATTGATCACAATCATCCATTGCTATTGCACATCACGCGGGTCGTTTCAAGGTTTGGCAAATTTTATCCTGGAACAAGGGACATGCAAGATCAACGCTGTCTGAAGTGTTCTTTTTGACCCCTAGGTGTAACTAAATCTGACCTGCACGGCCTTTTAAGGAATCAAAGAACCAGCTGACTAACTGGCGTTTTCCTGGTTCTAACAGGTGATAGAGGAGAATGCAGACCCGGAGACCAACCTGCTGTCCTTCCTCAGACAGAGGAGTATCCTTCCATAGCCACAGCACATCTTTCTAATTTTCAGCGCCACCTGCAGCGTAGGCTGGTTCCCTCCTTGACTCGCCGCCTCAGTGAGGTTGACGGGGACCAAGTACGGCTGCGGCGGCGGAGGATGCGGCGCCTGCACTGTCATGGTGTCACGCTACCAACCGACCACCAAGACCATCGTGTATCCTTTGGGGACAAACTGAGGGAGCAGATCTGGTCTGGACCACAGAGGTAAACAGTGATTCCCAGTGAGAAGACAAATGTGGGAGAGAGAGGTGCGGGAACACTTCACACAACATTGCAGGTTCACACAACATTGGTCATACATTCCTAATAGTTCCTATAATAATAATAATAATTACAATGAAAAATTTGCAATAAAAATTATAATACAAGAAAAGACAGACTTAATATTTTAAGGCATTTGAAGAATCCAGATCTTCTTTGATTTGTTATAAAAGTTTATTTAATTGATTAATCATAAGATACTGATCGTATTCCCAAATTCCAACTGACTTAAGGAAGAATTTGGCTCGGATGAAAGTGAATGAAATGATGATACTGAATCATGCGAGCCTTGACTGTCATAACTAGACATCACTCGGCCAATGCCTGTCTGCTGCCGCTATGCCAGCTGCACGGTGCCGCCATCACCACGGTGGAGGGCGTGGGCAGCACCAAGACCAGGATCCACCCGGTGCAGGTGAGCTTCATTAACCAGAGCCACCTGTTCCCCCTCCTCCTCTCCCCCCACTGTCCTCCTCCCTGACCTGGATGCTGTGTCGGCAGGAGCGCATCGCCAAGGCTCACGGCTCGCAGTGTGGCTTCTGTACACCGGGGATGGTGATGTCCATGTACACTCTGCTGAGGAATAAGCCTCAGATCTGCCTGGACGACATCACACAGGCTCTGGCGGGTGAGTTGTATCAGAACTTCTGAGTCTCTTTCCCTCAAGTCTCCATAGATAACTTATTTTGTGTAAAGACGGCATTTTTATGATAGTTTGTGTTGTTACTGTGTGTGTGTGTGTGTGTGTGTGTGCGCGCGCGCACGCACGCTCTGCAGGTAACCTGTGCCGCTGCACCGGCTATCGACCCATCATCGACGGCTGCAGGACCTTCTGCCAGGTGGTTCTCCGCCTTCTCACCACGTTGCTCCTCCTCACAGTGGAAGGAGCTTGAAAGTTAAAGTTAAAGTCCCAGTGATTGTCACATCCCGACGAATGCGAAATTTGTCCTCCCATCCCCCGAGGGAGCGGTAGGCAGCAGCAGTGCCGTGCCCGGCAATCATTGGGTGATCTAACCCCCCCAAGTCCAACCCCGAATACTGAGTGCCAAGCTGGGAGGCAATGGGTACCATTTTTACAGTCTTTGGTATGACTCGGCCGGGTGAAGCGGCTCAAACTTAAAAACCGGGACATGACTGAAAAAGAAAAGAAAAATTGAATCCACTCACACTGACCAAAGAGGCGTGAACAATAATAAAAAAGGGTCAGCTGGACAATAAATGGAATTAGTGATCATAAAGCGTGTGTTAAAACCAGAAGGAACTTGCATCATTGTTAAGAGAATATTAATATTAACAAGTGTCTCTGTGACAGGAGCAGGAGTCCAACTGCTGCCAAGTCAATGGCTCAGCCACTTGTTGTCGGGACTTGGAGGGAACTCCAGAGGAACCAGAGGATGTGAGTTCACTTCCTGTTCCGTTGCTTTTGCTTTACTGGCTTTTGTTTCTTATTGTTCGTATTTCACTAATTCACCCCTTTTCTTCCTGCAATCTTGCTCTTGGATCCCTTTTTTCCGATTCCTCCTCATCCCAATTCTTTCCCAGGAGGCCCCAAAGCTGTTCAACAAGGAGGACTTCCTGCCTCTGGACCCCACGCAGGAGCTCATCTTCCCTCCCGAGCTCATTGTGAGTTTCTTTTTCGTCTTTACTTTTTTTTCTTCTTCCACCTTGAAAAGATCTGATCTAAAACAGCGGGTCAGACCCATCAGCATCCATCAGATTACGAAGAAAGAGGCAGAGCTACAGCCAGGTGAGCTCCACCATCATGCCTAATGAAGAATTCTGATTGGGCCAGTTTATTGAAAACAGAAGTTCCACACTTGATGTGAACTAAAACCCAGTTGCATTGTTTCGCTATGGACGGAAGGGAGCAGTGTGAGGCTTGTTTGACTGGTCGTGCACCCCTGAGCCTTGCACCAACTCTCTGTGTCCGCAGCTGATGTCGGAGGCGTCGAACCCGCAGACGCTCACGTTCCGCGGCGAGAGAATGAGTTGGGTGTCTCCGGCAACGCTGGACCAGCTGGTGGAGCTAAAGAGCCGCAACCCCAAAGCCCCGCTGGTCGTCGGAAACACCAACGTCGGTGAGGGAACCCATGCGTGTTTTTTTGCTTTTGCACGACAGTAAATGAAACCAATTTAGACAGAAAAACAGACGGTTGACGATGGCGATTCTGGAAGCCAGTTGGGTCAAGTATCCTTCACATTTCTGGCTTTAATGTCAGAACTTGGATTGTTTTTGTAACAAGCAGAAGGTAAACCGGCTCCGTCTTTGATGATGACATCATAGTTGTGAAGAACTCTGCAGGGCACATTAAAGGAAAGCATCTAAAAGGGAAACCCTTGGAGGTTGTCCTTGCATCTGATTGGAGAAGAAGGAGAAGCAGTGGCTGAAAAATCTGAGGAGGCATCACAGTATTCTATTAAAAAACAACAAAAAAAAACATCTCAATGGATCTGAAGAGCGAGCAGCTTGAGACCAGGAACCAGTGTGGCGACACCAACCAGGCACTGGAGGTCCCGGACCCCCGCAGTCTGAGTCGGCAGCAGGTCCTGGAGTGCTTCAACACCCTGGTGTGGGAGAAGAAGCTGTGGCTGAGGGAGCGCGAGAACTTCACCTTCCAGATGTCCAATCTCAAGGACGAGCTGCGGCGGGTGAAGATGCTGGTGGCGGACCGCGAGGGCGAGATGGCGGCAGAGCGGGCCAAGCACCGCGAGAGCGCCGAGCGCTACGAGAGGACCATCGCCTGCCTGAAGAGCGGCTTCCAGCTGCAGCTGGAGCAGGCCAACGCCCTGCACAGCCGCCAGAGCCAGGAGGTTGAGAGGATGAGAGCCTTCCTGGAGGCGGAGAAAGTCAAGTGCTGCGAGCAGCAGTCGGAGATTTCCAACCTGGAGGAGCAGCACGGCAAGATCTCGCTGCTGCAGCAGCTGCTGCAGAACAAGGTGCGCGACTTTGAGCACCAACTGTCGGAGAAGGACAACAACATCGTCAACCTGCGCAAGAACAACGACGCCCTCTGCTGGGACCTGGAGGCCACCAAGCAGGAGCTGCTCAGGTACTACGCCTTCCTGCACGACAAGTTCCACGGGGAGCTGTCGGTCGAGGAGAACCGCTGGCTGCTGCCCGCGAACCAGACGGGCAGGAGGAGCGACCCCCCCAAACAGGAAGGAGCTGCCCCAGACACCAGGGATGGAGGAGGAGAAGAGACTAAGGTGGAGGAGTCAAGCCACCAAGCTGAGAGTGAGGAGGAGGAGGACGAGGAGGAGGAGGAGGAGGAGGAGGAGGAAGAAGAAAACGAGGAGGATGAGGAAGGGGAGGAGGAGGAGGAGTGGACAGAGAAGCAGAAGAAGAGGAAGGAGAAGGAGGAGCGGCGGCAGCTTAAGAAGAGGGAGAAGCAGGAGCGGAAGATGCATAAGCGGGTGGAGAAGGAGGCCAAGAAGGAGAGGAAGAGGAGGCAGAAGCAGGAGAGGAAGGAGAGCCGGCAGCAGCAGCAGGAGGAGGAGGAGGAGGAGAAGCAGCAGCAGCAGCCCACCGGCTTCTGGAGCTTTGTTCTCAGGAGGAGGAGGAGGCAGGAGCAGCGGGGCGGAGACACGGCTGGATGAGCCAATCACAGCCCTCACTCCGTATGATGGCTCCGCCCACTCCACACCTTCACCCTGTACAAACTTCTCCTGTTCTAAATAAATTCCAAACAGCAAAATAAAACTGCCCTGTTTGTCTCTGTTTGATTCAGGGTAAAACTGCTCCCATGTAATTCTCATTTATTGAACTTTTATTTGTTCAACGCTAAATCACATCCAAAGACGTCTCAAAGCACTTTGAACAATCAGAGACACAATGATTTAATATTTTATAAATTAAAAATGACACCACTAATTGTTTCTTGTCAGATAAACTTAATCATAACCTCAATCACTGGCCTCTTGTACGACGAGTTTGATTAAGCAGTAACAGTTTCTGTCAAAATCAACTTCATCATAAATCAACACATTGTCACTCATTTTGCCCACTGTTGTGCGACCAGAGCTCCTGCTCCCTGAGAAGGACGTGAAAAGGTTCCCTGTGAACTCTAGAATCGTAGATGAGGTTCCTAGTTGGTTCCTATTGACCAGAACAGAAAAGGCACCTGAGAACACCTGAGGCTGTGACCGGGAGGTTTAACGGTGGCTGAGACATGTGGATGCCCTTGTGTTTTAAGGTCCAGACGTGAAGTTCAAAGGAGTCTTTCATCCCCTGGTGATCTCCCCGACCAGAGTCCCCGAGCTCTTCCAGTTCTCCCAGACACCAGACGGTGGGTCTCCTGCTTTGTTTGGTTTATGCATATTTTTTTTTCTTTTTCACCTCCAATAAATGTATGAAAAGAGGCAAACTGCTGGTGTGTGTGCAGGTGTTTGGGTGGGATCAGGCAACAGTCTGGCCCAGCTGCAGGCCCTGCTGGAAAAGCTGCTTCCTCAGTTCCCTAAGGAGAAGATGGAGCTGATCCGAGCTCTGATCCAGCAGCTGGGCAACGTGGGCAGCCAGCAAATCCGCAACGTCGCCGTGAGTCGCCCTTGCACTCCAAAGAAATTTTTTATTGATTGTTTTTATTCTATGTTTTTCTTTTACACTTCGGTCCATTTTTAGTCTCTTGGAGGAAACATCATGAGTGCATATCCAAACTCGGACCTGAACCCGGTTCTCGCCGCCGGGAAGAGCAGAGTCAGCGTCATATCAGACGGTACGCTTGGAAAAACTCTGCAACTACATTAATAAAAATTCACCATAAAAAATGTGAGGAAAAAACTTCCTTGTGCTTCCACCAGGTGGCAGACGTGAGGTCCCTCTGAATCAAGATTTCTTTGTGGGCTTCGGGAAAACGTCTCTGAAGCCAGAGGAGATTCTCCTCTCGGTTTTTATTCCCTTCACCACTAAGGTCTGAATTCATTTCTCTCTTGCGAAATTGAGACTGAATTAAAAATAACATGCCCCCCTCCCCCATCCTCTTTTGTCCTGCAGGGGGAGCTGGTGCGGGCCTTCCGCCACGCTCCGAGGAAGGAGAGCGCCTTCGCCACGGTGGCGGCCGGGATGAGGGTGCTCTTCTCCGAGGGCTCTGCCGTTGTCCGGGACATGAGCGTCTACTTCGGGGGGGTGGGCCCGGCCACCATCGCCGCTGCTAAGACCTGCGGCGCCATTGTGTCCAAGTCTGAGTTCTTCTTCTTTTGTTTTTCCTCTTCTTAAAGGTCCAGTGTGTAACATTTGTCTTGATATATGATTTTATATTTGTCAAATATATAAAATATATATATATATATATATATATATATATATATATATATATATATATATATATATATATATATATATATATACATTTATATATACATTTATATATACATTGAGTACTGGTGAGCGCTCATGTCCTCAAATAAACCAACGTAGAAGAAGGTGGACAAGGTATCCAGGTTTGGGTGCACAGGCCACCGTGAGACGTCTTTTCGCACTTGATGTCACTATTTCTTCTTCGAAATCTACAAATATTACACACTGGACCTTTCACTTCTTTCACGCACTGACTGGACCTCCTTCAGTGTCTCTACTACTTGTCTTCTCACCTCCTCCTCCTCCTCCTGCTGCAGACCCTGGTGCGAGGAGACCCTGTCGCAGGCCTACCAGGTGCTGCTAGAGGAGCTGGTGCTGCCGCCCTCAGCTCCCGGCGCCAAGGTGGAGTTCCGGCGCTCACTGACGCTCAGCTTCCTCTTCAAGTTCCACCTGGAGGTCCTGCACCAGCTCAGGGAGACGGTACACGACCCCGGACACGCCCTCTCCCACCGCTTTTTTTTCCTCTCCAACTAGATGCAGGCTTAGTTATGGTTGTAAAACTACTCCCTGTTTCATCAGAACGTCGTCACGCACGATGTTCCTGCCAGGATCGAGCCGCTGCCCAGGGAGATCCAGCCCAGCCTGCAGGAGATCCAGGTTGGGAATCTCTTCACACTTCCACACACTGCTGGGAATGTCCAGGCTGACTCCTCCTCCTACTCTTCCTCTTCCTCCTTGTCCTCCTCTTCCTCCTCTTCCTTCTCCTCCATTTCCTCCTCCCTAATCTTGCTCTTCCTCCTACTCTTCCTTCTCCTTTTCCTCTTTCTCCTCCTCCTTCTAATCCCCCTCCTCTCCCTTCTGCTACTCTTCCTCCTCTTAATCCTCCTCCTCCTCCTCTTCCTCCTTCTTCTACTCCTCCTCCTCCTCCTCTTCCACCTTTCCCTCCTGCTCCTACTCTTCCTCCTTCTCTCTCTCCACCTTCTCCTCTTCTTCCTCTTCCCCAGCACGTCCCCCAGGACCAAAGCCACCAGGACCCAGTGGGCCGTCCCATCATGCACCGCTCGGCAATCAGCCACGCCACTGGCGAGGCGGTCTACTGCGACGACATGCCCAAGGTGGATGGCGAGCTCTTCCTGGCGCTGGTCACCAGCTCCAGGGCGCATGCCAAGATCACGTAGGGGAAGAAAAACACACCAGTCCACTTCTGTTTCTAGCCATCGAAAACACCTTCTTGTTGTTTCGTGCGTGTGTGTGTGTGTGTGCGTGTGTATATGTGGAACAGAGGCGTGGACTTCAGCCAGGCTCTGCAGATCCCCGGCGTGGTGGAGGTCATCACGGTGGCCGACATCCCCGGGAAGAAGGTCCGCTCCCAGTTCGGCTACGACGAGGAGCTGCTGGCTGAGAATGAGGTCGGCTTCCTCATGCACAAGTAAAAAACATATATATGTATTTTTGAAAAGTCAGTCAAGCCGCTTCTCTCGCACTCTCCCTCCCTCGCTTGCTCCCACTCACCCTCCTGCCATGCCGTCCTCCACCACACGGCGGTGTCCTCCTCTTCCTCCTCCTCCTTCTTCTTCCTCCTCCTCGCTGTCTCATTGCACCGCAGGTGTCGTGTGTCGGCCAGATGATTTGCGCCGTGGTGGCCGAGAGCAGAGCGCTGGCCAAGCGAGGAGCCCGAGCCGTCAGGGTCGACTACGAGGACTTGCCCGACCCTGTCTTCACCTTTGAGGTCAGAGGTCGAGTGGACACGTTGCCATGTTGCGCCACTGTGTCTGTGGATGTTTTTCAGAAAGACATACAAAAAAAAATACCTTTAAAAATAATAATAATATATGTATATATATATATATATATATATATATATATATATATATATATATATATATATATATATATATATATATATATATATATATACATATATGTTATTATCAATATTATTATTATTTATTTCCCTAGCAACTTGATTTTTCAGTCTTTAGCATAATTTCATATCTGATGTTTTAGCCTCATTCATGCCTTAGCCTTTTTTTTTTTAGCATAATTTTATATCCTAGCTTAGCAAGCTTTTTCAATGCTTTTAATGCTCTTATCTACTGTAAAGCACTTTGAGAACACTTATTTGATGTAAAGCGCTCTATAAATTAAAATCTATTATTGTGTATAATTATTATTATTATTATTATTATTATTGTCATGTACTCATGGGTATTTCTCCGCTGACTAGGAAGCCATGGAGAGGTCGTCCTTCTTCGAGCCTCACCGGGTGCTGGAGAGGGGAGACGTGACGGAAGCCTTCAAAACAGTCGACCGAGTGCACAGTGGTGAGGAGGAGCTGAGAGTCTTAAAGGCACAGTCCACCCAGTGACTGACCAACATAAACTTGAATTTAACCCCAACATTTGCACCAGAATATCTTCAGGACTGCACCTGGTTTTATTGTTCTGTGTTTAAAACAAGTGAAAAATGAAGCTAATTGCTGCGTTTGAACTCGATCCGTTCAGTCGGTTCTGAAGCCCAAACACAGTCTGTTTTTTTGACCGACTTTCCTCAGGGGAGCTCCGGCTGGGCGGCCAGGAGCATTTCTACATGGAGACCCAGAGCATGCTGGTGGTCCCCGTGGGCGAGGAGCGGGAGCTCAACGTCTACATCTCCTCCCAGTGGCCAACACTGGTACAGGTGAGAAGAGAAGAGACCGACTTCACAGACGGGGGCGGGGCGAGACTCAACTCACTCCTGTCAAAAAACAGGAAGTGGTGGCAGAGACGCTGGACATCCCGTCCAACAGGGTCACCTGTCATGTCAAGCGGATCGGCGGAGCCTTCGGGGGGAAGGTGACCAAGACCTCCATCCTGGCTGGCATCACGTCCGTGGCTGCTTGGAAGTGAGTCCCTTTTCTAAAATGAATCTATTAACTTTTTTCTCCCGTTCCAAATCATTGAGTTGTATTTTTTTTGTTTGTTTGGTTTTTTTTTTGCTCAGGACCAACCGTGCAGTGCGCTGCGTCCTGGACCGCGGTGACGACATGTTGATCACCGGAGGGCGCCACCCTGTGTTGGGAAAATACAAAGTCAGAAAATCTTTGAAAGTTTTATTTCTATTTAGTGGGAGAGGAGTCTTTAACAAAAATTAAGATCTGTAACAACTATTTGAGCCCTCCAGGCCTCCACTAGGATGGGAAGAAGGTTTCGTCCAATCACCTTCCAAGTTGATTTCCGATTGTCGAGATTCATATCAGGCGACACGGTGGCGCAGTGGTTAGCGCTGCCGCTCCGGGTTCTCCGGCTTCCTCCCACACTCCAAAAACATGCATGTTAGGTCAATTGAATATTCTAAATTGTCCGTAGGTGTGCATGTGAGTGTGAATGGTTGTTTGTTTCTATGTGGCCCTGTGATGAACTGGCGACTTGTCCAGGGTGTCACCCTGCCTTCGCCCTAAGACAGCTGGGATAGGCTCCAGCAGACCCCCGTGACCCTGAATTGGAATAAGCGGGCATAGAAGATGAATGAATGAATGAGATTCATATCATGGTCTGATTTTCTAGGTATTTAAAGGTCAAGTGTGTAATATTTGGAACTTTTGAGAAGAAACAGCGACATCAAGTGGTTGCATTAGCCTTAGTTTAGATTCAGATTAGATCTCTCCCTCTCCTGAACTTGCTAGTCAACTACGGTGGCCTTTGTGCACAAACCTCTCAATCCTGGTCCACCTTCTTCGTTTGTAGGTTTGTAGATTTGGTGGTTATCTGAGGATGCCAGCATTCACCCTAAATACAGAAGACTGGAAAGTCCACACTGGGCTTCTTTAGAAATGTGGCGCTGCAAGACGGCAACTAACTTTGAGCAAGACCCTTGATATATGTTTCTTCTTATATGGAAATATGACCGTTCTAAGGGCAGGAAGACTAAATTACTTTTATTGTACTGCGAGTATACACTTTTATTTATCAAGTCAAATCAAGTCATTTTTATTTATTTAGCACATTTACAAACGACAGAGCCGCAACAAAGTGCTTCACAATTAGAGTGCATATACATTGACCTATATATAAACATAATAAAATACTACTACTACTATTACTACTACTAATAACAATAATAATAATAGTAATAATAATGAAAAATTAGTCGCTTCAAAGACCACCAGAAGAGCTACTCAAAAGCCAGCGAAAAGATATGACTCTTTAAAAGCGATTTGAAGGCACCAAAGCTCTGGGCTGCACGGATGTAGAAGGGAAGGGCATTCCAGAGCTGGGGCCAGCTACAGAAAAAGCCATGTCCCCCATTCATGTATTTGTGGGCAGTATATTAAGCTTTTAGCAATATAAAAATCATAAATCAGGCCAGATTTTACACACTGGACCTTTAAGGGAAAAAGGGACTTGTGTTGTTAATGCTTAGGAACTTCTTCTAGGTGGGTTTCATGAACGATGGCCGCATCCTGGCTGCAGACCTTCAGTACTACATCCTGGGCGGAAACACGCTGGATGACTCCGTGCTGGTTGGTTAGCGACCTTCTCTGCCCCCCTGTGGCGGTTGGAGATGCTCTTCACCCCCCTCCTCTGCCCCGCAGGTGATGGAGAAGATGCTGATATCCATGGACAACGTCTACAACATCCCCAACCTGCGGGGCCGCGGCACCGCCTGCAGAACAAACCTGCCGTCCAACACGGCCTTCAGGGGCTTCGGGGTGCCGCAGGCCCTCACGGTGGTGGAGAGCATGTTGGACGACGTGGCCACTCTGCTGGGGCGCCCGACCTACGAGGTGGTTACCGGGTCCTTGACCCCCTGACGACCTTTGGGAGTGCCCCTCCTCCGCCCTGCCCTCTCCCCCACCCTAATTTCTGATCTCCCCGCCCCTCCAGGTCCAGGAGATGAACTTTTACCGCGGGCCGTCCACCACCCACTACGGCCTGGAGTTCAGCCCTGACACACTGCTGCGCTGCTGGGAGGATTGCAAGGTTTGCACATGTTTACCGGTTATTTTTCCCATTTTTGGCATTGGTTTACTGCATGTGAAAAAGAAACAATAAAAAACAGGTTGTATATAAACGACGACCACGATGTGGACAAGGTGGAGGATTACCTGCTCCGTTTTTAAAACATGTTACATTAATATTTCTATTTGTTCTTGACTGATTTAGGTGTCTTCATTTGTTCCTTTGTTTTTGTGAAATATTTACACATACATACATACATACATACATATATATATATATATATATATATATATATATATATTTATGTATATATATATATATATATATATATATATATATATATATATATATATTATATATATATATATATATATATATATATATATATATATATATATTATATATATATATATATATATATATATATATATATATATATATATATATATATATATATATATATATATATATATATATATAGCTCTCCGTAGATTGAGGAAACCGGAAGTGAATTGACTCACAGCACAGACTCACACGGTTGCAGCCGGCTTGTAAACACAACAAAAAAAAAGAAAAAGACACTGAGCGTAGATGAGCACTAGGAAGGACTAACATGATGGATAAGACGTCAATTGTAAATGGAAAGTTCCTCTTCAAAACCCTGCCAGATGGCAGTCTTGACAGGACAAAAGTGATATGCATTTACTGTAAAGCTGTATTTAGTTTCCACTGGAGTACAGCAGTCTTACGTATCACTTGTCTGCGAAGCATACAGCTGACGCGGAGAGCCCCCGCCCCCTTCTAAGGTAAAGCAAACCACGTTGGATGGTGTGGCACGGAGACCACTGGCCGCGTCCACCACACGCCAACTTTCAACAGCGGTAGCTAAATGGGTGGCTACGGCTTGCAGGCCAATTAATGTCGTAAAGGACGAGGGTCTGCGCGATATCATTCGTATCGTCTCCGGTGACTATACGTCATTATTGTATTGCACTGCTCCCTGTTTAATGCACACTTTATTTATTGTTTTGATTTAATTTAATTTAATTTGATTTATTTTGTGCATCACAGTTTGATGCAATGCATAGGGGTCATCCTTTTGTGTGAATGACGGGTGAAAAAAGGGGATGAATAGTTAAAGTTCAATTTGAAAAGTAAAATATACAAATTTTGTTAGTACTAGTAATCATTACTATATAATGTTACAGTTATGGCCATCTGTTATCTTTGTTGGGCTTGAGTTATAATTATTTTTTTTACCCTGTGCATCTTTTTTTTTGTTAGTAGTACTTGTCATTGCTCCAACACGAATAAACATGCTGCATTTGCAGAAAGCAAGTATTTGCCTCCTCCCATGTTGATATGATTATTAAAAAATAGAAAAATATCAGTTTACGGTAGATTTAGAGCAGATAAAAAAATATGTGATTAATTTGCGATTAATCGTGAGTTAACTATGGAAAACCATGCGATTAATCGGATTAATTTTTTTAATCGACTGACAGCTCTGATATATATATATATGTGTGTGTATATGTGTATATGTGTATATATATATTATAATATACATATATATATATATATATATATATATATATATATATATATATATTATTTTTTTTTGAACTCAGACATGTTTGAAATAAAGCCTTCACTCAATCATTCATACATTCATTCATTCATTCATTCAAGGTCAAGTCGGACTATGCCGCCCGCCGCCAGGCAGCCCTGCACTTCAACCAACAGAACCGCTGGAAGAAGAGGGGCGTGGCCATCACCCCCATCAAGTACGGCGTGGGCTACGGGATGAGCGTCCTGTCTCAGGTTGGCCTTGAGCTCATCGCTCACAGATAGACGGGGTTTGAAAGATCAAATGGATCATCGAACAGTAAAATAACTTGATTAACCCGGTTACATGTGTGAAGTTGAGTGGAAACTCCTCCTCCGAGGGTGAGGCCGCGTTCATTTTTGTGGTGTCAGGAGTCCACTACAAACGATGACACTGTCCCCGCCTCAACAGGCCGCCGCTCTGGTCAACATCTACAAGGACGGCTCGGTGCTGGTGACCCACGGTGGGGCGGAGATGGGTCAGGGGGTCCACACCAAGATGCAGCAGGTGCGCCATCTGTGCCAGACATTGTACTCTCTTTGACACAAAAAACAACAACAAAAAATGGTTTGGTTGGGGTCCAAAGACCAAGTCAAAGATTCAAAAGATTGTATTTTATTTCTCACGTCTTGTTACATGGCAGTGAAATGTTGGTGTGGCAAAACCCGACGTGTTTGTGCATGCAAGGAATAAAGAAAGAGTAAAAAAGAGAATTTGAAAAGTGGCAAGTAGCAGTTGAATATAAGTTTTACAAATATACAAAAATACAACATTTCAAGTTAAAAAGATTTCTTAAAAAGAAGTGGTAAGTACGGATAAGGGTGTTTGAAGTGTGATGCACTACTATACAATGCTATACAATATAATATAGTGTAATGTAATTAGCAGTAAACAATGGAATGCATAAATATATAATAATATCAATGGTCGTGATAACATAAAAATAAGAATAATATTTAAGAACAAAATAATATACATATATATATATATATATATATATATATATATATGTATATATATATTCATTCATTCATTCATTCAATACCCGCTATTCCTAACAGGGTCACGGGGTCTGCTGGAGCCTATCCCAGCTGTCTTAGGGCGAAGGCAGGGTACAAAATATATCGCAGTATATATATATATATATATATATATATATATATATATATGAATTCACGTGATTATGCGTGTTATGGTGCAATAAAGTGCAGGTGAATTGTTTATGTACAAGATATTCCGAGTTCAGAGCTCGGGATGATGTTGATGGTTTATAAAAAAACGATTTTTGACTCTTCTCCACCAGGTGGCCAGTCGGGAGCTTCACATCCCTGCCTCCAAGATCTACATCAGCGAGTCCAGCACCGGCGCCGTCCCCAACAACTCGCTGTCGGCCGCCTCCTTTGGCACCGACTCCAACGGCATGGCGGTCCAGGTGATGCCGGGCTTCCGCCTCCTGTTTTTTGGGCCCCGCCCACTTGTAGGCGGGTCTTCGTTCACCGCCTCCTTTCCTTTCCTGCCGTCCAGGACGCCTGTCAGATTCTCTACCAGCGGCTCGAGCCCTTCAGAAAGAAGAACCCCAAAGGACCATGGGAGAGTTGGGTACGACCCCACCACCCCCAAGAAAAGACTGCCGTATACATATGTGTATACATATATATATGTATACATATATATATATATATATGTATATGTATATATATATATATATATATATATATATATATATATATATATATATATATATATATATATATATATATATATATATATGTGTATATATATATATATACATGTATACATACACATATATATACATACATACATACATACATACATACGTACATACATACATATATCTATAAATATATATGTTAATGCGTTCAGGTGGGAGAAGCCTTTTTCCAGAGGGTCAATTTATCAGCCTCAGGATTCTACAGGTACAGCCACCTTCACTATGAGCTCGCTGCTGTGTGGGTGTGTCTGTAAAACCCACTTCCTTCCTGCATGTGCGCCGCCCCAGGGGTCCCGACCTTAACATGGACTGGGAGAAGAAGAAGGGAAAGCTGTACACGTACTTCACGTTCGGCGTGTGCTGCAGCGAGGTGGAGCTGGACTGCCTGACGGGAGAGTACCGGGTCCGAGCCACCGCCGCTGCCGCCACCGCCATCTGAGAGCACACGGTGCCGCTCACGACATTCTAACCGTCTGTCTGTCTGTCTGTCTGCAGACGGTGAGGGCAGACCTGGTGGTGGACATTGGGAAAAGTCTGAACCCGTCGGTGGACATCGGGCAGGTTTGTGGGTCGGCGCCGGTGACCTCGCGGGTTTCCTGAGATTCTCCGTTGTCACTGGTCCGTCTTCTCTGCCTGTGTTTGATAGATTGAAGGGGCCTTCATGCAGGGTGTGGGTCTCTTCACCATGGAGGAGCTCAAGTACTCCCCCTCGGGCCTGCTGTACACCCGCGGCCCGTCCCAGTACAAGATCCCGGCCGTGTGCGATGTTCCGCTTCGCTTCAACGTCTACCTGCTGCCGGACTCGGAGAACCCCCACGCCATCTACTCCTCAAAGGTCAGAGGTCATGCTGTGTTACAGGAAGACCATGTGTGTGCCTTGTTAAAAGCCTGTGCTTATGTTCTCTGCGGTTCTGCAGGGTATTGGAGAACCCACGGTCTTCCTCGGTGGCTCCGTCTTCTTCGCCATCAAGGACGCTGTGGCTGCCGCCCGCTCCGAGTCCGGTGCGCTCGGTCTGTTCAGCCTCAACAGCCCCGCCACGCCGGAGAGAGCCTGTCTGGCCTGCTCCTCTCCCTTCACCAAGATGGTACAAATAAAAGAAAAATTCTCTACTGGCAGATCGTGAGAAATGAGAAGAAAAATAATATTTAATTTTCAAATTAATGTAAAATTAAAGTCAGTTCTTTTATTTAAATCCAATGACATTTAATGATCGTTTTAAATGAACTCACAATTGATTAAAATTAAAATGTAGAAATAAGAATAAACAACACATCTGGAATTGTATTGAGTAAATCACTAAAAGTGTATTAATTTTGTATTATTGTTTTTTTTTGTTACAGGTTCCAGTCAGCGAGCCAGGATCTTTTAAACCGTGGGCTTTGAACATCTAAAACCTGAAGTTTTTTTTTCTGACAACTGTGACGGAACGTAATCCAGATGTTTCAGCGATGCACTCAAACTGCTGCTTTACTTAAACCCTGTAAGCTTCCCTGCAATTGCACTTATAGCTGATTGAATTGAGCATGAAGTGAAATGAAAGTTTCTTGCCCTTCATTAACAGTGTTGTTCATTTACTGTGAATTACTGCTTTGCCATGTTTTTCTATAACCCAACACGTCACGGACTGACTATTAAACGTTTATCTACGTATTGACTTTTTTTTTTTTATCATAAAATTTATTTCTAATTCATTTCGTATTTTATTTTTGTCGGAGCACACGCTTAGTAAAAGTTACATTGTTTAACCACAGGGTGGCGCACTCTATCAGTAAAAAGACCTGAGAGACAGGAAGTGTTGAACAGGTGTTTGACTGGAATAGGTTTGGAAACCGGCTCCAAGTTATGATGAATTCTGAATTCTGTTTCACCATAAAAACCAATTGGATGAGTGTGACTTGTGAAATACTACACATTAAATGAGTATTTAACATGCAGATTTCCATTTAAAAAAAACTGAAAAAAATATTCTGAATAAAAGGTGCCGCGTCAGACAGATTTTCTAATAAACGTAACAACGAAATGTAAAATTAATTACACGTACAAAATTGAACACAGTCAAAAATAGTTAACGTGATAACTGAAGCGTTGAGGACGTTTCGCTGCCGCGAGGAGGAAGGGAAGTTAAATAGCGCCTGCGCAGCGGGCGGAGCCAGCGGAAGTTCAGACGGGAAGGTCTTTTTGTTTGGGCCGCGGAAAGATTCGTCACTTTGCTTTGATTCCCCCCCTGGTTAACAACCGTTTTTTATCTGCATTAATTTCGGTGAGTACCGCCGCCAACTGTTCTCCTCGCACCCGGACACACGCTTCGCCTCCGCCGCCGGCCACGCGAACTCGCTCGGCTGCGAGCGGCCGGGATAATATATGTGTATATACATTTTTTCCCCTTTTAATCCGGTAAACGTCGCCATCATGGTCGCCGCCGCGGGGCGACTTTTGGGTTTCCTGCCGTACACGGCAAGCTAGCTTACCTTAGCCTTTTTAGCCTAGTAGTTGCTCGCACTTCATTCTTTCATTCCGATTGAAGGTAAATTGCGTCGTGACAATTTGACAACTTTGTGTGCCTCGGTGAGAATGTGCGTTACAGGTTTGGGGTTTCACGAGGGAGAAGTCACCGGCGTTTGTGTGAGCGTTGAGAAAATGTTGTTCGCCGCCTAGCTCGAAGGCCCGGCTAATTAGCAGGCGCTCGGCGCATGGTGGGGGCCCGTATTCAGCCAGCGCTAACCTGGAATGAGCCGGCTGTACCTGGATGAGACACAGTGATTAGTATCCGTGTTATTATATCGGCATCGAAATGTTATTCTCGACGTTTGCACTTGTGGCTGGGACGTCAGATTAACGTCACTTTCCGCCATGTTGCCACATTATCAAGTCACTGAATTGCCTCCACTTCCGGACTGTGTAGCTCAGATTTTCTTCTTTTGTCTGCTTTCTATTATTTTGGCCTCCGTTTCCTATGTAATTATCAAGGCTAGCGAGGTAACGCCTTTAGTTCAGGACACGAGAAGAATGTTGTGTATTTAAATAAAAAATAAAAAATAAAAAAGTTTCTCGGCTTCGTGCAGGATTAGCTTTTGGTTCCCAACTTGGGGCTTTACAGACTTAGAGCACGTTGAAATGAAACTAAACCGCTCAGTTGGACGATAGACGAAGATAAAGGTCAAAGTTTTTGTGCATTTTGTGTGGAATCACACGATCTTTACTTATAATCTTGAATATTGTGTATTTGTGAACATTCTACAACTGGTGCTGCACATGATTTGGCAGCTTGTGTGTGCAATCTGATGAAAATAACCTACAGCTGTTGATGTAAATGGCAGCCAGGAAGCACAACAACAATGATGTTTTTTTTTTTTCCTTTTTTATATTCTCGCCAACTGTGCATGATATTATCTAGGGTACAGTTTTAGCTCGGGGCATGTCCGCCTCATTTGCACGTGTTGTGTTCATGTGTCTTAACAAACACTAATGTTTGCCCTGTTTTTTTGTTTTGTTCTATTATTTATTCCACACCAAGGTCTCTTTTATGAGTTATCAAAGGCCGCAAAAGCCAACGCTAACAGGCCAGCGTTTCAAAACGAGGAAAAGAGGTTTGTATCCACCTATATCACTTCCTTCCTACACTTGCACTCAAACAAAAAGTCCTTACTCATGAACCTGGTGTGCATGATCTTTTTTCTTTCTTTTTCCCTCCCCACCAGATGAAAAGGAGAGATTTGATCCTACTCAATTTCAAGAAAGTATCGTACACGGCTTGAACCAAACTGGCACTGATTTGGACGCAGTTGCAAAGTTCCTGGATGCCTCTGGCGCCAAGCTCGACTACCGCCGATATGCAGAGACACTCTTTGACATCCTGGTGGCCGGCGGAATGCTGGGTGAGGCGACGTGTCTGAGTGCAAACTGGTTTGCCTGCGTTTTAATTCAACAACACCACCAACAAGTGGAAGTGCGAGTCAGTGATGCAGGTTTGTTTGTTTTTTTCTCTGTGCAGCCCCGGGTGGGACTTTATCTGACGACATGACTCGCACTGACTACTGCCTCTTCACGGCACAAGAAGACCTGGAGACAATGCAAGCATACGCTCAGGTATACAGCACGTGGTCACCTGAAGGTTTGGTTGTTTTAAGAGAAAATGGCGCCAAACATTGGATCTATTTTAAACACTTTGTATTAAGTTGCTCACAAACGGATCCACAAGCGAGTCTTTAGACTAATGTAGTGACTACAACTTTTCCTTTTGTCTTCATCACTCTGATTTGGTTGAATGATCTGGATTTATCTTCCTTCCAGAAATAATGTAACAAAAAAAAGAAATAATATATGCACACTGGCAGACAAATATGAGAAATAAACTTCCACTTGCAAACAAACAAACTTTGAGCAAGCAAGGTCTAAAGACTGTCCTTTGCAGCCAAAAACCACCACTGCGGGGCCTCAGCATGGCTTGTGCACTCATGGACCTGAACCTGCGGGGGGAGCACACTCAAACACAAAGTTATTGTCACACACGCAGTCAATCATAAATCATAACCTTTAAACATAGAAGTAGGCTCTTACAGTATTGAATCACCTTATTAAGATCTGGAATGACTGGTTATTCTGATCTCATTGTGAGCGAGTGAGTCATTGAATCTGTTGATGTCTTGCCCTGACAGGTTTTTAACAAACTGATCAGGCGTTACAAGTACCTGGAGAAGGGATTCGAAGAGGAGATCAAGAAGGTGAGTTCTCAAACACGCCGGGAACCAGACGCGCAGCTTAAGGTGCCATTAGTCTGACACTAAAAGAACAACTTGGCATTTTGTTTTAGTGTGAAGCTTCCGTTCTTCTTGTTGATCCATTTCCACAGATGGTGTCAAATTTAGTCTTAGAAGATTTTTTTATTGGCCAAGATTGACTGAACAGCTGTTGCGCTGCTGGAGGACATTTTTTCACTTAATTGAGCCTTGTTAAAGCGTGAGAAGCAGATGATAAAACAGATTGTTCCCCAGTTGTCGGCCAGTAAAGTACTGGAATTGTCCCGCGGTCACAACAAAAATGTCCCGACTGGTTTAAATCACAGCTGTGGGTTTTTTCTTTTTTCTTTTCTCCTTTCCTTCTTTTTTTGATCTTCCTGTTCCTCTGTAGCTGCTGCTGTTCCTCAAGGGGTTCACGGAGTCTGAGCGCAACAAACTGGCCATGCTGACGGGCATCCTGCTGGCCAATGGCAACATATCGGCCTCCATCCTCAACAGCCTCTTCAATGAGAACCTGGTCAAGGAAGGTAAGGAGGAGCTCCAGAGACCTGCTCCAAAAAATGTAGCTTTTTGTTGCGGGATCTTTTTATTTTAGCCTGACTGTGTCCTTGTCTCACCACCAGGAGTGTCTGCAGCCTTCGCTGTCAAGCTGTTCAAGTCGTGGATCAACGAGAAGGACATCAACTCCGTTGCGGCCAGCCTGCGCAAAGTGGGCATGGACAATCGGCTGATGGTGAGAGGAGCTCTGACGGCGACTGTTTGAGAACCTTCTCCATTTCTGAACGCCACCTTCTGAATTGTCTCCTCAGGAGCTTTTCCCTGCCAACAAACGGAGCTGCGAGCATTTTTCTAAGTACTTCACCGACGCTGGGCTGAAGGAGCTGTCAGACTTCGCCCGCAACCAGCAATCCATCGGCGCCCGCAAGGAGCTGCAGAAGGAGCTCCAGGAGCAGATGTCCCGCGGCGACCCTCAGAAGGAGGTGAGGTGGCTTCAAGCTTGTGGTGATGGAGCGTTGAATGAATGTTCTCTTGTCTGATGATGCAAGTGCCTCCTCCTCCTCCTCCTCTGTTCAGATCATCCTCTTCACCAAAGAGGAGATGAAGAAGGCCGGCCTCACCGAGCAGACCATGATCGGCATCATCTGGGCCAGCCTCATGAGCTCCGTGGAGTGGAACAAGAAGGAGGAGCTGTTGTCCGAACAAGCCATCAAACACTTGAAGGTACTGCGGGTCGGCAGTGCCGCCCTGAGCCAGCGACCTGAAAGCAGGTGGGCCGGTAGAACCTGACGTGATGGTCTTCCTTCTCCCTCCTGCAGCTCCACAGCCTTCTGCTGAAAGCCTTCACCTCCCAGGGTCAGTCCGAGCTCAGCCTGCTGCTGAAGGTCCAGGAGTACTGCTATGACAACATCAACTTCATGAAGGCCTTCCCCAAGATCGTGGTGCTGCTCTACAAAGGTGAGTCACCTGACCTCAGCTTTTCAGAGGACTACTATGCTTTTAGTTGGGCTTTGTGAGGTCACAAAGGGTGCAGATTCCTCACCCAGCCAGGTTTTGATCCCCCTGACTCAACTTGGCAGAGCTCCAGCAGTGCAGTGGCTTCCTCCGAATCCGGCGGATGCTTTTCTTTTTTCTTAGCTGCAGGCTTTAAACAGAGCGTTAAAGTTAGCTGAACGTTCCTTTCGTTGACGCCCCTTCCTGCTCCTCCCTCCACAGCTGACGTCCTGAGCGAGGAGGCCATACTGAAGTGGTACTCTGACGGCCACCTCACCAAAGGGAGGAGCATCTTCCTCGAGCAGATGAAGAAATTTGTTGAGTGGCTGAAGAACGCAGAGGAAGGTAAGAACCGATGACAACGGCTCAGCAGCTGTTCGCACGCGTAGCGGGCCGCTTCTCATCGAGTCTCAGAATAGTTAACCCCCCCTCCCAGAGTCGCTGGGTTTACACCGGGAGTCGCACACAGAGAGATGGTTTATTTCACATCTAAAATCAGGTTAGAAGCAAACAAACTGAAAAAAGACAGTGAAGAAGTAGTGAAAAGGTGTGGGCTCTTCACGCTGACAGAGACGCCCTTACAAAGCCAGTGGATGCCGACTGGTCCTGTCACACTGGGACCAGTTGGAGCTTCTCAGGAGACGTTGAGTAGAGACTGTTTGGTTTGAGAGGAAGGAACTTGAAAGTGATGAGCAACAGAAGTATCTTTGCCAAACATGAACATTGGGTTATTTTTTTCCTGGAAATGGTTGCACCTGGTGTGTTTTTGTTTTTCTTATTTATCATTTAAATAAAGAAATGTTTTTTTTATGACAATTTTTAATACCTGGAGTTGAATTTGAATTTAACCTGTAATTTCCAACGTTTTTCTCTCTACAGAGTCGGAGTCAGAGGAAGAGGAAACCGACTAAAACCTCCACCACCAGTTGACCTTTTTGGCCCCCTCCTTTTTTTTTAAATTTCAGTCGAAGCAGGAGCAGTTAATCTCTCTCTCCCCCGCTCCCCCCCCCTCCTACCCTTTCTTTTTCTTCTTTGTCTGCTACTCTGTTGCTGTTCCACTCCAGCAAATCTAAGTGTTATTTTGGCTAAAGAGAAAAGGGCTCTGTCCTGATCGCAGCTGCTTTCAGTATGACGTCCATCCATCCAAGACCCTATTTTTATTTCTCCTTATTATTTTTATATATATCATTTTTGGGGGGGTGTCGTCCTGTAATCTGGATACGAAAAAACATTCCACGTGGTCTCGACGACCCAGTGCAGTTTTTCTTTTTCTTTTAATTTTCTTTTTCTTTTTTTTCTTTTTTTTTAATTGAATCACGTGACTGTGACGTCAGCAGATCAAAATGTTATCCCCCCCACCCCCCTTACACACACACCCTTCCGCTTTTGATTTGCCCCCACCACCACCACCCACTCACGTTGGGCTCCTGTCGGCTCTAAACTTGGCCTTTTCTCTCTGGGCAAACCTGTTGTTTGTGGGGGGAGGGGCATCAACGTTGCTGTGGTTGGTCTGCCACAGGGACCCTCCCTCGGCCCCCCCCTCCCTGTAAGATGCCTCGCCAGCTAATTGATTATTATTGGTTTCTACTTTCTTTAATCTGATACAATTCAATTGACTTTTTTATGAAATAAAGATTATTGAAATGAACGATGGCTTGACTGATTCATCTCCCAACAATTTACAGTTATTTACTAAACTGAATGTTGAAAATTTAAGAAAATGACATCACATGTAATAATGAGAATATACTTATAGATTTTGAATTATGTTTTGGTACGGTATATTTTTATACATATAAATAATGGTTCATATGCAGATTCACCAACATTCCCAAACGCCAGGTTGCATTTCTCTCCTTTATTGTACAAAAATACATTAATTCTCTTGAAGCAGCTTCTCTAGTTGTGATGTGCAAAAAGGACACTGTAGTCGTGAAAACATTCAAGTAGGTTTTTTCCGTACAGTTGAGGTTCAGAGGTTGGCCTTGACGTAGACCACACCTTGGTTTGAGGTAGCATCCAACGTTGGTACACTTGCAAAGAATATTCTCATTAGTCTTCTTTCAGTTTGCAGGCCAGGGCCTTGTTTGTTTTTAAAGTGTTAACAGGTTGTGCAACGATGCAAAAGTAAACATAACACCACATTGCACATATTATTTTTATGTTTCCCCTGACAGATACCAGGCAGAAGACTGCAGGACAAACTGCAGTTCACATTTGTGACCAAACATCTGAGGTCTAATTTTTTTTTTTTTTTTCACTAGGTGAGCTAAAATGGGCTTCTTGAAGAAGAAAATGTAGGAATTGTAGGCTTTTTTTCTGAAACTCAGCCGGTCTCTGCTGTCTGCAGCAGTTTATCCCAGTCCAACAGTTTAAACTGCCACACAGTAGCACCATCTATCGGGCACATCTTCATTCTTGTGCCAGCTCTTTGTGCAGTCTTCAGTTTTTCCCCACTTCAATGAACAAACATTGTCCCACAGTCCCACAGAGTTTAACAACACCAACCCCACTGCTGATCGGGACCTCACAGACTCTGGCTGCAAATGACATCATTGGTGTAATTCTTTGCTCTTCTTCAATTGAGGAACTGTTGTGATCAAACTGACCACGCTGCAGCGCAAAACTTCCTATTCCTATCTTGGCTGGTTGTAGCCCAGCCTCTTCTCCTTCAGGGTACACTGATTGATCTGGCCAACCATCACCTCCACATTGAAAGTAATTTCTCCCGCCAGTCTTTGAAGGCATCGTCCTCACTTCTCAACTGACAGCCTCTCCTCAGTTTGCGTCATGTGTGGCTTTCACAAGGCCTCTTCTTCTTCTTTCTTTTTAGGGGATTGGACAGGCAAGTGTGTGTGTGTGTGTGTGTGTGTGTGTGAGGCCAGAAATAACCTCCCGCCCCGCCATCAGGTGCAGTGTTACACACAGGCTCAGGTTACAGCTCAACCAAAACACAGAGGTCCAGCAGCAGAACGCTGGAGAACGTCAAGTCCATCAATTAGCCGATTAATCCAGCCGATAAATAGAAAGTGTCGTATGTACATAGTCTGTTTTTTCTGCCACGTGTCAGCATGTAAACAACGTGGTGGGGGGAGGTGCGGTGGGGGAGCAAGTTGTCACACGGTGGCCGAGTGTTTCCCGCCATCTCTGAGCTGTGGATGACATGAGAAAACCCATCAGCACTGTTTTTTTTCACTAATGTTTCATCTTTGCATGTCATTTGTATTTAGACAACAGCTTAAAAATACATAAGTTTTAAAGCTAGCTTATCCTGATGTCTGGATGTTGAAATATGATTTAAAGTGTCCCTTGTGACAGCATACTTTTTTAGTTTTTTAATTTCCACTGGCTCTGAGCGCCGTCTAGTGACATAATCTCGCTGACCTCTTGCCAGCTGCTCCTCTCTATTTGTGTTCACACTCTGCAGTGGTAAACACAACACAGGACTCAAGCAATCATCAAAGAAAGTATTCAATTGAATCAATTCAAATGTATACAAATTATTTAGTGCTTACAGTACAAGAATATAGTAAAATTCTATATGCAAAATAGTTAAGCTAAACTCCGATATTAAATTAGTTTACAATATTAAAATTAAATTACGTTGACCTAACAGTTAAAATTCGAACACATTTAATTTGAAATATTAGCAAAGAATAGTGAATTTTATCTCGTGCAACGACCTGATGAAATAAAATTAAGTTAATTCAACATATCGGTTTTTTTTTTCAGTGTACCCGGACAGACCGGAAGTAACTGTTCTTCAGTTTGACTCCACTTTATTCTAGTAATGTAACTTCCACGAAACGCTTAGTGTCATCCCTTGAACGTGCTTTCCGCAGGGGCGTTGCGGGTGGGGGACGGGCGGGGCGGGGCAGGGCCTTCACACCTGTCGCGCTCACCTGCTTCCTCTGGTTGCTGAGGCAGAAGGTGCAGATGGGCCGCAGTGGGGCCGTGCCCACCTGCGGGCCCGCGCCGTGCACGACTCCCTGGTAGCGCAGGCACGGCTGGCCGTGGCCGTCGCAGTCGCTACTGCCGCCGCATGCATCGCCCAGCAGCAGCACGTTGGCCAGGTGCGCGATGTAGCTGGAGGCCAGGCGCAGCGTCTCGATCTTGGACAGCTTCCGGTCTGCCGGCTCGGTGGGGATGAGCGTGCGCAGCGCCGTGAACGCCGTGTTCACGCTGTGCGTGCGGTCCCGCTCGCGCGCGTTGGCCGCCTGCCGCTGCTGGCTCGCGCCGGCCAGACGCGCATCCCTGCCGCGTCGCCGCCTTCTCCTGCGCCGGTGCGCCGCCGCCGTCGCCGCCCGGCGCGCCTCCTCTGATCCCGCCCCCCCATCATCCGGTTCCGGCCGCGGGCTGCAGCCTCCCGTGGAGTTGCCGTCCGAGCTGTCGCTGTCCAGGCCGTCCGGGTCCGGGTCGGAGCCGGGCTCCCTGCCTGAGGACCTCATGGCTGCTCTGCTCTGCTCCTCTCTGCAGCTGCTTGCGGGGCTCTCGGTGCGGGCGGGCGGCTGCACATCACTTTATCCTGGGGGGGAGGTGAAAATAGCACCGGGGGGCTGAGCAGCTGCCGCCGATCCGGTGACCGAAGGGGGGCTGACGGCTGATTTCTGGGTCGCCGGAGCTCAGAGAAGAAGGGTGGGTGGGAAGGAGGGAGGGAGAGAAGGGGAGGGAGGGCACCTGTTGCGGGCCGCAAGATGCGGGTTTAAATTAGCATCAGACTGATATGGGTCAAGGCCGAGAGCACGGAGCAGAAAACCATGTTTTTGAGGGTAAAATATTGGCTGCAAGATTTCAGTTTATTTTATTTTAAACGTATTACTCTTTTAGTATAATATAATAAATAAATAAAATAAAATAGATGCTAATAATGAAAAATCTCAAACTACATTACAAACAGGGGTAAATTTTAAAATTCTCTCTCTTTTTTTTAAACTTATTTTGGGCAGAAATCTTTCTAAATATCTTAAAATTTAGTCAATGTTTGGTTTTTGTGATACTAATATGTTAATAATATTAACAAAAATAAACAACGATAATTTAGATTTTTTTTTTTAAAAAAAATAAGAAATCATGACATTAAATCATTAAAAAAAAAAAATCTCTCTGATCAACCTTAATCTAAAAAACATGTTTTACATTTCTGTGCGAGAGATTCCTTTAAAAAAAAAAAAAAAGAAATGGTTACAGTTGACCAACAACCAAAGCATCTCTGCTGCTGGCAATAGTGGAGCCAACACTACACAAGCGTGAAGACACCTCCAATCTCACCGGTTTGGTTTCACATCCGTTTTGTGTCAATTTCACCTGAACATCTGGAGAACAGTGCCACTTCCTGCTGTGGTGCTGCCGCTTTTTATTTGTCTGTGGGCAGGGGAAAAAGTTAGCTCTCTTTGCAGAACTTGCAAAAGAGTTTTTCCTGCACACACGCTCAACATGCAGCTCTGTAATATTTGGGTATGCGTGCGTGCGTGTATGCGCGTACGTGCATGCGTGTGTGTTTCCGTCTCTCCCACCTGTTGGCACTGGAGGCTCGGGGCTGTGTGGGCTGCTCATGCGCCTGCTTGACTGTGCTGCCTCTGCTGGAGCCTCCAGTGAGTGAGCAGTCCAGGTGGATCCCGCTGGGCCCTTCTCACTGTGTCTGTGCCCACAAGGATGGACACACAGGAGACCCCCTCTCCCCTCCCTCCCCTCCCTAACTCGTCCACCTTCAGTGCCATCTTTGGGGGTGGATATAAATATCTAAACGGACAAGAGTGTGTGTGTGTGTGTGTGTGTGTGTGCGCGCGCGCGCCCATGAAAGTTCAGGGTGAACATAAAGTCTGGTTAACGATTTCATTCAATTTACATCAGGGGCATGATGCCCTCTTGATCCACCAGATTGATCCCAGTGTTACACGGCATACATGGCATTCATTATTTTTGGCCACCAGAGGGCAGTAAACGCCCAGTGATTTTATATCCATTATGAAATACTTTCCAGCTGTGTGTTTCCAGTTATGGTACATGATACACAGTTTAAGCCGAATGTGCAAAAATAATAATATGCATAAATAAAAAATTGTCTCCGTAATTTCTTAAAAAAAAAAACAAAAAAAAAACAAACAAAAAACAGGGATCACCTGGATGCCAGGGATTAGTCGGATGCCAGCAGGTACCAGCAGAGGGTCTGCGGCTCTTTGCTTCACCCTAATCACTCGTAAATGGTCGCAGAGGCCTTGCAGCCAGCAGAGAGGGGCCCTCATTAGTGGCGAGCTAATGTGGCCTCATTAATCTTTTAATCCTCATTTCCTTGCGGGCCCCTGTGGCCCCGACCCCGCTGGCCACGAACCAAGCGCTCCCGCCGGCTGAACCTGCTCCCATACCCCGATACCTCCCTGCACTCCACCCATCAGCGATGTTGCACGTCCTCTGCCTCTGCTTTCCACAAGAGGGCCCTAAGATCTCGAGTTGTCTGTTTTTAAAGAAGAATATTAGCCAGGTACAGTAACTCCTGCAAGAAGCCCAGTCAGAAGCTCAAGCAGGTTCATTAGGAACAGAAAGAAGGGATTAGCATGAATACACCTTTAATTTGAGCTAAATGATAATAATAATAATAATAATAATAATAATAATAATAATAATAATGATGATGATAACAAACCACCCAGCAAAGAAATCTGCCATTCCATTAAACAATCTTTATTTGTTTTCTTATAAAACCACAAATTCTCACGCTGTAATGTGAAAAAATAGTTGATTATACAACCATTACGATATATACAGCCAAAAATACGCAACAGTACAAAAAAAGACTAAAAAATAAATAATTCCATCGCACAGAGAGAGTTTAGTTTGACGGCGTTTACAGTGTCCGGCTTAGAGTTTATCCGTCTTTATCCGTTTTCATACAGCTCTTGCTATTGTTTGTTATTGTTAGCCTCAGTTAGCACTCAGAGGCGGACCGTACACACAGGAAGTGTGTACATTTCACTCTCAAGGCCACTTTGGAAGCCGCAGCTCTTCTTCAAGAAGATCCAGTGTTCACACAGTGAGCGTCGTCATGTGGCCTGCAGGCATTTTGTGCTGGATGCAGTTTATATCGGTGCAAATTGAACGCCCTCTAGTGTCTCGGAGGAGGGTTTGGTCTTTCAGGTGATTGGTAGCTGAAAGAAAGAAGAAAATTCTTGATTTTACTGAAAAGTATTTTTAAAAAAAAAAATAATACAGTGAGGGCTACAAAAGTTTGCAGTTTTTGCAGTCGTTTTCTCACCCTCCTTGAGCAAAATGACCCGGAGAATCCACTGCGGCAGGCGCACACATTGGGTCGCACACAGCGGCTGCCGTAGAGACACTTCTGCTCACACTGGGCTGAGAGACAACAAAAAGCACAGAGCAACAAACAATACACGGGGAGTATGAGCGTGGGAGTCGGGGCTGTGATGGTTTGTTTCAGAGTTTTTTAGCTTTTGGGTTTTGGTCTTTGGCTGGGATACTTACGGATCTGGCACAACATTCCCTGCCACCCGGGGGCGCAGTGGCATGTGTTGGCACCGACACACTCACCTCCGTTTAGGCACTTCTGCAGACAGCTGGCTGTAGAGGGCGACAAAACACACCGAGATTGTTCATGCTGTACTTATTTTAAATCACTGCTAGCTTGAAACAAGCTAAGTTGTCCACCGCTACTGCCAAAATGTGATAACCTAAGAGACAGACGTACGTTTGTCACACGTCTTGCCTCGCCAGCCGGATGGACAGTCGCAAACGTCTGGACTGACACACCTGCCGCCGTTCATGCACATGGGCTCGCACACACCTGCCGAGACAGAAATTCAAGGATCCTCTAAAATTCCCCCCATATGACTTCAGGGTAATATGTGGGCGGAGGAGACGTGGGGGCAAAGTGGATGATGAAAAAATAAAACACCAACTTTTCTCGCATCTCCTCCCGGTGTATCCCTGCACGCAGGAGCACACGTTGTTCCTCATGCACTGGCCACCGTTCTTGCAGGGGGGACTGCACACTGCTGGAGTGGGAGAGAGAAATGCATTATTAGGTGGCCTTTGACCCCCCTGCCCCCAATAAAAAAAAACAAAAAATAAATAAATACATAAATAAATGAATAAAGGCTTGGATTGCCGCTCCGGACTTGTTACCATTGTGGCACTGCGCGCCATAGAAGCCCTGGGGACACTCGCAGACGTTGGGCCGCACGCAGGAGCCTCCGTTCAGACAGACCGGCAAGCAAAGAGCTTGGAGACGCAGAGGTCGGAAAGGTCAGAGAGTTTGCAGAGTGAGGGCGTCAGTGTACCGACAGGCTCACTTACCGGTCTTGCACGACGGTCCAGTCCAGCCAGGTGGACACAAGCATTTGTCCGGAGACACGCACCGGCCCCCGTTGTGACAGTGACGGCTGCACACCACTGTCAAAGATCAGAGAATCAGAGAATCAATATTATTTAGGGACAGGTGGATTACCAAAGATGTGCGAAGAGACGGAAAAGCAAACGCACTGGTCTCACACCAAGGTCCGACAAACCCGTAAGGACAGGAACAAGTCTGGGGTCCGACGCACGAGCCTCCGTTTTCGCAAGGATGCAAGCACAGAGCTGCCATCAGCAACATCATTAATGAATAAGTTGTGTCATTAATGTTGCGGGATATCTCTCTATTGGACACGTTGGTGTGTTTTACCTTCCTGACAGGTTTCACCGTGAAAACCTCGGAGACACTGGCAAATGCCTGGAGCGACGCAAAGGCCTCCGTTCATACAAGCGGGCTCGCAGATGGCTGAAGACAACACAACTGCACTGTAATGACATAAAACAACATGCAAAGAGACACCTGAGAGACAGGCTGCTGGCCTGGGCTCACCCGTCTGACAGTTGGCGCCGGTGTATCCTGGTTTGCAACGACAGGTGTTGGGTGCCGCACACTCCATGTTCCTGCCGCAGGTGTGACGGCACACAGCTGGGAAAACAGGCGACAAACTGCTTAATATTACATTATATAACAAAAAAAATGTCATGGGATATGTACAAAAAGTGTGCTTCAATGTCAATTGAAAAGAACAAAAGCAAAGTTATAACAAAATCAGTGTCTTTGAAGCTCCACAGTATTTAGCTAACTATAACTATTGATATAATTTATTCATTTATAAGTTTGGGAGGCTGGATTAAAAAGCTTAACGGGCTGCATCTGGTCCCCAGGCCATAGCTTGCCCTTGCTTGCCCCAGAGGGTAACTGTGTACACTAGCTAGCTCTGGAGCAAATAAATGTGATTTTGGCTACGTGAGTGTGTGCAGGAAGTACCTCTGCAGGCGAGCCCGTCCCCTGTGTAGCCCGCAGGACATCTCCCGCAGCGGAAACCTCCGTCCACCGCCGGCTCACACTGGACGCCGGGGAAACACGGGTGGTCGGCGCAGGTGACGGCGTGCCTGCTGGCGGTCGTGCCGCCGTGGACGCTCTTGCCAGGAGTCGTAAAGCCCGACGCAGCCACCTCGTGCAGCACCGCCAAGGCTTCTGGCGCTGGCTCGGCCTCGTCTCCGTCTGCCGAGAACTCTGACTCGGAGAGCGAGTAGGACAGAGCGCTGAGGGCGGCCGTGAGAGGACGGACTGGTTTTGGCGGCGTCCAGGCTCGGTACTGGCTGGACGTTAGATGGTTGAGCTGCGGCAGGGTGGTGTATTGTGGGGTTGAGGGTGAAGGTACTGCACCAACCAAAGTACCTTCAGACTTTTCGGGAGGGTGGTCAAAGTATCAAGGAACTGTTGTACATTCAACTTCCTCTCAGACATTTGCTACCGGGTACTCACCATGGAGGAAGTTCCTTGTGGAACCATGATAATGCTTGAGAAACTCTTGCTGGATCTGGTGAAAGTGGTGGTTCCCTGCCCGGTTGGGACAGAACTTTGCCGCACGGTGAACCCATTTGAAGTGGTGAATGTTCTGGGTCCGCCTCTGGGTGCAGGGAGTGCCTCCCTCCTCCCTGTCCCGCCTCCCCTCCCCGGGGCGGGAGCCTGGCGCCCCATGTTGTCTCGGTTTGCTCTGCTGATGGATGAGGTTGGGTGTTTGGACCTGGCGGGGAGTACGGGCAGATGGAGCAGGGGGATTTTACTGCCGCTTGCGTGCAGGAATCGGCCAGATTTTACTATTGCCTGCTGCTGCTGCTGCTGCTGCTGCTGCTGCTGAGGGAGGTGGTTGGATGCTGAGGGGAGAGGGGAGGAGCTGTGAGGTCCTTGAGCTTCTGATTGACTTGAAAGCTGGTGCCTGTTTCTGGCTTACCAATGTCTTACCTTCCTTGGCATTCTTCATGCAGACACGGCCGTTGCCGTAAAGGCCAGGCGGGCAGCGGCCGCAAACGTAGCCAACGTGCGGCGGCCTGCGGTTGATGCACTGGACACCAGGAAAACAGGGCCGGCTGGCGCATGTCACTGACACGTTGGATCCTAATGTACACAAATTGCATTGATCAAATGTCAATGAGATTGTGGCCTTCTTGATCTATATACTGACTTAGTTAAAGGCTTACCCAAACTGGGTACATCCCTTCCTGATGCCTGGCTGACCGTCTTGGTTATTGTGTTGCTGATGTTTGGTGGCTCAGGCTGGACTTGGCCCGGTGTGACTTCTGAAATGTTCTTCAAAGAGGCTGCGTTTGTCTGGGATGGGCCGGACCTGATCCCTTGGGTTTTCTTCAGAGGGTCCGTTTGGGAAACGGCTGGCGGTGAAGCCGGAATGTTCTTGTTAGTATCTTCCTTCCAAGGCAGCTGGTTCTGACTCTTTTCTGGAATCTTGCTCCCTGGAGTGGCCTTTGACAGGTTTGGATCAACCTCCGGTACCGTCTTGGAAACCCCTGCACCTGTCTGGAGGGTGTTGCTGCTCCAGGTCCTCCCGTAAGCGCTTGTCTTCGGATTGGATGGCTGCCGCGGAACATCTGCTACCTTGTAGATAGTTGTATGAGGAGCAGATGTGGCAGGGATGACGACTGCTGTGTGAGGAGGTAAAAAAAACACACACACATTCATCCCACTTTTCTTCCTATTGCAGGCCGGCAACAAGGACTGTGAAGGACTGACATGGTCGGTTCAAGAGGGTGCTGGTAATGAGGCGGCAGCCCAGCAAGATCCGAGGCGTTGGGAAAACATTTGTGTAAAAATGTCGCCAAGGCTTGATGACCACTCAGGGCTTCACAACACATTTACAGGCCTCCAGCGTAGCGGGAGAGCCTTGGTGACTGATGATGAGGTGGCTACCGGACGCGGCTCTCTCCCACAGTGCTCCACCTTAATTAGAACCCTTGAACACTTTGATGAGGTAGGTTTTTAAACGTTGCTCTTGTTGAGTCTTCACTGTGCCCGTGTGATTCATTGGTCTCGTGTCTGCACCTGGGGAAGGAACCCCTTTAATGCCTGGATTTGTTGAACCTTGTTCCATTTATCTTGACTTCCTGTTTGCGTCGCTGGTCTCAGACTCAGAGCCTCCTGGGATGAAGGGCTCCACCCGGTGCCTTGCTCAGAGGTAACTAGTGAGTTTATTTTATGCGATGCACACAAAACCCTTCCCTTCAGGATAGTTATAGGTATAAAAGACAACAAATGACAAAAGTTGGGTTCCTGTTTACCGGCGCATGTCGTTCCGTTTCCCAGCATGCCTTTGGGACACGGGCCGCAGCTGTAAGAACCAAAGCTGTTGATGCACTGGACCCCCTGGAAACAGGGCTTCCTCTCACACTCGTTGATGTCTTCCAGGCATGTCAAGCCTATTGGTGTGCATGCACACACACACACACACACACACACACACACACACACACACACACACACACACACACACACACACACACACACACGCATACACACACAGTCATCAGCTCCTCTTTAAGGGACCACAAAGGAGCCGTCCAGGAAACACTTCCTCACCTCGAAGGCCCGGCGGACACTCGCAGGTGTAGCCGTCGGCCGTGTTGACGCACCTGCCGCTGACGCAGGGCGCCGACAGACACTCATCCACATCCTGGTCGCACAGTGCCCCCTGTCTGCCTTTGGGGCAGACGCAGAGGTACTTGCCGCCGCCGGCAGGAAAGTGGACATCGGTCACGCACTGGCCGCTGTTCTGGCATCTGCACGGCTGCACAGCAATCTGGCAAGTACACGCACATACGCGTACACACACACAGACACACAGACACACACCACTTAACCCAGATTTTTTTTGAGTTTTCACTTTAAAACAGTCTTTCCACCCTCACTGTACCTCTACCGTGATGGTGCTCTGGGCATTGCACTCGTCCGACAGTGTGAAGCGGAAGGAGCGGCGCCTCGAGCGACCTCCATCCGCCTCGTCCTCGTCCGCCTCAGCCTCCTGGAGCGACGGCGCCCTCCAGATGAGGAGGCCAGCGGGGGAGAGGACGGCCCCCAGCGGGGCCTCCTCCAGCTGGAAGAGGAGCGCCGAGCCCTCGGGGTCCGAGGCAGCAAACTGGAAGACAAAGTTCTCACCCTCGAAGGTCTGCAGTTCACTTCGAGGCGGGTGGAAGGACGGTGGCTTGTTGACTGAAGACAGAGGGAGGAAAACACTTTTAGCGTTGAGAATCTTTTTCTTCTGAACGTTAATGCTTAGCTGAGAGATATTCAGACTTTGGCCACAGATGCTGAAGGAGAGCAGATCGTCGCAGGAAACACCTGCTCGGAGGCAGCGCGAAACATCATGACTGGAGATTCCACCACCACAACACAACGCCAGCCGCCAGCGTGACCATTGTGTAGTTGTGGTAATCAGCCATGTGATCCGGCCCTCTCCTCTCTCTCTCTCTCTCTCTCTCTCTCTCTCTCCTGGCTCTCAGTGGTTAAACGACAGGTCAGGGCATGCTGGGAAACTTAAAGGCGTACTCCGCTTTGATCTGCCAACGGTGACAAACAGGAGCACAGCTGGATGCCACCGCAGCAGACTGCCGCTCTCAGGTAGGGAGTATTTTTTTCAGCTGCAGCCACGTTGCACCATTTGAAGAAAACAACAACAACAACAAAAAAACAGATTGTCTGAGTTAGTTTCTACCTTGGTTGACAGACCAGGTGAATCTGGACGTGTCCGGGTCGCACAGCAGGCAGGGGCTGCCGGGGTTGGCGTCCCCCGCCATGAAGCACATGCCTTCGATGTTGCACGTCCTCTCCTGGGAGGGAGACAGGAAACAACAACAACAACGACAAAAGGTCATCTTGCTTGTGCTGCCTTTTTTCTTCTCCCCACCCCATCCACAGAGTAGAAACAGATTTGTCTTCTTTTTTTTTGCGCAGTTCATCTCTGGCCATTAATTTCCCCCACAATATAGTTTGTTCCAAATGCTGGACTTAAACATAAAAGATAGTAGTTAGTACTATATTGGCAAATATGTTTCATCGAGCCGTCAAGAACTGAGGACAATTTGATTTTACATTTACAAAACCTGTGTGGTCAGCATTTATTTTTCCACATCCCAATCTTTTTATGTACGATGATCGATGAAACTAACTTGCTGCTTAACCAGCAGCAGTTTAGCTGAGTTTCCAAACTCCCACAATCCCCCAGAGGGCACAGAGGAAACACATTCTGGTCACGGTGAGGAGAGTTACCTTTAACTTACAGAGCCCAGAGCGAGACGCCTCACACACCTGGCACACACCGTCGTAGATGGTCAGCACCTTGGGCTGGCTGTACTGCGAACCGTCGTTGGTGACCTGCAACAGGAAGCGGGAAACGGCCACAAGGAGTTAAAAAAAAAAACCCACACAAAAAGAACAGATTGGTGAGGTCGGAGAGGTCACCTTGATCTCCCAGCGTGCATAGGGTTTGTCGTCCATCATGAAGTCCTCAGTGCTGACCGCTGTGTTGCTCAGCGACGGGACAGCGCAGTCTAGCGCCTTGGAGCTGAGGAAGGTGGCCCTGGTCCGCTGCTTCTCGCCGGGGCTCCACGCTCCGTTCACATACTCCACAGAAACAAACAACAAAAAGCATAAGAAACAGGAAGTCCCTCAACGTTCTCTCTCGTGGGGTTCATCTCAACCTTCAGCCTGGTGGCGTGGCAGCTGAGGTCGGCCGAGCTGATGAAGCCCAGGCCAAAGACTCGGACCGTGCGGCAGTTGAAGCCTCGGATGTCGCACAGGCCACCATTCTCCAAGTCTGTCAGCTCCACTGGTTGGCCTGTAGGGGGAGCAGAACGGGGACTTTTAGACTTGAAGGAAGGACTTCAATTGGAAAATCTTTATTTGGATTAGTCTCTTGAGATGCATCGTCTTGTTGTCAAGGAGGTCCATGAATGAAGGCTACAAGCATGAGGTACACCACTGAACATGGACAAATGGACCTCTGGAGGTTCGAAGCAACACTCCCGACACTCACTGATGGCGAGGCTGCAGTCGTAGAAGCTGTAGCCGGGGAAACATTGGCAGCCCCAGTCCATGCACTCCCCGTTCCCGTTGCAGAAGTCTGGGCATCGCAGCGCCGTCACAACCTCTGTTGCGGCTCCCGCCGAACCCAACACATCCAGGGCGCCGTGGGTCCGGTTCTCCAGCAGCCTCCTCTCGCACTCGTTCTCCAGGTAGGGCAGCAAGGCCTCATCCCAGCCCAGGTCGTCTTTCAGCTGCAGGTCCAACATGCACAGGTCCACCGCCTCGTCCAGCCGCCGGCCCAGCAGCTGCCAGCACGCCGTGCCCACGGTGGAGTTGGCCAGAGCCTGCTGGCACACCTCCAAGGCTTTGGCCGAGCTCAGGCCGCTGGGTGTGGGCCAGCGGGGCTGCACCTCCGGCCGGGCCTCTGCCAGGTGGTCCTCGGGGAAGAAGTAGGCCAAGTTCTTCAGGTCAACCTGAGTGTGAGTGGCGAAAACAGGCTGGAACTCAAAGGAGACGTCCCTCTTTGGCCGTTGGATGGACAGCAGGAAGTCCTCCCGCAGCTCGCCATCTGGCTCTGGACCGTTGTCTTTGATACTCCTCAGGTGCCTCCTCTCCAGCGGGTGGCTTTGAAAGGCTGACGCGTCCAGGATGCTCTTGTCTGGTTCGGGACTCTTGATGTACTCCACCGTGGTGTCCATGGAAGGGAACACGGAGGTGTGGTCCACGTTGTCGAAGGCCACGCAGTCGGAGTGGGCGGAGGAACTGTAGATGTTCCTCATCCCTGGGCCGGCGTGCGGAGAGGTAGCGTACCCCACCTGGCAGCGACAGAAAGGCCTCCGCATCTCCAGCGGCAGAGCTGGAGGGGTTTTGTCGAATAAACTCTCACCAGGCGCTACCCTACATCAGACACACAAAAGCATAATACTTCAAGAACAGGTTCTCATTTCTCCATCTCTGCTGCTTTCTTGGGGAACTAACCTCCAGTGTTCTATAAAGCGTTGCAGGTCATCTGGTCCAAAGGTGGCGCCGTCTCGATCGTGGAAGTCGTTGTTGCCATTGCGGTCAAAGGTACCGCAGAGACCCTGCGTGTGGGTGTAGTCCACACTGGGCGCCCGGACTGACAGGCTCATCCCCCAGTCGCCCACGTCGGCCCGGACAAAGGCCCCGGACGGGAAGACCAACTAGGAGACCAGGCAGTCGGTAACAAATCAAATAGAACCTCTCCTGACCGATCTGGTGCCACGTGAACGTCCGGATACCTACGGTGACCTTCTTCCCTTGGTGCGACTCTAGGACCCGGACTCGGGTGCCTTCCCGCTCCCCCAGCGTCTTCAGGGTGAGCCGTGGCCGGCTCTCCTGCGGCTGCCCGTCGCACATGTCGAAGATGGCCACCTCGTTGCCCTCTCGGGCCGCCACGCCGCAGCCACAGGCCACAGCGTAGTGGCGGCTGCCGCAGTCCCACTGGCGCCAGTGGACCTCAAAGTCCCGCACCAGGCTCCGGTACAGGACGAACGTGCCGGTCTGCTGGTTTTCGTACCGCCTGGGGGGGGTTTGATTAACGCATGTGTTGTCACATTATAACGCCATTAATCACATTTTTTTTTACCTTCCTGTTAGATGTGGGCTGAAACTGTACCTGCCGTCCAGCGTGAGGACGTGCGGGTCGGTCAGCGAGTAGCAGATGGAGGTGGGAACATCCTGCACCGTGACCTGGGGGCAGAGGTCAGGAGAGTCTTAATTAGAGAGTCACTCCGCCCACTGACCTGCTTGACCTTCAGCTTTGAAGTTTATACTAAACACAGATGGGGAGCCCTTTACCCCCCTTGCCCCTTTTTCCCCTTACCTCCACACACACACTCAGAGTCTTCGGGTCTGCAGGGCTGAAATTAAGTCTTACATAACATCATAACTCCTGGCCGAGTGGAGCGGCACTCCGCAAACATCAATTCCATCCTTCCAGTGCGGTGAAGCTCTTTATTACCATGTGTGTGCACTACACACCAACAGAGAAACCTGCCATTACTACCCACCCCCCCATGCAATACTCTCAAATTAAGACAATACTCCTATAAACACAGTAGAGGGCGTACCATGGGGAACGTTTATCCTTCATTTGATCTAATTGGACTGGACTTCTTCACGGAGCGTAAACCGTGTTTTGGAGGGAAAAGGATTTTTAATGTCTATGAAGCTTCATGCTGTGCCTGCAGGCAAAGAGGAAAGTGTTTCTACTCCCCAAATCTGATTGGTCCACTTGAATGCAACAGACAGAGAGGTCCTCCAAAAAAAACCAACACAGATCCTGAGAGGTTTAAACGACTGTTCTGAGGAGCTCCAGGAAATTACAACTGCTCACTTGTATTAACATTGCGAGCATCTGCTCAGAGACTTTTGAATTCCCTTTCCTGGTTGTCTACCCTGCACTGACCTTCATGCTCTTCGGCACGTAGTTCCTCCAGAGCCGTGGCGCGCCAGCCAGTGGTACTGCACTGATCAGACTGGCCCGATTCCCGTCTCGCGAGAAGTCAGTGATGGCGGTCACGTGGAAGGATGCCAGGCCGCAGCCGCCGTCGTCACCGCAGCTGCGAGGCCGCAGCTCCAGATGACAGGTGGACAGTGCCATGTCTGTCCTGCTGCCGTCTACAAGGAACAGGGGAGTGGGGAGTGGGCGGTGGTGGTGAGTCATCGAGAAGGTTGCGACACTTCCCAGAGGAGCTTCGGTCCTACCTGGGTCACTGACACTCAGGGCCACGTGGACACCACCGCACTGGTGGCCGCCGCGCTCCTGACTGGGGCAGGCGAGGGGCACCGTGCTGTGGAGCGCCACCTGGTACTCAACGCCGTCTTCTGCAATGTGGAGCAAGTCTGGAGTGAACTGGAGAGAGAGAGAGAGAGAGAGAGAGAGAGAGAGAGAGAGAGAGAGAGAGAGAGAGAGAGAGAGCTTCAGGCTTCAGGCGTAGTAGCTCTGAGATGCTTCCTGAAAAGGTGGATGGATGGATGGATGGATGGATGGATGGATGGGTAGGTGGACAGGTGGATAGGTGGATAGGTGGATAGGTGGATAGGTGGATAGGTGGATAGGTGGATGGAGGTCTGTTTACCTTCAGCCCAGCGTAGAAGCTCTCGCTCTCCTTGGGAGCTGATCTGGTGTGGCTGGAGTTGGCTCTGAAAGTCGACACGCTGCAGGAGAACTGTGGGGAAAGGCACAGAGAACAAGTCCAGAAAGTTTGGCACTCGGTCACCTTGTCGGCAACACGATCAGCAAACTAACAGCTGATTTTACAGCAACAAAATGTGAGGGAAAAAAATTGTTTGACTCTATGATCCAAGATTCTGTAGCCAAATGGTCTGAACCCCTCTGAGGCGGTCTAGGACGCCACCTCCGGTTTAGCATTTTCCACATTAACGCTTCTAATGAACTTCTTCACCCTCGTCAGCTGCTGCATCAACACGGAGCAGCTGCGCTAGAGTGTGAAGAAATCCAGTTTTCTGGCAGAATGAGGGAGCCACAGGGGGTCTGATGCAGATTAACCATGCTACATTAAAAATTTTGGGGGGAAGAATTAGTCACATGCTTATCTTAAGTTCCAACAAAAACAATCAATGTTTTGACGTTTCCTCTGATTCTTCTGGGGGCAGAAAGATAAAAAGGAAGCTGTTAGCAGTCACGTTTCCTTTGCCCGCTCATGAGAATGGCGTGTATTGTAGCTTTCCAGACAGCAGCACATCTGTGACTCTCCTGCAAGCCGCTCGGCTCACGTTTGGCTGACTGGAACCAGCCTTGATAACGTGAGACAGACGTATCAAACATGGAGGAGTCGGCCACATGTGCAACACACCAACCGTCTTATGATGTCATCTCTCTGCTGCAGGCCCCAAATTTTAGAAAAAAAACAACAACTTTTTTTTTTGGTAAAGCTATTCTGATGCTCTTCTTGACTATTGGGAGGTGAGCTAACCTTTACTAGCGGCCACACCAGCCTGTGGGAGACTGTTTAGGGCATGTTCTATGTATTCAAACAAAAATACATAGCTCACGTAGTCTGTCTGACGGTGCAAGTATTAGTTTACTGTGGACACAGTGGCAGGAAACTGCAAAAAGAAATGGTTAATCAGATGGACGGTTTTAGCTCCAAAACTGACACGGTTTTAGCTGAATCCTCTAGACTGGTCTTTAAAGGATGTGAGAGCATCTGCCCTCGCCAGACCTAAATCCCCCACAATTCCCTGTGAAAGTCTGAGTGAACACGTCTAAATGTGAAGCATGTGGAGCGAGGCTTTTCCCCAGTCTGCAACTGATTTATCTACCCGTCCCTCCTTTGGCCCTAGCTGAGCTCAACAGGACTGGACTGGGGGTTCAACTCCCTTCCCTCACGCCGCAGGTCTAGAGGAGGTCAGTCCTGATCCACCAGGACTTGGGGGGGTCAAACCTACCCCGACCCCGACCTCTTCTCCTCTGGGGTCTTTGTCCCCATGGTATGGCAGGAATTACCGTCTCTCCCAGTCTGAAGTGGATGCCGTCCATCTCGGCCAGGGAGAAGCTCCTGCTGGTGGTCTCCTGCCGGATCTCGGCCTTCATGCTGTGGCTGATGTGCCTGGCCCACACCACCTGGAAGGCCAGCGGCTGGCTCCACGGCGGCGGCACGAAGGCGCACCTCAGGTGGACGCTCTGGCCCACCAGCTCTGGCGTGATGACGGGCCTGGACAGCAGGGGCGGGGCCACAGCTGCTGGAGACACATGGCTGATGATCAGTTCTGGGGGGAGGGCCAGGAACCGTCCTCCTGCTCACCTTCACAGTTTATTATCTGACATTTATAGAGACAGAGCAGATGAACCTGTCGATGGAAAATGAGATTCAGTTTTGCTCCGAGGGACTTTAAAATCAGGGCTCCTTCTTGTGTGTGCAAGGGATGAACTTCCCAAACTGGGATCCAAAATTGATTGCTCATTTTAACATAAAACTGAATGAAACATCTCCACCCTGCAACCATTTGCATGATTTTAGAGGTCCAGTGTGTAAAATCTGGCCTGATTTTTATATTGATAAAAGCTTAATAGACTGCCCATAAATACATTGACAAAGGTTTATACTCATAAAAGTAATTTGGTTTTCCTACCCTTAGAACAGTTCTTATATTTATGAGAGGGCCTTGTTCCCAGTTAGCTGCCATCTTACACCACCATAATTCTAAGGAAGCCTGGTGTGGACAATCCAGCTGCTTAACAGCAGGTTGCGTACTTAGTGTGAACGCTTGTCCTCAAATAAACCAAACAAGAAGAAGGTGGATGAGGTGTCCAGGCTTGTGTGCGCAGGCTCCTGTAGTTCACTGGCAAATATTACACACTTAACCTTTAAGCAGGAAAGTTCTTCTCACCTCTGCATCTGCCATTGACCTCCACCTCTCCGGGCGGACACAACCGCACTCCCACATCTGGAGCCACTGGAGACCGAGAGAGAGATTTATCAGGAAAAAGTCTTCAAAGCCTGGATGGAATCTCCAGGGGAGTCATCTCCCACCCTCCCTCACCTTTGGCGCAGTAGCCCATGCAGCCCTGCGTGGGCTGCAGGTAGTAAACCATGAAGTCTCCGCAGTGGCGCACAGTGACAGGGATGCGGAAGAGGCAGCAGTCCTTGGCGCTGCCATGGAAGAACTGCCAGGTGGCGCAGGCGGAGAGCTGGCGCAGCTCGCCGGGCCGCGGCAGCGAGGCCTCCCTCAGCGAGAGCCACACGGGAGCCTGGGTCCCACAGCGGTTCATCTGCAGGAAAACAGTCATTAGCCAGAGCCCGCCACCGGAGGGCGGTGATTAGGCCTCCACCTCCTGAGGGCCTTCATTACACCTGGCTCCTCCCTCCATCCCTACTCCACTCACCTCCACGCAGCTAGTGGGCATCTCGGCCGGCTTGCCGTTGATCCAGAAGCGGTACCAGGCGGGCGCCAGCGAGTGGTCGCAAATCAGCTCCTGGATGGCTGTGTTCTGGATCTCTGTGGAGTCAAAGTCCACGCTGCGGTAGGGGCTGCGCAGCATGCGGTGGCCCCCCGGCTGACACTCGGGAGCTGCGGACCCCACCAGGAGGGAGAAAAAAAAGAAGTGTTTTTTTTTTGGTTGCTTGGGCCCGGTTCCTGCTTGGTTTTAATCCATCTCATGAGTTCCAGATGCGTGACTTTTTAATTAAGGATGAGGATAATCTGGTCTCTTCTTCTACTTATTCTTCCATCTCGGTACACATGACACAGGCAGACATAACAAAAGCAACTCGTGCTGTCATGGGAATCAGAGTCTGAGTGCCGTGTTGGCCCGACTCCTGCCAGGCCGTGTGACAGTTTGTTCTCAGAGCAGCATCAGCAGCATTGCTCTCGGGGAAGGATCTTGACCTGAGATGACCTTCATATGTAAACTACCATGGAGATGGAAACTGAACCAGTGTAAAAACAGAAGGCCAACACATTGAGAAACTTTTAGGATGAAAAGCGGGAAAACGCCTTTTTTAAATATATATATTTCAGCCTCTCTGCAGCTCGGATATCAAAGCAGCCAACCAGACGCAAGATGTGCAATTCGCCCCTTCAAACTGTCAGTGGGGGCAGTTTTCACCTCTGCTATTTCTCTGAAGTGCCAAGAGTGCGAGAGACACCCTCCTATAAAGTCGCCCACCTTGAAAGGCAGAAAGGCAGCAGGGTGTGACAGAACCTCCTGGCCAGAACCACGAAGTTCTCCACACTGAACAGCTGGCAAAAATCCCTCCAACACACTGGGAGACAAAGGAGAGGAGCAGCAGCTCGTCTTTCACTCCAGAAAACACGTCTTCACCTCCAGTTTGTGGGGCTGCAGACAAACATTTGCGGTATTTTAAAGGGCGTCACGACCCCCCCTTGAATAGAACCCCGAGCCCTAAACAAGAGGGGGGCCCCCACAGGTTGGGTCCCCGCGCTGACAGCCGCTCTTTGAAAGCAGACGCTGGTCTGGGAGCCAGACTGACAAGTTTTCAGGTCAGAGGTCGTCCAAACAGGGACGAGCAGCGGCGGCAGCGGCTACAGACCCCAGCGCTCCAATTTGCCGGCTTAATAAGTTTACAGAGCCGAGGAGGAGGAGGGGAGCTAATGAAGCGCTCAGAGAGGATGGGAGGTCCTCACACTTCCAGTGGAGTGGGGGGAAGGCAGGTCGACTCTGCTGGTGGGGTGGGGTGGTGGGAGACTCCTGGATTTATCCAGAAACAGAGAGGTGAGGGTTCGGGCAGCGACTGACAGTGAGACCAGTCTCAAGAGCAGCAGTCTGATGGAGCCCCCAACTCTCTCTTCAAAGTTCTTTTCAACTTTCCCTTAAGGTACTTGTCGACTATCGGTCTCGTGCCGGTTCAGCCAGCCCACATCAAGTCCACTTGACCGGCGGGAGCCCAACAGTGGGGAGTGGTGAGGGTGCAGAAGGGTCCTTTAGGTTCGACTTGAGTCTGGACGGACCTCCTTCTCTTCAGATTTCTCGGCAGCTGAGGCCTCGCCACCACTGACCAGGCCCTCCCTCTGTGATTTCCCTCCGTTTACGGCTGTGTTTAAAGTTTTACGGCTGCGTACTTTGATGTGTCTTTAGACGCCCCGGAGACAAACACTCATACTGTGTGGTGGTGGGACACACGATGATCAGAGTCACTTTAAACTGGAAGTGGGAATCATATAAAGCAACAACAACAACAACAACAACACACAACCACAAAACACGTGTTATTTTATTCCTGTTTGAGTTTGAAATTGACGTCTGCTCTCGTTTGTCTCCAAAGATGAGCAGTGAAGAAGAGAAGTGGCTGACTCACAGAGCAGCAGAGAGAGAGGAAGGAAGGAGCAGGTTATTAAACCTGGTCATTACACCTGGTCCAGGTCATTACACCTGGTAATGACATCATTAGGGGGCAACTCTGTGATCTCTGCTGACCCTTTCATTTTCCTCTCCTCTGTTAATTGCTAATTGCGGGGCAGAGGTTGAAGCGAGGCGACGATGTTGAGCTGCTGTGGTCGAGTGTGCGGCACAGCGCCACCTTTCGGTATTTTCTGCAAGTCCTTGACAAACCTCCGGACGCCGCCGAACGATTGGAATGCAGCAGCAGCAGCAGCAGCAGCAGCAGCAGCAGCAGCAGCAGCAGCAGCAGATGCAGCAGCAGTGGCAGCAGCAGCAGCAGAAGAAGCAGTAACAGCAGCAGCAGCAGATGCAGCAGCAGCAGCAGCAGCAGCAGCGGCAGCAGCAGCAGCAGCAGCAGCAGCAGCAGCAGCAGCAGCAGCAGCAGCAGAAGAAGCAGTAACAGCAGCAGCAGCAGATGCAGCAGCAGCAGCAGCAGAAGCAGCGGCAGCAGCAGCAGCAGAAGCAGCAGCAGTGGCAGCAGCAGCAGCAGTGGCAGCAGCAGCAGCAGCAGCAGCAGCAGCAGCAGATGCAGCAGCAGCAGCAGCAGCAGCAGCAGCAGCAGCAGCTCCGAACTCCGGGATGCGTTCGGCTTCGGTTCAGACTAAACAGTTGGAGGACGCGCGCGAGACTCTTGGCACGAGGAAAGGCAGCCCGGTCTCCGCATTGGGGCTTGCGGGAGGGAAAGAAAACTAAAAAAAAAGAAAGAAAGAAAAGAAAAAAGTTTGCATCCACCTACCGTTTTGTGCGCGCGCCGAGTGCACGAGCCAGAACAGCGCCGCGCGTAAAAATCCGGCGACGAGCGGCCAAAAGTCCATGGCTGCGGGGTTTTGTGCGGGTGTCTGCTGCGGGCTGGCGCATGCAAAGGTTGCGCAGAGAGTGGCGCAACAAACCTCCTGACCGCCTCCTCCTCTTCCTCCTGTTTCTTCTCCTTCTTCTTCTCCGCCTCCTCCGCGATGTGATGAGGAGAGAGAGAGAGAGAGAGAGAGAGAGAGAGAGAGAGAGAGAGAGAGAGAGAGAGAGAGAGAGAGAGAGAGAGAGAGAGAAGGGACTCTACCTCAAGTGTCACGTGATCACTTGTTACGCACCTTCCTGCCCTCTTTTAAAAAAAACAAAAACAACAACTTTGTCTTACTTTAATGAATTTGGGGGCACATACTGAACAATACGCACATATATATATACATACATACATACATATATATATATATATATAGCATATATGTAATATATTAATGTAATATAACTGTGGCCCCTTGCAAAGAGTAAAAAAAAAATTGCATTAATTGCTTTGAATTCTTTGAAAAAATATACATATATATGTATGTATGTGTGTGTATATATATGTATACATTTTTTAAAATTATTTTCAGATGAAAGAAACTTCCAGAGAGCAGAAAAAGGAGTCACCTCGCTTTCTCTGCCTATGTGAGCGGGCGACAGGGGAACACTTGGAGAGTTGGACGGCGAGCGGTGCGCGGGAGAAGGTTGACCTCCCGGGTGTGTGGCGTAAACATCAGGTGGCGAGCGCCTGGGAGACACGGAGACATACCTTTCCACCAAATCAAAGAGCCCAGAGCCGTCACAGCAGGTGTTCCGCTGCCTCTCGTCCAGCTGCTGTGGGAACAAACAGGCCTCAGATGAGTGTCACCTCTGTTCCACTGAGGTGACACTCATCTGAGGACGTGGCTGCGGTGGGAAAAAGAAAATCCCAAACAGTCAAATGAATAAAGATTTGGGTCTCTGGAACAACTTAATGACATTTCAAACACTGAATTTAAGTTTTTTTTGTTGATCATTTGGCTTCTTTGTTCTGCCTTTTTGTGTCATTTTGGGTGAAGCCAGGACTGTTTACATTCCCCTGCTGCTCTGACACTAAAACCCCAATTTGTCCTGTGATGTGTGTGTGTTTCTTCTCCCCACCTGTTGCGTCTGTGTGTGTGTGAGTGCGTTTGCGTGTGTGTGTATGGGAAAAGGAAAGACTCCCTTGAGGGGGCCTGGATATTTGGAGGCTCGTACACAGCAACACAGTCATCCACAACCTTATCTGCTGCCTGTTTGATGTCAGGGAGGGGGAGGGGGTGGATGGCGGCAGGAGAGGTTGGGGGAGAGGGTTTCCCGCCTTGCTCCTCCTCCTCCTCCTCCTCCCTCCTCTGAGCACTTCCAGATGTCACATATCCTTCCTCTACGGTGAGAACCAAAACACACAAATGGGAGAACATGGTGGGGGGGGTGCCCACAAACATCTTGCAGCCATATTTGTTCCTGTTAACTGACGAAACACACACACACACACACACACACACACACACACACACACACACACACACACACACACACACACACACACACACAAGACTTACGGTAAACACGTCCAGATATGGCGCTGGTGTAGCCGCCTGGTTCTTTTTCTTTCAGGGATCAGAGGATGAAAACATTTCTGCCGTGAGCCTAATGTGGCGTCATTGTTTCCAAAACCGAGACTGTTTGTTTTTTGTTTTTAAAGATTACTAAAAGCATAAACTGAGAAGGGCAGGTTTTATAGGGTCAAAGGTCAATCTGTTTGACTCCTCCCTCCCAAAAGTCACTCGCTGTTAAGTTTTTCACGACTTTTGTGTCTTTTTTTATGTTTGTAACCTTTTTTTTAACGACTCCCTTGAGGTGGTCGGGCTGGACATTTGGACCGCTAGATATTGTGACCGCTGACGTCATAGTTGTGACCTCAGCAGATCACCGCTGTGTCACTTCCTGCTTACTAGGGCAGGGCCAGAGGAAACACAGTGGCTAGTGCTTTGCTAATGTTACTTGTGAAAAAAGATCAAAATGATGGTTTATTTTCTGTTTTTTTCTGCATCAGATCAGAGTCAATAGGTGTGAGGGGGAAGAAATATAGCCTGATTAAAACACCAGTTCTGATCACAAACTTGTTTGTGTTTTTTCTCTTTGCAACTGCAAATGAACAAACAAAAAAACAATCTCCCAAATCTCCATCTATCCACATTAAAAACATTTTTTTATGATGAGCAGACATTAAAACTTACATTTTGCAGAATTTATTACTATAATTATTCCGAAATGAATTTAAATGAATGCACTGCAAAAGTATGCTTGATAATAAGTAATTTCCCCAAGATATATCTCAACCGTAACTGTTTCCCTGCTGTATGCGTGTTTACTTAGCGTCTGCTACCACCTAGCGGACATAGTGAGGCTGTGCTTCACGTGGCCAGGATCGACACCTTTTTTCTTTCTTTTTTTCCCTATTTTTTCAGCAAATAGTCCCCTTTTAAAGGTTAATCAGCTCAGTTCTTACACATGAATCAACTAGTGTATTTGGGCTTGTCAGCGTCTCTCTCTCTCACCCTCCCTCTCTCTCTCTCTCTCTCTCTCTCTCTTTTTTTTAATGTCAGATGATTCAAAAATGTGATAGTCTGCCAACCTGCTGTGTTGATCTTGGCAGATAAGGATGGGGAGGAAGAGGAAGACGAGGAAGAGGTGGAGGAGGTGGAGGATGGTACGCCCTCTGCCCAACAGGAGGCGGTGACCAAGCCCCGGATACTGCTACCAGTCCCACCGGAACAATGATTAACCACCGGCGATGCAGCGGCCGGTCAAAGATCGCCCCTTGAGCCCGGGGACCCACTACTTCCGATCGGCCGCCGAAGAGACACCACAGCGCTGCTCATCGTGAGTTCACGTGCTCTCACTCATACAGGCGAGCGAGATACTAATTAATTTGTACGCTGAAGTTGGCACCACATTCGCCGCGGTGATTTCTTAGGTTTCGATTCCACCTTAAAAATAAATTCCGCTATTTGACCACTAGATGGATGTGCTTATCCCAACACTGTTCAACTTTGCCATTGACATTGCGATATTTTTCATTTTTCAGGTGGATTATTTCAAAATCTATACAGTAAGATTTGACAAGTGAGGTATCATTGGAAAGCCTGGGAGCTCTACTGTCACAATCAGTTGAGACATTTCACGGGAAATCATTTCTGGCCTTTTGGGGCGACTTCAAAGTAGGCAACTTTGTCATTGACATTGCGATATTTTTCATTTTTCAGGTGGATTATTTCAAAATCTATACAGTAAAATTTGATAAGTGAGGTGTCATTGGACAGACAGGGATGTCTAGTATCAAAATCAGTTGAGACATTTCACGGGAAATCATTTTTTGCCTTTTGGGGCGACTCCAAACTCGGCAATTTTGTCATTGACATTGCGATATTTTTCATTTTTCAGGTGGATTATTTCAAAATCTATACAGTAAAATTTGATAAGTGAGGTGTCATTGGACAGACAGGGATGTCTAGTATCAAAATCAGTTGAGACATTCCACGGGAAATCATTTTTTGCCTTTTGGGGCGACTCCAAACTCGGCAATTTTGTCATTGACATTGCGATTTTTTCATTTTTCAAGTGGATTATTTCAGTAAAATTTGACAAGTGAGGTGTCATTGGACAGACAGGGATGTCTAGTATCACAATCAGTTGGGCTCCCTGTCTGTCCAATGACACCTCACTTGTCAAAATTTACTGTATAGATTTTTAATAAATCATTAGCAAAAATGAGAAATACAGTAATGTGAATGACAAAGTTGCCTACTTTGAAGTCGCCCCAAAAGGCCAAAAATGATTTCCCATGGAATGTCTCAACTGATTGTGATACTAGACATCCCTGTCTGTCCAATGACACCTCACTTGTCAAAATTTCCTGTATAGATGTTTAATAAATCATTAGCAAAAATGAGAAATACAGTAATGTGAATGACAAAGTTGCCTACTTTGGAGTCGCCCCAAAAGGCCAAAAATGATTTCCCGTGAAATGTCTCAACTGATTGTGATAGTAGAGCTCCCAGGCTTTCCAATGATACCTCACTTGTCAAATTTTACTGTATAGATTTTGAAATAATCCACCTGAAAAATGAGAAATACAGTAATGTGAATGACAAAGTTGAACAGTGTTGGGATAAGCACATCCATCTAGTGGTCAAATAGCGGTGTTTTTTTTTTTTATTTTTTTTAAGGAGGAATCGAAACCTAAGCAACACCGCGGCGAATGTGGTGCCAACTTCAGCGTCGTCAAGACTTGTTGCATCACTCCTGTTGTTCGTAAAAAATAAAAAATAAAAAAATGGCGTTGTTTTCAATAATCGAAATAGATGAAGTAAAAGTAAAAACTATGAATTTCTGACAAACGTACTTGCTCTGTATATTTGATGACTGTGACAAATGTGGCTGCAATTTTTGCTTTGAAGTGTCATGAGAACTATGTATATGTATATGATACAATTATCATAATCATTATTATCATTATTGTCATTACCATGTTTTAAGGAAGCCATTTTTATAGGAAGCCATATGCAGGGTTTATTGTGAGACAATTATTCTGAGATAGGTTCAGTTTGTTGTCAGACAGAGTGCTGTAATTTCTCTTGTAAAGTAAAAATGTAAAAAAAGATAAATTATATATTATTTACAAAAACAAACAAACAAACAAAAAGAACAGCATTTGACAGCATCTACTGGCCAAAAGGGGGACTGCACAAACATACAAACAAAATCCCCAAACAAATACAAAGACAGTTGGTTGAATGTCAAGGACTGGCAAGATGAATTTCAGATCCTGTTGATAGTTTCTCTGGTTCACCACCAACCAACCATACTGTCTCTGGTCTCAAATGTTCGGATGCAACGCCATTTAATCTCATATGTGGAGAAACTGCGACCGCTGCTCCACTGACAAAATACACTAATGCGGAATGAAATTTATTAGCATCCTAAGAAAAGAGTCTAACAAAAATGATTTGTTTTCGCTTCTTGTTTGTAACTTTATAATGACGACGGCGGGAGGTGGGGCGCCGACCAAGTACGTCCGAATGGTGGTTTGGGTATTCGGATGACAAAACGGATTTGGACTGTTTGCACTTGGTTACTTTGTGTGTTTTTTGCCGATCGGAATACGAAAAACGCATGAAATGACCAAGTGCAAACAGGGTCATTTCATGACATACTTCTGTGTCTCTGCAGGCCAGAAGTAGCCTCCTCCAACCTCCCAAGCCCACTCATGGAGCAGTTTGAGGGTTTGTCCGCAGCTGAGACTGTGAGCTGCTTGGCTGCCCTGCTGGGCTGCAGCTCGACCTCGGTCCAGGTGGCCGCCTACCTGGACGAGCACGACCAGCTCAGACACTTCCGGGAGAAGTTCCTGGTGCCCAAGATCTCCGACCTTCCGCCCTGTGAGTCTTTTAAAAACAAATATATACAGTGGACACACATATACAGTATATTGTTGCATGAAGTGGAGCTATTTGAACTATAGTCAATATAAAACTGGATCAAATCTTAGATGGAGATTATTTGAGAGCGCCTCAGCTTTGGGGTCACTGTTCAGTACATTTTCAGTACAAGAAAAATAAAAATGTAGAAAATAACATGGGCTATTGTTATTATTAAAAAAATGTAAACATCCAATAATGGTTCATTGGTCATAACTATAACTGATTACAGTTTGGTTTTGCTGCAGTTAAAAAATAACAGAACTGTCGTATTTAGAGTAGCAAAGCTTTTCAAAAGGATCCAGATGCTCATGCTAGACCTCTGGTCAGTTCACTCCACATTATTCCTTCTCAACTTTTCAATTTTCTCATTGAGTTGAGGGACCTTTCTGTGTGGTGTGGAGTCTGCATGTTCTCTCTGTGTCGGCGTAGGTTCTCTCCGGGTTCTCCGGCTTTCTCCCACAGTCCAAAAACATGCATGTGAAGTGATTTGGAAACTCGAAATTGTCCGTAGGTGTGTGAGAGTGTGAATGGTTGTTTGTCTTTGTTTGTGTCTACTTGGCCCTGTGATGAACTGGCGACATGTCTCCCTGCCTTCGCCCTATGACAGCTGGGAGAGGCTCCAGCAGACCCCTGTGACCCTGAGCTCAGGAATAAGTGGGTACCGAAAATTGATGGATGGATAAAGGAGTTGAATCAGTTACACGTGGTTGGCGACGCCGCTTAGTTCTATTTGCCACTCTGACGTTATTCTTTGTTAGCTGCTACGTGTTTCGCGTTCAGGTGGTACTGAAGGCTTGAATAACAGTGCTGGAATGCAGACTCGTGGCACTGTTTGCACAGAACAGCGCTCTTATCTCTTATCTCTTCCATCCAGTGTTTTATACATGTAAATTTCCCATCCACCGAGCTTAGCAAGGCGGCGTTATCATTGTCATCCATCACGTTTGTTGTTATCACAGGTAACCTGTTGGCCCAACTACTGGCCCAACTACTACTCCGACCTCTGCTTGTCTGACCTCACTCATTGTGTTGCTATAACTCGTATTGCCAGAAACTCGTGCAAATGTTCTGTGTTGTCTAGAGTATAAAATAAAATCTGTCTGTCTGTCTGTCTGTCTGTCTGTCCTCCCTGCAGCCGACCTGTCACTGGTTGACGGCGAGCAGGACTGCATCTACATGGTGGGCAACTCGCTGGGCCTGCAGCCCAGGATGGCCAGGACCTTCGTGGAAGAGGAGCTGGACAAGTGGGCCAAGATGTAATGATGATGATCCCCCCTTCACCCTTCCGTACACATGTACTACTACTGCTGGTTTCCATCTGCACTCCCTGACCTTGGCTGTGATCCTCAGGGGCGCTCACGGCCACGTGGTGGGGTCTCGTCCTTGGGCCTGGGCGGAGAACAACATCGAGGAGCTGATGGCAAACGTTGTCGGTAAAAGAGAGCCACCTTGTTTGGATTTTTTTTTTTAATGTTTGTTTTAAATAAAGTAAACAGCCCTCTGTGTTTGAATTGGAACTGCAAGGTGGAACTTTGCAAGTCAATTGGAACAAAGACAAACACTCGAGAAATTCCTCAGCGCTGCGTCTGTTCAGAAGTCACGACCCCTGCTGGCGACTGTCTTCTTCCTTTCTTCTTCTTCTTCTTTGGTGCTATCACCATAGCGCTTCTAGCTATCCATCTGTCCCCAGTGTGCCCTTGAATTGCCCTTCAGGCCCCCACCCTCTTCCTGTTTGCAGGTGCCAGACCAGAGGAGGTGTGTCTGATGAACGGGCTGACGGTCAACCTGCACCTCCTCATGGTAGCGTTGCTTGCTCGCAGCTCATGTTTGCTGCTTTCGTGCAAGTTTGAGGCTCTTTCTTAATTCTTCTGAACCCCCCCACACACACACACACACACACACACACACACCCAGCTCTCCTTCTACAGACCCACGGCTGCCCGACACCGGATCCTGCTGGAGGACAAGGCCTTCCCCTCCGACCACGTGAGGACGAGTAGAACCGCTGAACTTTGACCCCTGCTCAAACAGCCAGCTTTGCTGTGGACGAGCCATTTAAAGATTAATTGTTCCGTCACCTCTAAAAAAAACATCTCTGGTTTTATGAAAACCAGATTTGCCTATTTGCTGTCACCTGTTAAAGTGTTTCTTCCCCCTTCCTCCTCAGTACGCCGTCGAGTCCCAGATTCGCCTGCGAGGCTTCGACCCCCGTGACAGCATGTTGCTGCTGGCCCCCCGTCCGGTACTGCAGCCGGACTCCTCCACTAACACTCCGCTAACACCTGGTTAGACTGATCACAGATGAATGGAGCAGAAAAACCAGCAAAAAAACAAATGAAAAATCCAATCTTTCTGGCTTTCTTTTGTCTCTAATCTAATCTATGATCAATAGCTTGACGTCAGTTTAGCTTGATGGCTACAAAGACAGTCGATGATCAGAGTCCTTCCTGAGAAAAAACAGCTTAACCGGTTCTTCAGTTTTTCTTTTCAAAAGATAAACTGCTTCTTCAATCAATGTTGACTGTGTTTGTCAGCGACGCGGGCGTTTGTGTCACCCCAGGGCGAGTTCACGCTGAGGACGGAGGACATCCTGCGGGTCATCGAGGAGCAGGGCGACTCCATCGCCGTGGTGATGCTGAGCGGCGTCCAGTACTACACCGGTCAGCTGTTCCACATGGCCGCCATCACCGCCGCTGCACAGAAGAAGGTGACGGGACAACGTCCTTGGGGACCTTTTACAGCTTTGGAGCCTGTTAAAAATGATAATTGAATAAATTTGCTGTTAATTTAGAAAAACACTGTATTGATTGATGGATTGAGTGATGACTCCCCCTCAGGGCTGCTATGTGGGCTTCGACTGCGCCCACGCGGTGGGGAACAGTGAGCTGCAGCTGCACGACTGGGGCGTGGACTTTGCCTGCTGGTGCTCCTACAAGGTGAGCCAAGCAAAGGGACGCTCTCTCTCTCTCTCTCTCTCTCTCTCTCTCTCTCTCTCTCTCTCTCTCTCTCTCTCTCTCTCTCTCTCTCTCTCTCTCTCTCTCTCCGTCCACCCGTCTGTAGTGCCACGAGGGTGTGTGGCCGTCTGACGCGCCTTCGTCTCCCTCCCTCGCAGTACCTGAACGCCGGTGCGGGGGGGCTGGCTGGGGCCTTCGTCCACCAGAAGCACCAGGACAGCGTCAAGCCTTCGTGAGTGACCTGCAGCGCCACCTTGCAGCCCATACGACAGTTTTAAAACGGTTGTGTGTGTGTATTCCCCGGCATTTTCAGTTTGTTGCTCAGTTCGAACATTATCGCGCAGGTGTGGTCCACATGTGAACAAGACAAACTCTGATGTTTGCTGAGCTCGGTTATTAAACATTAAACCGGGGCGTGTCGTATATGTCAATAATCTCTGTTTGCTGCAGCCTGATTGGATGGTGGGGACACGACCTGAAGACTCGATTCCAGATGAGCAACGGTGAGAACCTGTCTTTGTCTCCAACTAGTGGTCAAGTTCAAGTATTGCATGTACATGTTTTTTTTTCCTGTGTGTGTGTGGTCAGAGCTGGAGCTGCAGCCTGGTGTGAGTGGCTTCAGGTTGTGTAACCAGCCCATCCTGCTGGTCTGCACCCTGCAGGCCAGTCTGGAGGTACGACACACACACACACACACACACACACACACACACACACACACACACACACACAGCAGCTATTTTTTTTAAATGATGCCACACATCCAGTGGATAATTGTCCTGCATCAAACATACGTTTTCAACTCTAATAAGATCCTTCAAAGCCCCAGTGTGTCAGATGTAGCAACACCTACTGGTCAGAGAGCATAACTTCACTCTCCAACCTTATCCTCAGACATTTCTTTTCTCTTCTTCTTCTTCTTCTTCTTCTCTCTTTGTCTCTGCTCCTCTCTACCCCAGGTGTTCAACATGACCAGCATGGCGGCCCTGCGCAGGAAGTCCCGCCTCCTGACGGGCTACCTGGAGCACCTGGTGCAGCACCACTACGGTGAGGATGCCGGCCGGCCGGGCCACCGGCCCACCGTGCACATCATCACGCCCTCTGACCCCGAGCAGCGAGGCTGCCAGCTCTCGCTCTCCTTCTCCATCCACATCAAGAGGGTCTTCGAGGAGCTGGAGAAGCGAGGCGTCGCCGTGAGTACCTGGCTGCGATTGCGGTATTTCTTTTTTTCTGATCATTACTTTGTATTTCAAACGTTGAGTGTGTTTTGTCAGTGTGACATGAGGGAGCCCAGCGTGCTGCGAGTGGCCCCGGTGCCGCTCTACAACTCCTTCGGGGACGTCCACCGCTTCGTGGAGACGCTGGGATCAGCGCTCGCCGCCGCCAGCAACTGATTCCTCTCAGGGCGACGGCAGCGGTGTAGTGGTTTATACTAACCCAGAGTTGTTTGCAACTGACTGCGTATTTTCTAGTTTTTAACGTTGGTGAATGGATTTTAATAAATTTTAATTTTCAATGTGAGAGATTTTAATTTAAATTAAAGTGAAAACTGATTGACGTGTTTGTTTTTTTTTTTTTTGGATAATCTAACACAGTGGTTCCCAAATGGTGGAGTCTCAGGACCCACATGTTTTTCCTTCTCATGAAGTCGCGACCCAAATTTATTCCATAAAAATGAAAAACCAAAATCATTGAATTGAATTGTGTGTCCAGCGAAATAAATGCTCAACATTTATAATCTCTAAATACATATATTTAAAAAATAATACAAATAAAAAGGGCAGACTGCCCGCCAAGCCATGACCCAGTCAAAACAGCAATGCGACTCACTTTTGGGGTCGCGACCCACCGGTTGAGAAACGCTGATCTAATGCCCCCCAAAAGAAGTCCCTTTGATGTTTTATGGAAAAGAAGACGGCCCGGCCGCGCCCCACCCTGCCACTCCCACCAAGGCCCCGCCCCCCTCACTCACCCTCCCACCCAAGCCCCGCCCCTTCCCCTCCCCCCACCCAGCTGACTGTACACAGACTCGCACCAATTAACGGGCGGCCGGCCGCAGTGACGCCGACGTGCCTCTAATATTCCCGCTGTGTTTATGCACTATTACCTTGACGGATGTCGGCGCCACAATTAGATATAATTGGCATATCAATATGCAAAAGCTAAATGGATTAACCTTCTTTAAAACTAACGAGCACCCCCGGACGCCCAGCTGGGGCGACGGAGCAGAATTAGCATTTTGTCGTTCTTTTTCTTTTTTCGGGGGATTGATGTGTGAATAAATAATTGAGGAGTGAGACGACGACGTGTGTGTGTGTGTGTGTGTGTGTCTGCGCGCGCGTGCTGTTGTCTTTCCTTTGGGCCACTTTGGACCAAAACTGTCTGCCGCCTTGAAGAAAAAAAGAATAAAGTTTGAATATGCAGATTTACTGTCCTAATGATGAGTGGTGCGGTCTGGCTGCAGCCGCACGCAGAAATCTGCTCTTTGTTTTTCATGTCGTAATAATTCATTGTGTTGCTCTTTGTTGTCCCCCCCCACCCCCCAGGACATGTAGTTAAAATAGTTGTTCTGCAACATGTGCTGCAACAATCACTCATATTTTTTAAAATTTTTCTTTCTATTCTATTTCTTCACGAGGAACCACTTCCTGGGCTAAATTGCTGCTAAAGTAGCTGCAGCTGTTTTTTTCCCTGTGCTAAATTCGGATGATTGGACTGAACCATGTTGACCCGCCACTGGGGGGGCGACGACAACGATGGGGGAGTCACGTGGTTCCAGATGAATCGTTACCCATTTTGTTAAGTAAAATAGTAATAATCATACTTCCATCATCCTTTAAACCTTTTTTTTCTAACAAGCCTGATTTTTGTGTTTTTTGTGCCGTGTGTGATTCTCCCTCTGCGCGTCCAAACGGATCTCATCGGCCGTAAAGAAGCGCGTCATCGTCCCACATGTTCCGACTTCGCGCTGACCTTTTCACTGTTCATAATGATTACGGTTTGATTTGACCAACTGTGACCCCAGAATCCGTGTGGAAATGATTGGTTGTTCACTGTACATTTTGTGTTATCGTGGGAGACACTTGTGTGTGACGTTGAGCGAAAGAAGGTCTAAAGGTCTAAAATTTCAGTTTTTCTTTTCTTTTTTACTTTCATCATAAATTGAAAATACAAAAGCTGCTCTAGGTGTTGAGGCAGCACCTAACCACCTGACCTGACTCGACCTATCACCTGAAGCCCCTCCCAACTGTCACAGGTGGACCCTCACACGCAGCTTTTGTTCTTGTTAATTGCAGGAAGAAAGGAAAAAACACAACAGCGCAGACACAACAAGTTAGTTTGTGCCTGCGGTGCTCGAAGGTCGTCCCGCTGTCGTCTCACTCAACAGCAGCAGCCTTCATGAATAAGTGACAGAGTTGCAACACAACAGAGTCAAAACAAAACACGAGGGTTTTTTTCTTTTTGCAACCAGACCCCATAACCTTGTTAAGCATCTCCGGCCTCATTTCCATATTAACGAGCCCGTCGCGAACCTTCACGTTCATGAATAATTGACAGGAAGTGAAAATGTTTTGATTGTCGTCACCGGCCGGCCCTCGATTTTAATGCTTCCTGTGTTGCTTCTGAGCTAATTATGAATATGGACATTTATCAGAAATACAACCCCCCCCCAACCTCCCTCCTGTTTGCAGCCCCTGCTCCCAGACAGAGTGGGAGGGGGGAGGAGGGGTGAGGAGGGGGCGGGGTGGCCCTGCTCTAATTAGCTGGCAGCGAATGCTCAATGACCTGCGAGAGACTCTGACGCTGCCGGCAGTTTACCACCGCCATTGTTTGGACGCAGGAGCACGGAACATAACAACCTCAGAGGGAGTAGACAACGCACGCGTGTGCACACACACCTTCAGACACACGTCTTGTCGGAGGCCTGTGCAGCTGGATATGTGTCTGACTTCTGCAGCCCAGAGTGTGACTGGAGCCATCCGCGGTGGATGGAGGCCACGAGCAAACAGGAAGTTACTGAGACACTGCAACCAAGAGCCTGCCCCCCCTCCGGGGAAACACAGAGCCACGACTGGCTGCTGGCCCGTTTCACAGAGCGGCCGTGATATTGAGGAAATGAAGACGACTACTCAAAAAAACAACAAACAAAAAACCTCCACACACACACACACACACACACACACGCGTCCAGGTGGTTCCCAACTTACAGTGCGTACAGGAAGTGAAGGGTTGACTTCCTGCGAGGGCGGCGGTGCCCCTCACCCCACCCAACCCCCCCTTCAGCCTTTCAGCCAATCAGAGGGAACTTTTCACCATCACTTTTTTTGGCCGCTCGTCTCCATGACGCACCTTGACAGGACGAGAGACGACGAGGCGGCGCTGACAGCTGTGTCACCAACACACAAACACGTGTGTGTGTGTGTGTGTGTGTGTGTGTGTGTGTGTATGCTAAATGTGGAGACGACAACAACAGCAAGTGTTTATCTTAACATGTGTGCACACTTTACCCTCTGTCTCTCCTGTGTGTGTGTGTGTGTGTGTTCGTGTGTGTGTTGCGCGGCCTGTCACAGTCCAGTCAGGTCAGAGTATCCTGAAGACACTGTCAGCCGGGATTGATTTCGGGCCGAGCGCTCCTGTAACACAGCCGACCCCCCTCCGGGTGGCGCTACCTTGTCACCCTGCGACACGGATCAGAGGCGAGACGAGACACAAATAGACGGCGAGCCGACCTTGACTGCAGGAGGAGGAGGAGGAGGAGGAGGAGGATGGACAGGAGCTTCGACACATGACAGACACACACACACGCACGCACGCACGCACACACACACACACACACACAGGTCGGTGGACAGAGTTTAGCTTTGCAAATTTACAAATGATCTTTTTTCCCTTTTTACCCCAAAGCAAAAGATGCTAAAGATGATAATAAAAAAAGTTTGCTGTTAAATTGTAAAATTGCACACTAAAATTCACTGTGCCTGGGAACTGAACCCACAACCTGCTGGCCACTGCACCGCCCTGTCCAAGTGAAATCAAACTCCTTCAAAAAGAAATCAATCTGTTTCCCTGCTCCTCCCCTTTTTATTTTATTTTTTTACTTTAATGTGAGCAGGACAAAATGACAAAGGGCCACGCCAAGAGTTTCTTGTCAGATTGAGCACTAAATTTGCCTTTAATAAATAAACATTTTAAAAAAGAAATAATGTGGTTGAAATAACAAAGTAAAAAAACACGTAAACGCGTGTTGCTGACGCAAAACGTCACTTTCGCTCAAAAATTGCAAAGTTTGAATGAAAGAAAGAAAAACAGCGTGAGGTCCGCCTGCCGGAAGGCCACGGCAGTGCCACACTTTGGCCGGCAGAGGGCAGGGCAGCACCACAAAAGTTAGCCTCGTCCTCCGCCGACGAAGTGTCGAGTCTCTCGCACACACAAACGCACATACGCACACCGCAGGTTCGCAGTCGCCGTGACCTTTGACCTCTGCCTGGTGGAGTTAACCGCAGCTGCGTTTGTGCGGTCAGACTCCTCTCGTCTGGCACGTCAGAGCGGAGACATCAAACGCTCCGCTGGCGGCTGCAAAACGCTGATTTTCATCCCCGCCAACTTCAAAGGGACAGTTTTGTTTTTGCTCCAAAGGTTGAGTTTTTGTTCCCCCCAAAATAAAGTTTATTTAAAATAAATCCAAAACAGAAATCTAATTCAGATGAAATTTCAGTAAAATGAATTAGAACAAAGGCTTGTTTCAAATTCCAACATTTCTAACCGCCAGTTTTTTATGTTAGTGCAGATGGACCTTTTTTTCTAATGATTCTCAGGGTTCAAAGCGGATGAAATTGTATTATAGCATTTTTTTTTTACATACTTCTGCCACAAAAAAAAATGCAAAAAATGAATCAGTTTCCACCCCCCCGAAAAAAATCTTAAAATCTTATTTTAAGCCACGAAGAATCATTGTTTTCACAACAAAAGCAACAACTTTTAGCTTTATTTGTATAAATCAAATCTTTAAATATAGTTTTCAGATAATAAAGACAAATATTGAATCATTTCCTTTCACTCAAACTCAATGATTGAAAAGGTCGCCGCTGAGAGAAAAATCCGTCCCCAGACCATTTCAGACTTCACAGCATTGTAACCTCTGATGCTCACTATTTGCCGTTTGTCTAAAGTCTCTTTCTTTAGACAGGGAGCCGTGGTGGCTGGTCGTGACAGGAAGTGATGTCATCACATCCCGACGACCCCACCCAGCACGTCGGACGAGGCCTCGTAGCATTCTCCTGCCTGGAACACATCAGGTGATCCTACTAGACACACACACACACACACGCACACACACACACACACACACACACACACACACACACACACACACACACACACTCACACACGCAGAGTGGCGAGGCCCAGCTGGGCGAGCGAGCTGCTCTCCCTCTCTCTCTCCGCTTGGTTTTGGATCCCTGAGGGACGCTGCCGAGGATCCATGCCAGAGCGCGCGTATGTGTGTGTGCGTGTGTGTGTGTGTGTGTGTGAGTGTGTGGCAAACACACTGTATGCAAATTCCAATATTACAATTAGAGAAATATTGTATTTTTAAAAAGGGCTTTAAAAATAATGATATTGTATTGTTGACTTGTGAGCAGGATAAATATTCATCATGACTCAGTGGGTTTATTTATCTATCTATTCATTTATTTCCAGGACAAATGAAGAAATCCTGTTGCTCACTCGGAAATGTAAATATTTTGCTCATCAGTATGTATATATATATATATATATATATATATATATGTATATATATATATATATATATATACACACACACACACACACATATATATATATACACATATACATTAATATGTATATATGTATATAAATATATATTTTTTTTAAATATCGGAACGGCAACAATAAACCAAATCGGGGGAAAAACGGGACAGAATCATTTTGCTCCTTGTTTGTGAGAAGAAGATCTGAAGGTGATGAGCACTAAACACTAACACAACACACACAGTCACCCACACTCTCTCTCTCTCTCTCTCTCTCAACACACACACACACACACACACACACACACACACACACACACACACACACACACACACACACACACACACAGACTCTATGATTGACGATGAAGCTGCAGGATCGAGACGTGAGCACAACCACAGTCAGATAATAACAAATATTCCCCCCGACTGTATTTTATACCAATTTCATACCCTCATTTCTCTTGTTTTTCTTTTTTTTTTCTTTTTTAAATTAAAAGATGTTTCCAATGCAACAGAATGTCACAGGCACTTCAACACTGTTGAACGCAGCAACCGCAGCAGAGTGAAAAAACACTGTTTCTGTTCGTGCACCTCCGCGACTGACGGAGGAAGAAGAATTCCTGCCTCCAAGTTCCCGGCACACGTCGTAGGTAAATGTGATCATTTCATTTTAACCAAAATTTTCTGACAGCCTTTTTAATTTGAATGAAGGTCTGAAAAAAATATCAAAAAACAAAACAAAACAGAAAAAAAACTGCAGGAATAGGTGAAAATCCTGTGTATTTACTGACATTTCTTGACAAGTCATCCAGTCAAGGTTAATAAATTGATTTATTGTTGGAAGGATTTATTCATGTTACCCCCCCACCTCCCCAAAAAAATTAAAAACACAAATTGATATAATATATATAACCCACAAGGATACACCAGACTTTTAAAAAATGCAATTGATTTTAAAAAACATGAAAAATTGCTTCAAATTCAACATTTTAGGGGAAGTGGAGCCGACGGAAACTGCAGGTGTTTTCCACTGAATTGTGATGATATTTGATTTTGGGCCGGAATTATTTTTGATTATTGGCTGATCAGGATTGGAAAAATGTTTTCCTTCTTCCTCCTCCTCCTTCTCCTCCTCCTCCACCTCCTCCCCCTCTACTCCTCTTTCTGGACAAACTTGACAGATGCAAACACTTTTAATTGCTCGTGAATCCCGGTGCCCCCCGCGCCTCTCGAACAAACTTCTCTCCCGCTTCCTTCTTTTTCTTTTCTTTTTTTTTTAAAATCATTTTTTTTCTCCCTGTTTCTCCTCCTCTTCCTCGGAGCTGCGACTTTCTCCTCCTCTGCCTCTTCTGGCTCCCACAACTTTGTTCCATTTCTCTCATTCGCCAGCGTAATTACGGCTTTATGGCGTTGAGCTCGGGCACGCTGCAGTTATTTCTCCTCCTCCTCCTCCTCCTCCTCCTCCCATCTCTTCTTCTTCTCCTCCTTTTTTGTCTTTTTTTGCTCTCATTAATAATTCACAGAGAGAGAATGGGGGGAATTTTAGTGCAATTTGCAGCCGCTGAATCCCAGTTATTGTTTTTTTTCCCTTTCTTTCTCTTTTTTTTTTTCTTTCTCTGGGTGTTGCACAGAAGAAGAAGAAGAAATCCTCGGACCGAGGCTTTGTAGTCTTGGATGTAATTTGCCGCCGTCTCTCTGACAGGCCACACATCATTAGTGGGGGCTGCTGGGCCGCTGGGCGGCGGTGGCGGCGGTGGCGTTCCCGTCCAGCCAGTCAGACGCAGTGTCCTCACGTGTCGCTCCGCCGCCGCCGCCGCCGCCTTAATGCTTCCCGATGCTGTTTGTTCATATTTATGCCTCATCACTTGCCATGTTTTATTCCGTGTGTTTGCTCTTCGGACCAGGCAGCCGCTGAATTATTCACGTCTGGGGCCGCCGCCGCTGCCACCGCCACCAAAACGCTAATGTGACAAAAAGAGGCGATGGGGGGGAAAACTTTCGCTTGCCTCTTTCTCTTTTCTTTCTCTTTCTCTTTCTGTATCTGCTGCACAGATTGGATGTGTTCCAGCGCCACCTGGTGGTGGTGGTGATGGAGGAGGAGGTGGTGTTGACCCGGAAAAAACCTGGTGGGAACGGAAAAAAGGATACTTTGATAAGTACTTACCATACTTTGATAAGGTTGTTGGTCTTAATTGATCTAAATTTCTGAATTAATGATTTCAATTTTGATCTTGATCTAAAAAACGTAAGGACGTGCGGCGTCTTTATAGGTGTTGCAGTCGTGTTTTCTGCTGAATTCAGGTAATCGATGTTCTAAATCATGCTCTGCAATGCCCACATGGTTTCCCTTGGTGTTTAACCTCAAGCGTGCTTGCTAGCACATTTACCAACCTGAGTCATGTGACTTGTCCATTGATTCGTTTGTAGAGGCGCGTGGCTAGCTTTGCGCGCCATTCAGTTAAACTTTGCTGCTCATCACAGGGGGGCGCTGAACCGCCACTCGCTCACCCACCAATCTTAAAAACCAGCAGCTGCTGCTGACTGTCTCCACTGGAGGTGCACTTGGGCAACGTGATTGGCAATGCTGTTCCGTCCAATCAGCTTCCGGGATGCTTGGGCTGCTAACCTTTTGTCCAAAAAAATCTCTGTTACTTCAAAGATCCCTGGATTTTATTTAACGTTTAAATTGGCGGGTGTGTTTTTGAAGATGGTCCACCGCCGACGTCCAGTTGAAGTGGAGTTTGTCTTCAGAATTAAAAGCTAAATTCTCGCCATCTGTTTCCTGTCTTGGACTATGAGAAGAATGTTGAGCCTTGGCCAGAGAACTTTCTTTCTCTCCTCTCTTCTCTTCTCCTCTCTCTCTGTCTGTACATCCTGCTCCCTTCCTGCCAGCAGGAACTACTTTGAGGTGGCGTGTGTGTGTGTGTGTGTGTGTGTGTGCGTGTGCTCACTCACTCGACGCTCGGTGACCATCAGAGACACCAGTCCGGTGGCGTTCCGGCGGCGTTCCCGTAGGGAACAAACAACAACAACAACAACAAGCAGCAGAAGAAGTAGCGATAACATATCAAAACGCCTCTCTTTTTCTCCCCCCTCCTCCTCCCCCCTGACCTATTTGGAGTCAGAGTATCTCATGACGGCGGAGTTTAGGGCTCTTTAATGCCGGGTGACGCGGCCGCTGTCCCCGCAGCGCCGGCCGTCTCCGTGGCTGGCGTCTTGGCTGAGGGAGGCAGGCGGAGCGAGGGAGCCGCGGGGAAGGAGAGATTGTCAGGCCGCATTTCTCCTCCGCTCGCCAGCCCTTCCTCGGCAGCCGCGTCAGCGTGCGTGTGTGTGTTTGTGTGTTTACGTGTGCGTACATAAGGCCCCCCCCTCCTGCCTCCCTCCCTTCTCTATTTCAGCGTTGAGGATTTAAGGAGGAAATAAGAAGGGAGGAGCAGGTCAGGTGTAGCCAGTGGAGGAGAAGGGCGCCACCTTCTGACCTGCAGGCTGCAGGCTGCAGGTTCCCGCTGTCACCTTCCCAACAACGTGGCCGCAAAACAAGCTGCTGCTGCTGCTGCTGTGAAACTCACTCATGCGTTTCACTGCTGCAGGAGGAGGAGGAGGAGGAGGAGGAGGAGGAGGAGCTGACCCGACGGGCTGCTGTTTGGTGTCATCTTCTGAGGGTGGGTTGTGTTTGGCTGCAGGAGGAAGAGGAGGAGGAGGAGGCAGGATGGAGGAGGAGGTGGAGGTAGAGAAGGAGAGGGAGGAGGAAGGGGAGGAGGTAAAGGAGAAGGAGGATAAGGAGGAGGAAGAAGATGATGAAGAGGAGGAGGAGAAGGAAGAGAAAGAGGAGCAGGAGGTGGAGGAGAAGGAAGAAAAGGTGGAGGAGGAAGAAATGGAGGCTGGGGGGGGGTGAAAGTCCCAGTGATGTCACATCCTGAAGGAGGTGCTATGCATTTGACCTGGGGGAGCGGTGGGCAGCAGCGGTAGGCAGCAGCGGTAGGCAGCAGCAGTGGGCAGCAGCGGTAGGCAGCAGCGGTAGGCAGCAGCGGTAGGTAGCAGCACTGGGCAGCAGCAGTGGGCAGCAGCGGTGGGCAGCAGCAGTGGGCAGCAGCGGTGGGCAGCAGCGGTGGGCAGCAGCGGTGGGCAGCAGCGGTAGGTAGCAGCGGTGGGCAGCAGCGGTAGGCAGCAGCACTGGGCAGCAGCAGTGGGCAGCAGCGGTGGGCAGCAGCGGCAGCACAGCGGTAGGCAGCAGCAGGTGCAGCAGCAGCAGCGGTGGGCAGCACTGGGCAGCAGCAGTGGGCAGCAGTGGTAGGCAGCAGCACTGGGCAGCAGCAGTGGGCAGCAGCGGTGGGCAGCAGCAGTGGGCAGCAGCAGTGGGCAGCAGCAGTGGGCAGCAGCGGTAGGTAGCAGCGCTGCCGCGCCCAGCATTCAGAGGGTGATCTAACCCCCCAGTTCCAACAGTAAACACTGAGTGCCGAGCAAGGAGGCAATGGGAACCCACAACCTACCAGTCTCAGGGCGGACACTCTACCACTGGTCCACTGAGCCGGTGTGGATGGAGGATGGAGGAGGGGGAAGAGGAGGAAGAGGAGGAGAAGGAGGGAAGCAGGTGGCAGCAGATCTTCAGACCTCCTGCTAGACGGCTCCGCAGTTCAAACCCGTCATGACACGACCCGTTCATCTGCTGCTCAACTATGTCACACAGCTGAAATCATCCCCAGAGTAAATACACACACACTAAATCTTCAACTAAACGGGTGAGTGAATGGAGAAAAAAATGTAAAGGCTGATGGGGGCAATCAAAACTGCAATAAAGTCTTTAAAGAAACAGAAAGGATTCTGGGAATGACTCCCAAAAATGAAATCCATCTCTGAATTAGAAAATATATATATTGGCCTATTCTTTTGAACTGAACAAGCAGGCAATATGAGAACAGAAAGTAACAGCATTCAAGCAACGCCACCCAAAACAAAGAACTGACAGATTTTCTGAAATTTTTAATGTTTCTTCTGACATCAATACAGCCAATCACAACTCCTGAATTGATGCATTTTTTTCATTTTCAGGGATTTCGAAGGTCATGACCCCGCATCTTCTTGATGTCATGTGAGCTACCTCAAATCCCATTGGGTTAAAATTCACGCTGTTACCCAAACCTTTTGTTCCCTTCTTCTTCTGCGTCTTCAATCTGCTTCTATCCGCCCTTTAATCACAACCTCGGCAAAAAAGGAAAAGAATAAAAGAGAGCTGGTGTTGTAACTGAGGTGGCGACACATTAGAGGCGTCTGTGTGTGGCGGCAGTGGTAGCAGATAAGGGTGGTGGTGGTGGTGGTGGTGGGGGGGTCGAGCCCCTCCCCTCCCCTCCCACTGACACCCCGCATCCTGCAGGAAACGGGGAGTTTCCCCCAATCAAAAGTTCCATTAACCTGCAGCGCCGGGAGCTAATTGAGAGCAGGAGAGGGTGAGGCGTATCGCAGCAGCGGGACGTCACGCCGCAGACGTATTTGTAATTATCGGGGAGGAGGAGGAGGAGAACAAGAGGAAGACGAAGAAGAAGAAGAAGAAAAAAAAAAACACTGCACAACACAACAGGCCAGCTGGTGGCCAGGGAAGGGGGTGCGCGGGACAATGAGGGGAAGCTGCGGCCTCGATAACCCCGATCATGTTTCTGGGTTTTAAGTCAAATCTGCATTTGTGTGTGTTTTTTTGAAGATTTACGATTCGCCGCCGCCTCACTCGCAGCTTCATTATGTCGCCGCGGTTGCGTCTCTCTTATCTCCTCCTAAAGGGGGGGGGTAGATATTCTAATCTGGTGCACATCCCCCCACCCCGCACCAACCAACAGCCTTAAGCCCTGGTGCGGAGAGTGGGCCAACTTTTGTTCCCTGTAATCCCCGCAGCCCCGGCTGCCGGAGGGGAGGAGGTCACGTTTGTCAAAAAATGTGGCAAAGTGAAGATTTTTTTTATGCACTCCCGCCCGCCCCCCCATCCCCCGATGCCGCTCGCCGCTTGTCGGCGGCGGCTTAATTTGGAATTAAAAAAATCGCAACGCGATTCCCAACTTTAGATCTGAGCGTGAGCCGTAAACAAGTGTGAAATTGAACGTCTCTCACGCGGTGGCTGCAGCCGGGGAAGACGAGACCAGACCGGAATCCAGCCGCCCCGCATTACAGCCAAGCCGGCGGAGTCGGCGGTTTGTGTGTGTGTGTGTGTGGGGGGGGGCGGTGGGCGGGGGCATGCTCTAGCTAAGTCGCACAAACACAAAGCCAATTTATTTCTTTGTAAATGCCGCTACGAAAGCTCGAGAAAATCTGCTTCTGCTCTGCGAACGCCAAAGTGGTGCAGTTCCTCCAGTTGGGAGCAGCAGCAGAGGGCGCTGTGTTGGCCTTTTGCTGTCAAATTCTTTTTTTCTCGTTGGTCTCCGAGTCTGACCTCAGGTCAGGCCAGTCTGATGCTGACAATAAGAAATCCTCCACAAATAAACTTGCAAGCGGCGATAGAATGAGGTCAATCAACATACTTGCAAAGGTCAGAGGTCGTGACACACACACACACACACACACACACACACACACACACACACACACACACATACATGCGTTTCGAATCAGTGGTTCAGTCTATCCACGGAGGCTAATTCGATGCAGTAAGGGATCATCCATCGACGAATCTCGAATATATTTGATGTGTTTTGATGGAGATTTTAGCCTCACAAAACTTTTTCTTTTCCTTTTTTTGTAAAACTACTGAACGCCCGCTACACTCGCACGGACTTGCCAAGAAGCCGCGACCTCCCCGGTGCCGCTGAGCGCAAGTCGGCGGCGCCGTCTTGAAAGCAGCTTAAACCAAAACTTCCAGTGACCCCGGAGGTCGCGGCGGGAGCGGCTCATCTATCGGCCAAGCCGACAGCCGGACCAGGGGAGCATCCAACGCCACCCCGACTCAACTCGTCCCGCCCGCCCACCCCACCCCCGTCTCCCAACCCCCCCGCAGGATGACGGATGGAACGCGGCCGGAAACGAGCGCCTTTATCGGGCCGCATTACCAGCCAGCAGCCGAAGCAGACAGGCCAGATTTTTATCCCACTGTATTGGATTTAGTAATTTCCTTTTTCCAAGACGAATGGATTGAGATACCGCATGTTGGGGGTGGGGGAGTGGGATGTTTGGAGAGAAGGTGGGGGGCGGTGGGTTGGGGGTGTTATTACTTATGATCCACTCAGTAGTTTTTTTACCCCGACGTTGGCTGGACGGTTGTTTATGCTGGTCGAGAAAAGTCGATTTTTAAAAAAATGAAATTTCACATCAGGTGAGTTTCAGAGGTCGGTACCGTGTTGTGTTGTTGTACTCGAGATTTGGTCTTAGTCTCAAGTCCATTTTATAAGTCTTGTCTCGGCCTCGGAGGTATTTTTACTCTGCCTTGTCTCGGTCTCGGCCTGGGCAGCTTCAAGGCTTTTGATCAAGACCAGTCGAGACTCAGCGAACACTGCAATGACAGATAATAACAGAAAAGAAAGCGTGTGTTTAACCAACAACTTTAAGAGTTTTCACAACCACCACGACTGACATGAATGTATTTTTAGTGTTTAGCTCAGACATGAAAGGTTTTTATGCATTTTGTTAATGCTTGGTTTGCCATGATTTTAAGTTAGATGGTTCAATTTCGTTTACTTTCTAAAGCTGTTTTTTGAAAATGGTTTTAAAATAGTTGGCAAAGCAGCCAAATGTTAAAGAAAAATATGCAAATATACCTGGCTGAAAAGATCTGCGAGCTGGCCGCTCAGCCTCTCTGCAAATCCACGTGTGTGTGTTGCCAAGACACACACACACACACACACACACACACACACACACACACCCACACACACACAGATTTGGGAGCTGTCAGGTAATTTCACACCCTCACATGTTTCGCAGTTGGCTGGCGGCCCCCCTGAGGAGCAAGCTCATTACCTGCAGGACGCACCTTCTGCTGTAGTTAAACACAAGTGGGGGGGAATCGGTGACATCACGGTAGGGGTGAGGGGAGGGGGGCGTGGTGGTTAAGGAAGGGGGGTGAGGGTAGTGTGAGGGAGCGGAAGGAAGGCGCGGCGACAGACCTTCAGGCCGAGCGAGCGTCTTAAACGGACGCTCACCTTCACGCAACGGCCAACCAGCAGGTCCGGAGGGGAGGTGGGGGGCCAGGAGGGAGGGGGGGTGAAGAGGGGAGAGGGTGTCAGGGTTCAGGCCCAAATCCCGCCCCGCCAGCTGTTTTTCTCTCCCGTCCCTCTTGTGCTCGCTGCCTCTGCCCTCCATCGTCACCCCTGCGCGCTCCCCCTCCCTCCCCCCTCCCTGCCCCTACACCCCCCCCGCCGCCCCCTACTCCCCTGCCGAGCCCGAGCTGTCAAACCTGGGGGGCGTCCGACCTGCCAGCACGCATCTGGCTGACAGGCGACTGGGAAGGTGCACTGCGAGCGCACGTCACAATCAATAACCCCCGCTGAGAGCGACGGACCCCCCCCCCCCACCAAATCACCTCTGAATGGGTTTATTTTAGTCTGCGGCGAGGGGGGGGCAGGGGGGTTGGGGGGGGTGTCGGCTTGTCACCTAACAACACGCTCGCTCCGGGTGTTTGTGGACTTTGTGTTTTGAGAAAATACATATGCGCCGTGTGCAGGCGTGCGTGAACAGAGAGGCCCCGGCTCGCCGCCGCCGCCGCCGCCGCTGCTGAGGTGAGGCCGTAAACTGCAGGTCACAAGGCCGGATTTTCCAGCAGGATGCTGTAATATAATATATTATAATACATATTTAATGTATTTCATGTATATATATATATATATATGTATTGTGCATACTGTATATTTGGTCCTCCTCCTTCTTAAGTGATTTTATTCTATTTTTTCAATGCTAAAAATGCAGATTGGAAACGCTTGTGTGGAACTTGTTCAGAAGAAATATAACATTAATGGGACTTGTTTGTGGATTTTAGCTCTCCGCTTTATGCCACGTGACCCTGCACTCACGACCTCCCCCTACCTCCCCGCGGCAGATGTCCATCACGTAATTTAGGTCAGGTGAAGAGACAGAGGAAGAGTGTCATTTATTCAGCGGCTAAAACGCGAACTGCATGATCCTTTAAATGCCACTGGCCTGTCGGTGTTAACAACCAAACCCAAAGTTACTGTGGCAATTCTGCTGTTATGTTGATGTTGGGTGCTGTTAAGTGCAGATGTTGTCTAAGTTCCTACCTGTTACGATACCTGAATGCACCTTGAGAGTTGGGCTAGGCATGCCAATGGCTAAGAGGAGAGAGGGGGCGGGACAGAGGTGAGAAGGTGAAGAAGACTGTGGTGTGTGTTCACGCACGTGAGGCCCCGGTGTGTGAGAGAGTGAGAGCAGCCAAACTATTCTGTGCCTTTTTTCGGGTTCTGTTGGTTACGGCCGACAATAACCGGAGTTGAGCAATGAAGGACATCGCTGGTAAACTGTCGTCTTCCTTCCACCGTCCGGCTGGACGCTACATTACGTTTGTCACGAGCGGGCAAGGTGACGTAACGCTTTTGGTGCGTATTCGCGCCTTTTGTTGTTAGCTTGTGTTGTTAAAGTGCACCCCCCGCCCAAACCTTCGTCCCGTTGGCTAAACACTTTTTAATCGGGGGGAAGAGAGAGGGAAGAGAGGGGAATTCAAGTGTCAAACTCATAATAAAGGACGGTAGTTAGTTACAATGTTAGCATATTTTTGAACATTCATATACATTGACGCTGTATTGTTCATATACCCAGCTATATAGAATAGAATAGAATGCCTTCATTAATCCCACATTGGGGAAATTTGCATTATTACAGCAACAGTACATTGTGCAAAAAGATGGAAAATTATGTTAAAAGACATAAAAAAAATGATGTATTTATAGAGGAAGAAAGGAAAAAAACAAGATACATATTATGAACAGTTGGATTATTTGCAGTTATCTGCATAGCATATGGCAATTTACAATTATATAGGTATATATACATTTTTCCTCACATGTTTTTAATCCCTTTTAGCATCTTTGCCTCCAGTGAGGACTGACTTCCTGGAGGCTTTGTCAAATACGCTCGTTAAAATCGTTGTGGATGGAGTTGAAATTCAAGGTAAAAAACTACCTACAGCGCCTCCATTCTCTCTTTCTTTTTTCTTCTTCCAACGCCTCCCACAATATTTTTCAAATCCTGTCCTGCTGTTGGCCTCGTCGCTCTCTGTTCTCTCTCTGATACATGGTTCTCCTAAATCTGATGACTCTGCAGCCATGTTCCATCAGGTAAACTGGCCACAGCTGCTATCTATAATGTGTGTGTGTGTGTGTGTGTGTGTGTGTGTGTGTGTGTGTGTGTGTGAGAGAGAGAAACTGCATCCTCCAGACTCGCTTCTCATGCAGTGATCCCCTCAATCTGTGAAGTTGCCTTGAAATAATCGGTTTCTGCTCCTGTTTCATTGAAAATAAGACATTTTTTTCCTTCCAGACCTCTTGTGGACCTGGCGCAGTCCAGCTCCAGCATCTCCCCCGCTCAGCTCGTCTGAACAGCTAGGACCATGCAATTATAATTACTGTTATTTTTTATTTTTCATGCTTTACGGACTCGTGTGTGTTTCTGAGGTAACCTCTGAAGACAAGAGAGAGCCACGGGGCCTTTCTGTGACTGTGTGGTGTATTGTTTTGTCTGCAGTGTAGACTGATCCTTTTTTCTTTAAAAAAAAAAATAAAAAAAATAAAAAAATGTTGCGTACAAAGAGAAATTTAAAATGACGCGGCAGCCGACCACCAGCCAAAGTCCTGCCTCGAGAAGCGCCCGGCACTCCAGGCAGGACGGCTTTTCCTCTGGCCAGTGACGGCCCGTGTCACATCACAGGCCAGATTATAAATATATTTAAAATAAAAGCTACACACACACTGCTGGCCCCTGATGGTAAACACGTTCCTGTCTCCTCTTCAAGAGACGATGAGTGGAGGTATCAAAGCGGGTTAATTTGCCCGGTTTGCACAATCTGTCAGCACGTCGGCTTAAATTGGACGTGATGCTTCCAAAAGCCACTACCGGCCGTCTCTACCCCACACACACACACACACACACACACACACACACCTCATAAACATCAGTTACTCTCTGCTTCTCTTAAAAAAATAAAAATAAAAACAAAATGAATGAGGTGTGTGTTCTGTGGTGTTGGCTAAACCTGTTGTGCACAAATAAGTTGTTGTGAAGGGAGAATGTCAGTCATGAGTATTCACATATATATATGTATATATATATATATATATATATATATATTTTCCTCACTCTTCCACTAAAAGTAAAATAAATAAATAAATAAAAATTCAAAAACTTTCCCTCCTTGGGGATGGACTTCCTGTCTCAGAGACAACTCAATAGATCTGCAGTTTGACCTTCATATTTGTCTGCAAGTAAAGATTTTCTTCTTTTAAAAAAAAAAAAAAAATTATTCACACACACACACACACACATTCACACACACACACACACACACACACACGTAGCTTAGCATGATTTTGCGATGTCCTCTCTACCTAAGAAGCTTCCCTTTTAAAACTGTTAAATCATCATACCAAAGTCATGTCACGATGAAATATTGTATTATATTTAAATATTTTCAAGGATTTATTTTTTCTGAGTTAATTTGAATTCATTCAGTTTATTTTTTTTCATAAAATGTTCCTCCATAGTCACCACACTTTTTCATTGTTTTGCTCAGTGGAATGAATGATGTTCCAAGACTGGTTTCCTGGATTTACTGTGTGAATTCCAGTAGATTTGCTTAGTCCAGTCAGCATTTGTCCGGGCCAATGGCTCTCTATTGGTGGAGGCGGAGCCACAGGCCAGGGCTTAATAGTACACACAGGGGCTTAATTAAAGTCAGATGAGTTTTTTGTTAAGTTTCCTCAAACGATGATTAAAGCGACTCTGCTGCGTATCTGTGGGACTGTTTAGAATTTGTTCTGACCTTGTACAAATGATTTTGGACGCCTCTCTCAATCACACATTCTCATGTTTTGTTTTTTTTTTCTCTCTCTGTACAATTTTTCCTGATGTTGAGCTCCATGCGAGGACGGAGGGCAGCGAGAACACACAGTTTATGCTCCGCAGCTCGAGTGTTTCGCTGCTAACGATGCCACGCGTGAAGGGAAGTGATGAGAGATGAACGGGTGGAGTGTGTGTGTGTGTGTGTGTGTGTGTGTGAGGGGTGGGGGAGGCGTGCATGCATTTGTCCGTTCCGGAGACGTTTAAAGAATGTGATCGTGACGGGAGAGAAGAGGTCTGAAGCGGTCGGGATCCTCCGATTCGGCCAATAAAACGCTCCCGTCGGCGGCCTGTGTGAAATATTGCAGCGTCCCCCCGTATTGTTGCGCCGCATATTGTTTACCTCTCGGCGCTCTCGGCGCTCTTCGGCGTTGCGCGGCCACCTGTCACCGGCCCCCTCATTTGTAACGTCGGCGCGCCTCCTCGGGGCTCCTTCCAAACAATGAAAACGCTCTGTTATATTTACACCCAAAGCAAATCTAAATATTTGAGCGCAGCGCTTTAATGGCGGCTGCGTTCCATCATAATCGTACACAACCCCCCCCCTCGATTGTTACCTCGGACCCCGGGCGGGCGAGCGGCCGCGCGCCTATTTACTTCTTGGGTCGGGTCGAGTCGTGAGTGACATCGAGCGGCGCCGAGCCATATTAGTGAGCTCAGACCTGAGGCGCTCCAGCTGAACCACTCCGGACCCCTGAATCCTGTTTATATTTGCTAAAGAGGTGCGTTTTGTAAGTGCCGCTGGGTGAAATATGTCGTGACCCCCGCCGGTATCCCAGCATGCACCTTGGGCTGCAGGCTGGAAACACTTCGGTTCAACTTGGGGACAGTGCTCACCGCCGAATCTGCTCCTCACGACTTATAATTCATGGAATTACGAACGGCTAATGAATCATTTACAACAAGAGGTTTCTTTTTAATTTGAGCACAAAATAAAATAGCTGGTTTTTAAATCTCAAGGACCCGAAATTTCACTCTTTGTGCTTCTAATCGTGATATTTCTAAATTCACAATTTTTCTCTTCTTTAACGTCGTTCTGCTTGTTCGTAAAATGTTTCATTTTGTTTGCGTGTCAGTTTTTTAGGTCTGTGGAAACGTGTCTTCTCTCCAGTGTGACTTGGAACCGGATGGAACTTTGCCTCTTTGGAGCTCCTCCAGTGATGCAAACTTCTCACTAATATAAAAAAAGAAAACGAAAACGCTTAAACAGATTACACAGTTTAAAAAAAGGTGCTTTGAAAACATCAAATTGCGTCTTAAAAGAGTAATCACGACTCGTAATCATCCTGCCCAAAGTGACATATTTATCATTAGCGCAGCCCCCCTGCCCCACCACCCCCTCCTTTTTTTCTCTCTCTTTTTGCTCAGCGGCAGCAGCGCCTGATTCTGATTGGCGGGATAATTCCCTGTATAGCGCTTGACCAAGTGACGCGTTCCGCTCTAACCCAGCCTGGACCGAGCCGAGCCATGTAAAAAAAAAGAAGAAGCAATTTTCAGATTATCATGTTGTGATCTGCACGCGCGTTTCCTCTCTCTCTCTCTCTGTCTCTCTCTCACACACACACACACGCACGCACGCACGCACGCAACACTCAGAGTTTTACGGGTGCCTGGTGTCGGCGCTAATCCTTCCGACTGGCGTCTCGATGGCGTCCATATGCAACTTTAATTTGCACACTTGAAGTCAATGGAAAAAAAGAAGAGCGGTGGTGGGGGGATAAAGATAGCTTGTGAAGATGATGTTGGCAGCTGAGATCTGAGCAGCAGCAGAAGAAGAAAAAAAGAGAAAGAACGGAGAAGAGGAGCATCTTTGCAGCTAATTTGCTGCTATTATTGCTGCCGCTGTCGCCGCTAACGAGATAAACACTTTCTGTCAGTCGCCGCGTCTTCCCAGAAAAGAGATCTCCTTTGAAGAGAAGAAAAGGAAAAGAGGGTGCGTGGGTGGATGGATGGATGGATGGATGGATGGATGGGTGGGTGGGTGGATGGATGTGTGGGTGGATAGATGGATGGATGTGTGGGTGGATGAATGGATGGATGGATGGATGGATGGATTGGTGGCTGGATGGATGAATTGGTGAATGGATGGATGGATGGATGGATGGATGGGTGGGTGGATGGATGGATGGGTGGATGGATGGATGGATGGATGGATGGATGGATTGGTGGCTGGATGGATGCATTGGTGGCTGGATGGATGCATTGGTGAATGGATGGATGGATGGATGGGTGGATGGATGGATGGATGCATTGGTGGCTGGATGGATGCATTGGTGAATGGATGGATGGATGGACGGGTGGATGGATGGATGCATTGGTGGCTGGATGGATGCATTGGTAGATAGATGGATTTTTTTTCTTTCCTTTCGCAGTGGTTTCTTCCTCTGGTGCTGCTGCTGTGAGGGTAAAAAAAACAAGTTGAGTTACGAGAGCCGCTCGCTCGCTCGCTCTCTGTCCAAGAGCCTGCGGCCTTCCTGTTTATTAGAGAGGCGGCGGTGGTGGCGGCGGTGGTCCAGGTGGGGGGGCGAGGTGGGCTCCTTCTTCGCACCCCCTCCCCCCTGTCCAGCTGAGCATGTGTAAACATTTGTCCGGGGAGCCGCGGTGAAAGTGGCCCGCTGTTTCTTTTTCTATTTTTTCATTCTTTTTTCTTCCCTCCTCTTCTCCTCTTTCCTGCCCATTGTTTTGAATGAGGAGCGGCGCTCTGGAAAACATTGGCGGCGCTCCGCAGGGCCGCCGCCGCTGCCGCCCGCCGAGAGCTTTGTATATCTCTGTTGACAAAATATTTCTGTCTTATGGCGTGTGTGTACACGGACTGGTGTAAACTGCAGGGGGAGCGGCTGAGACTGGCGGGAATCGGAGAAAAGTGTTCTTTTTTTGTGTTTTTACTTGCTGAAGGGTTGGGTGGATGGGGGGGGGGTGGAGGAAAAAAAATGGTACCTTTGTGTCGGGATCTCGGATACTTAAAAAGTGCCTTTTTAACACGTGACGAAGCTAACAAACAAAAGTTTCCTTCCTTCGCCGTTGCCGTGATGATTCTTTATTGTGATCCTTTAATCATTTTTCGTGGATAAACCCCCCTTTTTTTTGACTTCCGCATTAGAGGACGCAGTAGAGCCTGTAGCACTTCCGCCATGCCGCTGTACCTCCCATGATGCACCAGGACACAAAATTATTGCCCAGCCATATTGCCTGTGCGGTGTCCACTTCTTGTAATACATCCACGGCAACAATCACGCCGAACAAACGTGAACAACATCTTGAAGCTCCTTCAAAAGTAGCCCCCAACAACTCCATCCTCATGTCCCTCCCTAGCCCCGCCCCCCAACCACTTCAATGATCATCTTTAGGCAGAGTGACTTCGGTGGCGCTCGCTGTTTGTGTCAACACGATGCCGAACGGAACTCGGAGCTCCTCGGCCTCAGACGGCGGCGGCAGTGGCGAGGGGGGGTGGAGGGAGGGAAGGAGGCGGGGTCACGGCAGACAGGAGCGTCAGCTTTGGGGATGGCTGTGGGGGAGGGGAGTTTGTTGGTGGGGGGCAGGGGGCATGGGCAGCAGTTGGAGCGTCACCACTATGCAGACGTGTCTGCGGGGGCTGGCGCTGCACTCTGACACCGGCAGCACGCCCCCCGCAGGCCGCTCACCGTCAGCGCGGTCTGGGAGCAGGATCCAAGCCAGGGGTCAGAGGTCGGCTGTATGTCCTAAAAGCAAACTGTAACCTACTTTTACCCACCACCCCGCTCCGCCACCGCACGCACACACACACACACACACACGCACGGACGCACATGCACACACACACACACACACACACACACAGTTAGACCTGACATGCGTGTGTGTTTGCAAAGTCAAAAGGCCAAAAAAAGAGAGAAAGTTTTTGGGCGTCTCACCAAAAGTTGCCGTTGGTTTTTGAGTGTGGGAGGCTCGGACCCCCCCAGGGCGCAGCGCGGCTGTCGTTATCATAGTGCCGGCAAACTGGGGGGGAAATTCTATAAATATATATAATATTTATATACGTTTCGCAGTTCAGCAAGACGGATTCGATTTCTTTTTCATGCCGCTTTGCAGCGAGAGGCTGAAGGTGTTTGAAGAAAGGGACACGTCTGTTCTCCACAAGTCAATACTGCAACATTTTCCCATCATGCAATTGTTTGGAAGTCCTGGAAGGGATTTCCGTATAACCGCTGTGGTCATAAAATGTGTGACTTTTCAGAGAGAATTTCGGCAAAAAAAATAACGCGAAGGTTCACAAATTGAGGAAAAATCCTGAAAACAATTTGCATAAATTGCAAAACGAAACGGAACCAACGGAAGCCACAGGAGTGCTGTGTATGCAGTGAACGGCGGTCTGTGGTTGGTTCTGGTTCAGTGCTGCTGCTGCTGTTTGTGGCTGCAAACACTGGTTGGTGTTAGTTTCCTAAGGAGGCGTTTTGCAGCTCAAGTTTGGTGTGAGATGTCCTTTTTTTTGTTGTTGCTCTTGTTGTTTCTTGAAAGCCACTTCCGACTTTTCCACACGCTGCTACTTTTTACCCAGGCTGCGTCTTTGATGGACGTATGAAATTAATCCAGTGGGTTTTGGGAGAAACATTTTGTCTGTTGGTTAGAGACGGAGCTGTTGTTTCCCTCATTCCGTCTGATCAGTTTCATCTTCTTCCGCCGTCACTTCTGGCTTCTCCAGTGTGTGACGATTGACCACGGCGCCCCCTGTTGCACTGATGTTTTTTAAACCTTGCTTGTTGTTGCCTCTGTACAACTGACCGCCTTCTGAACATCTTCCTCTTGTCTTTTTTGCTCTATTTAAATTCACTCAGGACTGTAGTTTGTTTGTTCGGATCAATAGAATACATCTGTCTATCTTTCTATCTATCTCTCGATCTGTCTCTCAATCTCTTTATCTCTCTATCCATCTCTATCATCTCTCTATCTATCTCTATGTAGTTTTTGATCTATCTATCTCTGTCTAGATCAATCCTTCTCGATCTCTAAATCTATCTCAATCTAGATCTATCACTACCTCTATCTGTCTCCATGTCCTTCTATCTATCTATCTATCTATCTATCTATCTAGCTATCTATCTATCTCTCTAGCTATCTCGCCCCTGAGTCCCTGTCATTAATATTCGGCTGCAGGCCCAAAACCCTGTTTGAAACAAATTGTTTGTGCCTTGAAACGATGAGTGAAGAAAACAGCCCCCCCACGCCCCTCCATTCCTCCCTGCCTCCTTCTTCCTGGGGGGAAGGGGGTCTCGGAAAGTTGACGCTCCGGAAGAGTTTAGCGCCGGGCCTGGCTGCTCTTGGCCCGTAGCGGCGAGCTGCCGGGTCGGCTCGGCTCAGGATCAGCGCCGCCCGGCGACCCGTCGCCGCTCTCGAGCCTGACTGCGAGATCTCACAGGGTCCCAGAGTCGACAACAACCCGCTTCTCGCTTTCACCTCGGAGCGCTTTCTCTCTCTCTCTCTCGCTCTCCCTCCTGCTCCAGTCTGCTCCCCTCCTCCCCCCCTCCCCCTCCGAGAAAACAAAGCCATGAAATCGTCAACTTTCCTCCGCGTCAAGCCGGGGAGGAAGTTGGAGCAACGTCTCCAGGAGGCACGGCGGGCCGGCTCCGTTTGATTGGTGGGCGAGGATCAGCCGAGCGTCAGTGATCACATTAAGGAACGACCTCGCCCCCCACCACCACACCACCCCCTCCTCCTCAGACGTGATGGGGCCCGGCTTGGCGGGCCGCCTCGGAGCTCCTCCAGACGGCCGAACGGCAAAACATGTCAGGACGCGTCGACGCGCAAAAAAGTAAAAAAAATTATAAAAGATCACAACTAGTTTTCTTCCTGCCGAGAAACTGAGCCGCAGC